>WUAM01000116.1:879499-905399 GCA_024336885.1 Actenoides hombroni
CCTATGGCATCTGGGGCGTGACGTTTCAGCCGCGCCGTATTCAAGTTCAGCTCCTTGGGCTGGATTCTTTCCTCTTTGCTGCAGACAGTGGAAACCCTCCCTGCCCCCTTGAGCAGCCTGGCAGGAGCCGTTCCTCTCGTGATGCTGGAGCTGGGCTTCGGCAGCAGATGACCTCGTTCCTTATGCCCATTCTGCTGATAGTGTCAGGGTGACATTTTTGACATGGAAGGACCCTTTGCCCGTCCTGTGTCACCCACTCATGGGCGAGCCCACTTCCGAGGCAGGAGACCCCTGCGTGGGCTGCAGGCTGTGTGCAGGGCAGGGGCTGTGGGGCAGGGGCTGCGGGGCCCGCTGCCGCCCACCCTGGTCCCTGCGCGGCTTGGCCGGGGCGAGCAGCGCTCTGTGTGCAGGGCAGCGTGGAGCGGGGCTCCTGGCACGGGGGACCTGATTCTGCCCGACTCTGCGCACGGAGAGGGTGGCGCTAAGGACGTGCTCACATCTGGAGACAGCTGCTGTACAGCTAGGTCAGGCCGTCGTCGTGTCGCTGCCTTCTCCCAGCCCCTGTGCCGGCCCTGGGAGGTCCTCTGGGCGCGGGGAGCTTCCCAAGGGGGGAAGCAGAGGGAGGCACGCGCTTACGCAGACCGTGCTGGGGCACCTCGCGGCACCTCAGAGGTGAGAAGCGCCCAGCGGCGCGAGAGGCACGAGGGGAGCGGCCGGAGCCATGCCCTGCCTCCCAGCACGGCTGGTGATCGTTGCCAAAATTCTCCTCAGAGGCTCCTCTTGCAAGGAGAAGTTCCAGTGAGCTAAAATCTAAAGACAGATGGTGACGGCACCTTCACTGCTTCCCAGTGAGCTAGAAAAAAGAAAACCGTTCTGCAGCAGACCAGTGTTACTTTAGTCACGAGGTAGCAGTCGATAACCACAGGGTAAAATGCATGTTTTCCTCACCTGGAGAAAACCTAATTGATAGCACTCGGCTTCTTCGCCCTTCTCGGCAGCTGAAATTGTGGCAGATAAGAGACACAATTCTCCCACAGCTGGAAGGAGAAGTTTTGTCTAAAATGGCAGAACACAAAATTCCCCAGTCCCTTTCGATGTGCAGGGAGGAGAAGCAAAAGGTAAAACCTACCCTACTTGTGGCTTTCACCTTTTATCTTTTCCCCTCTGTGTATGTCAACGTGATTTGAATTGTAAGGACATGCTTAAAAGTGAAAACAATGAGCGGTGCAGTCTCATGTCACCACAGATTTTGAAGAGGCTGGATAACGGTGTATTCGGAGTCTGTCCAGATCACGGGGAAGGGATGTAAACACAACTAGCGTGAGGCACCATGTCCTGAGGTCGGTAGAAAACTGCATGATCCTTTGCCTTTAAAAAGAGCCCATCAGCACACACAGGAGTTAGGATTGCACCCGCAGTACAGGTGGGTTAGACCATTTTAATACGATGATGTTAAGTAAACACCAGCGCGTAAAATGCAGGGTTGTGGTGTCGCGTTAGGGACGGTTAGAAGAGGAGAGGTGTGGTACGGCAGTCTCCTGCAGGAAAAGCACCGGCACGGATCCGTACCAGCCAGCCCGGGATTTCAGGCAACGCTCGTGACTTGGAGTGAACCTGCGTCGTGGCGATCGAGAGCGGTCCCTTACCTTTCACCTCGGATCAGCCTGACCCGTCTCCCCTGCTCTAAGCCCAGATTAATGCTTGGTGAAAGCTGTAGTTCTTGTTAAATTAAAAACCAACTGAAAGGGAACACTGAAAAATTCATTTTCATTTTTGTTTCACATAAACTCCGGCCAATTAATTTCTGCTATTATCTAAATGTAGCAAATAAAACCAGACGTGTTATATTCAGGATATCCTAGTGTCCCCAAAAATGCTTCCTGCTCCCACAAATCCTGCTTTGTCTCTGTTGTAGCAGGAGCTCTCAGGGACTGGCTGCTGTGAGTTCTATGCGTTTCGTACGTTGCTATTGAGGAAAAAAAGCGTTTTCGCCCGTGTGTGTGTGTCCTGCTGGTGAGCCTCTGACACGCGGTGATGTAGGCATTCCCTTGCTCTGCGTGATCCAGTAAAGGGGGCATCAGTAAATCTCCTAGAAATGGAGAGATGATTGCAGAGTGCTGCCTGTGTCTCGTGCAGATCCAGTTTTGTTTCAAAACTTGCCTTCAAACGGTGTTTGCACACACCCAGGAATACTGGGAATCGAGCATAACGTCAGCGAAACCAACTTTTCTGAACACTGGAGGGTTTATTTTTTTCTCCTGGGTTGTGCTGTATCTGAAACAGGTTTCCGTGTAGCTGGTGGCATCTGGGTGAGAATCCATTTAGATTTCTTGTCCCCTGGCATTGGTACTTGCTTCCCCGTAGTGACTTTGCCTGGTGTTGTACGTCGGCGGCCCATCAGCCCCGCGCTGCCTTTGCGAGCACCGTTTGCAGGTGAGGCAGGAGACAGGGCTCGCCAACGAACGCTCGATGGCTGGGCAGCGCGGGAGAACCGGAATAACGCAGCACTCCGGAGAAAAATGGTTATTGTCGCTGCTGGGGCAGCTGCCACGCAGCAGGGAGCTTACAGGTTTTATTCTTCCCTTTGCTCATGATAATCTTTGTGCTTACGACATAAAAACCCCAGGCATGTTCTCTTTATCAGGGGAAGGTCTCTAGAGACCAACCCTGCGTCCTGAGCTCTGATGGCAGAACCCAGCCGCAGCACAGCACGCAGAGACACACAGCTGTCCCCATGGAGCTCTCCAGGGGATGGCCATGTCCCCATGGAGCTCCCCATGGCATGACTGTGTCCCTGGGGGGGTCCCCAGGGGATGGCCATGTCCCCATGGAGCTCCCATGGCATGACTGTGTCCCTGGGGGGGTCCCCGGGGCATTGATGGGGCTCTGTTCACTAGTAACTGCTCCACTGGTACAGAGCAGAAACCTGGAGCGCGTGCTTCTGGAAAACTCTGCACCTCCCCGAGAAGGGAAACCGGTCTCCTCTGATGCTCTTTCTCCCATCATTTTTTCAGAGACCAGAGGTTTCCTGAACTAGTTGAGTATGTGGAGGGTCACACCAACTGATGGCTGTAGGTGCTGTGTTTGTATTCTGAGGATCTTTGCAATGGAAATAAGATCTGGGCGTGCAGGCATCTTGTTAAAGAACCAGTTCAGACTGTAGGTTTTATACTTTATACTTACTTGTAAGCAGAGTGTTTTCTGGATGACTCCTGTGCTCACTTAACTTTTCAAGAGATTGTTACTTTTCTTATGCAGGCTAAAATTAGATGCCAGCAATATTCTCAGGACATGGTCTTTTCATAAGGTGATACGCAAGGTTTGAAACTGTGCGAGGGACATACTCTACTACTCCTCATGATCGTGTTTTTTCTCAATTTTGAGCTCTCATGCAAACAAAGTCTTAGTTTGTGTCAGTCTGAATCAGCGGTTTTTGAGGTGTTATTACCCTGTGCCTCTTGCCTCCCCCCTTATTTGAGACCAGTATTCCACACTGTATTATAATGAAGCTCTTGGGGTATTATCTTTGGTTAAATGACAAGTGTAACATGCAGTAGTATCGTGCCAGTTGAAGGGAAAATGAATGCAGATACCTGAAATAACATTTTTCTTGTTATCAGCCATGCTGTGAAACACGGCATGTTCCACAGTTTTTAATGACTGTGGATAGACGGCTAGAGAGAGCAAAAGATTATTAGTGGACTTCTGTTTCTGTGGCTCTGTTTGTTACAAATGCTCTTTAAGAGACAGCAGGTAACGTGTGAGGGGAAAAATCCTCTTCATCTGCATGTTCTCCTGTTATGTAACATACTGCTTAAAATGCAAGCTGGCAATTCCAGCAATACCTCAAAAGAAGTGTTGTGTTTACATTTAAAATGGAGGAAAGAGAAATAAGACAGAGCAGAGTTTATTCTAACTTGGTGTCTGATGAGATCAGTGACTCTGCCTGTACGCCTCAGCATCCTGAGGAGTGGTGCAGAACCTCAGCCGTGTCCCAGCAAACCTCTGCCTGGTTTTGGAGAGCACACAGAGGTTTAATCAGTGGCTTGAAATAAGCCAAGGACTTGTTGATGGTTGGGCTTTGTGGATAAAATCAGCCTGTTGTACGCGGGGCTGAAGCGTCCCCACCCAACGGCCAGTGGTAGGGAAGCCGCGGTCGGGCACGGCACAGGCGCGACGAGCCGTCTCTGCGGGCACCGACGGTTCTGTTCGGTGGCTGACGGTAGGTACGGTACGAGCCGATGTCTGACGGGTCCTCGGGAGCCGCGGGACAGCCGGGAGCCCCGCGTTAGGCTGCCATGGGCTTTCTCGGCCGCACGCGGAACGGCTGCGGGAAGGTGGGCTGTCTTTGGAAGCCGGCAAAATGAAGGTGTAAGTTGTGAAGAGGATGGGAGGCTGGGGGAGGAGAAAAAGGAAGAAATAATCACTGAAACTTAGATAATAGTTTTATTTATAGTCTACTGTGCACACATGGCTGTTGATGATGAGGCTACCAGTGACATAAATAAACTCAAGCAAAAGATGTAAGCGAGTGGATATATGTAAAGGCTTCTTTGGGCAGTGCCAGAAATTTGGACATCGACCAAGAAAATTATTTATGTCCCTTGCAATTTCAGTGAAGAGCACAAAGGAGATAATTAGACCAGGATGCTTCGCATTGCTCTTTCCATCTTGCGCACATTCATGCCCACCAAATGTGAAATGTTCGCCTTTTCCCCTCCAACGTGATGGTTGTTGAACTTATTTTTAGTGTCATTTGATAAGCCTCCCTGCTCGCAGAGAGACATCCCACTGACCCAGCCACTGGTCATTGTCTATACCAGTTCCCATCAAAGCGGGCGCGCTTTGTCAGGTTTCGACTCGAATATCCATTTTGCATCTGAAGTACAGTATCGAAAGTGACTGGATCATTTGAGCCTTTTTCTTCAGCTGCTCCCTCCTTCCTCCCCCACAGTGTTTCCGCTCACGCTAACATAATTTGGCATCGTCGACGTGACACGACACTGGTTTTTCTAAAAAATTATAATACATACATTGTCAATGTTTTGTGATGGTCGGCGCTCCCGTAAATTTAATTTCTAAATTGATGGAAGGAGGTCTTTTTCCACTGCTGAATCCTACCCAACGTTCAGCGCCGCCTTGAACACCGAGTAATGTACATACAGTAATAGGTCATTCAATGTCAAAAGGCATAAAAAAGATGAGCAAAATCTTCACAGGCTGCTGCTTGCTGTTGCCTTTAATTATATTAATTAAACTTTGAAATTCTCATGCAAAGAGAGTTGCTGGCTTGTGACGCTGAAGAGCCCTTGGAGATTTGGGGGGGGTAAACCCTGAGATACCAGCTTAGTGGCTACTGCTTTTTTTAATCTAAAAAAAAAAAAAAATAATAAAAAAATACATAAGCCTGCGACTGCTAGGTATGTTTATAGATGATGATGTTTTATGCGCTGCTGAACTCTGAATGCAGGAAAGGGGAAAAAACCACCAGCCGCAGTGTCAAGGTCTTGACGCATCAGTCCCTCAAACTCCGCTCAAGATCTCTGGTTACAGGCTGTCTTCCCGTGGAATAACGCTCTATTAATTTTCTTCCTGTCCTGGGTGCATAATGAAAGAAAGGTGTCTTCAAAAACTAAAGGGCAAAGTCTTGCTTGCTACCAATACCTTGAGGCACCCTGTCTACATTTTGTCATGCGTGTGCACTTTTCAGTGTTAGAGTGACAAGATTTCCAGTCAGAAGGTTCCCGTAAGGCACGATGCGATGGAAGACTCGCAAGCGGCTTGTGATCTGACACCGCTGTAAGGCACTCGGCTCTGGCGCTCGCGTAGCCTGGTGGGAATCGTTACCCTCTGCCTTTGGCTAGTAGTCCTGTTTAAATAACACGTGCCGGCTCTGCGTCCGAGCGACTCGGCATCTCCGCTAACAGCACACTGTGTCCTGAGATTGTCTAGTCCTTAAAAAACATAAAATAACAAAACCAGAAAAGCACGGTCGTCTTTGGTGTCTGTACTCTGCCTGTGTGTTCTGCAGAAGCATGGGCGTGCAAGTCGGCGCTTCTCTCGTCACCGCGGTGCGTCGCGGGGCGTCATCGCGCGGGGTGGCAGGCGGGAGCTCGGCACGGCGCTGCCGGGGAGCGGGAACGCAGAAACCTTCGGAGTTGGGGCTGAGGATGAGCCGAGAAAGGCGCGGAGGTGCTCGGTTGGCTCTGCTCGGTTGAAAAGCGGCGATGTGGCTGTCTGTCCTCCTGGTATCCTCTTCTGCTCCTCTACTGAGACTGAACTCGGGTGAAGTTGATGCAGCGGCCCTGGGGGGGAAGAGAGAGGCTGTTATTGGTGGAGCAATACGTGCAACCGAGATTTGCGAATGCTCAACATTAGTTGCTAGAAGGCGGCTATAATTTAAATTCAGATGTTTGTGAAAATAAGACACCATGAAAAACCTTTTAAGAATTAATGCAAGTCACCCAGAGTGAGGCACTCCATTTGACTTACAAATTGATGGTGTTAGGAGAGCAGCGAGGACAAGGAAGACACGTTTTGAACGCTTTCACGTCCTTTGTGAGGATAATTTACAACTGCTCAGTACCTCTAGTGAGCAAACTCAAACCCGTCTGCACATGGTAAAGGAAGATCATGGGGAATACAGATCCTCCCCACAGATCTCCCCCGAGCCTAGCGCGGATAAATGTGACTGTTGGTTAGCAGAGCTGCTGCTGGTTTGAAACTGTATTTTATTAGCAGTTAGCCTAGGTCTGCATCTAGAAACTGTGTTCTTACGTGCTTTAAAATCACTGTGCACCAAAAGGAAACGTGGTTTCTCTTGATGTCATACCTGAGGAGATACCATTCTCCCACAAATAGGCCCAGATTCATCTTGACTGCTTTTGGTGCAGCCAGATGAAACAAATCCAGTAGCAAAACCGTGACCCTTTTATATTAATTCAGGATAAGCACTAAAAATTGCCAGTCACTCCTCAGAGCTTATTTGAAAGCCCAAACCCAGCACCGACCGTGGGTTTCTGAAGGCGGGTCCCTTCCTCGCCGTGGTCGGAAGACCGCTCACACCAAGCCTTTGCTCAGGGCTTCTCCACCCGGAGCGAGGAACTCTCCAGGGTGAGGTACGGAAGTGTGGGTGCAACCCGTGAGTGCCAGCTGGGATCGCACGTCTGGTGTCAGGCTCCTCGTTAATGGGAGTCTCTCCTGGGACAGGAAATCCGGGCGGTCCCTACGGAGCCCGCGTGGCGGGTCCCTCAGCCACGACCACTGCTGCTCTCAGTGGCTGTCTCTGGACCGGGGAGAGCTTCGGAGGGATGTAGGGGGGTGGATTCACAGAGCAGAGGGACTTCACGTGAAAGTCTCCTCAAAAGCAAGAAAGCTGAGTGTGTTTTCTGTCTCCTTCGATTCCTGCTTGAGGACTCTGAAATCACTGCGTCTGAGAAGCAGTTTACAAGGGAACTGTATAAGATGATGCCAAGCACCTGCGCCAAGTTTGGAATAGGCGGCTCTGCTTGTGCTTTGAATCCCTGTTTCTTTTGAAGATGCATGGCTGGGGGGAAACTACTGCTTTCTTCCTAAACCGAGGAGATCATGGAATTATCAAACCAAATCAGGGCTGAATTTCATAGTCCTTTCATTTATCTGTTTTGATCTAACTGTTTTACCAGCCAGCGGGGAGGGTGATTGCACAGTGTCAGCTGGCATTACCTGAGCAGGTCTCTGCTGGCACCTGCCCGTGACTGGCACGAAAGGGGCAGGCTCTGACCAAGGGGGGATTTCCTAATGCTCTTCTCATGTTTCTACTTCTGTCAGCTGTATAATAAATATAAAAGATCAACCAGGAGTACAAAGATTCCTCAGAAGGCCAAGTGTGACAGGCCTGGACATCTTTGTGCACCTTCCCATTTGCTCATTTTGTTTGATGTTTTTTTTTTTAAATTAAGTATATGGCAGTGAATTCTGTGGTAGAAGCAAAGTATTTCTGGAGCACGAAACCCAGAAATGCTGTGCGACCTGAGCACTTGCTGAGGGCAGGGCTGGTGTTAAACACACGCTGACCGCGAGGATGTTTATGTCCAAGTCAATGGGAAACGATGGCAAAACAAGCATCTGCAGAGTATCAGCAGAAAACAGGTAATGGGGGAATTGCAATTGCCCCTAGCTGGTGTGATCAATATTAGAATTTACCCATTGATACCAACTTTCTGCTTTTGTTTGTAGCTTTCTCGCTGTTCCTTAGAGAGAGAGTTACCAGTGCGTGACTTGAGATGAATTTTGGCACATGATCTGACTATTACTCATTTGTGTGTTTGCATTCCGTTTGCGTTCAGAAGGCATTTTAGTGGCTCGGTGCTTTACCTCAGTGAGGTCTGAAATAATCACTGGAATGAAAAATACCTTCCTTAAGGTCTGACTGAATGAAGTCAGGAAGTGCTGTGCCTTAAGAGGGGCCGAGTGTGGGTTTAGCTCCTGAGAATACCATCAATGAACTAACAAACAAATGTCACTGTGGGGGCAAAGCAGCCCCTTAGTTGTAGGGAGGATGGTGTTCTGTGGCCCGAGGAAGCTGTGTACAGAAAATGAGGGAGAGCTTTCACCTTGAAATCCTGTAACTGAACCACACAGGGGTTTCCATCTCTGCCTCCGCTGGGACCCTGCCGGGCAGTGTAGATGTCCCTGTCCCTCCACATCCAGTGCGAGCTGTGCCAGCCATGAAGGCTGAGCCACACAGGGGTTCGAGCTGCTCTGCCCCGGCAGCTCCCAGGCAAGGGGCACACAGCACGTCTGTGGCACTGAGCCCTGCTCCACAGGCCAGGGGCCTTCTCAGAAGCACCCTGCAGTTTGGAGTAAACCACAACCAGACGATGATATTTGACAATATAAGGGGGGAACTGAGAAGGAAAGGGAATATAAACATGTTCCAAATAAACTGGGAAATTGTGAAGCCTTAAAATAAAATCTGTAGGTTATGAGTTGAAGGGCACAGCTTTCACTAGAATTAAGAAAAAGACATGTTCCGTTTTGTTCAAAACAAATCTTCTCTGCCAGCCTCTAGTAAAGGGTGAGAAGGCTTTTGGAAGATGCTCCTGTGATACTTCTTCTTTTCCTTTCTCCCTGAGGTAGAGTCACTTCTACTCTGAACCTGCCCATAGGCATTTCAGTTAGTGAGCGCATTCGACGTATGGTCAGAGAGGGCTGTAACTTCTGTGAATTTGTGCTGGCAACTTTGGCTACCTTGTCTTAGGTAAGAAAGCCGGAGGAGGAGGGATTTCCAATGAAAGCAAAGCCTTCCCTATAAAAAGCTGGGTTTTGTGTACAATGTGATGCTCGCAGAGGACGGAGCTGAAACTGGGATGTTGGAAAATGCAGTGAAGGTGCTAATTAATGAGAAGGTCGGGAGCACTGCACTGTCATTAACGGAACAGCAAATACTGCACGCCGGCATAGTGGAGAGCAGCTTCTAGTTCAGGTAATGGGATGTGACAGGGTGCCTGGTTTCACAATACCTGCACTTGAAATGCTTTAAGAAATAGCTTCCAAGCCAGCATAAAGGGATTTGAGTTCTCACCACACTTGCAGTTTCAGTGGAACTTGTACAATTGCCATATATACCTTTCATATTATTAGTTTTTAGCAAAAGTAGGTGCACGTGTATCCGCAAGCTTCTCCCTTGGCCTGTTGGCCACAGTTTGTTTCATGTTCAGAACTCTTTCCCCTGAATGCTGCCTTAGAGGGTTTTTCCTTCCAGGAGGAGTGGTTCCAGATGTGGCAGGGACAGAGCTGAGCCTTAAACAAGCCATTGCTGTTACGGTTCCCCATTTGTCTCTGCCTTCAAGTACTTGAGGACTCCGGGGGGAGGCATGGCAAAAGAAGGAATGGTTTGGTCAGCCAGACCGCTATCTGGTGACCCATCCGCGAGGCAGGCAAAAAACACGACCTGGAGAATATCCTCCAACCCTGAGAACTGCCAGCTAGCCCAGTGCTGTCCGTCAGGCTGGAACAGATAGTAACAAATGCATGCTAAGTAATCTAAGTGAGATTTTAAACAATATGCATTCTAGGTGGGCAAACTGAAGTAGGCAGAAGATAAAAGACTAATTGTCAATTGTTAAGGATTTATCACTCCAGATCAAAGCAATATGAACTGCAGTAGAAAACTGTTTGTGTGTGATGTAACAAACGTTGCTCTTTTGTGCAAGTTGGTTTTGAGGAAAAGATGCACACTTGGGTGATTCCTCTAAATGAATTGAGAAATCCCTAGGTAGTGACACCTATTTCATCATTAAGACCACCTTTTAGAAACAGAACAGTTTTTTTCTTCTGACTTATCTGAACTTAACTAAAACAATTATTTACTTAAATAGAAGCAGTGTTTAACAAATAGTAGACTCATCAGTCCATTCTCGGCCTTCACAATTAAAACACACTTCTTCTATGTAACTAATTACACTAGTGAACTGCCATCCTAGCAGCATTGCCATGATCCACCAGCTCGGTGAGTTAATGCTACACTCATGTCCCTGTACTCAATTAAACAATCAATACAACCAATTTGGAATCAGATGTATCGTGCCTTGTAAATCACTGGATCATAAACCTTAACAATACCAACAGGTACTCAGTATAAAATTGAACTAAATTAGCGGTTTAGGACTAGAGTAATTAAAAAATGAGTTATGCAGGCATTCTGTAGTCTTCCTTTGGAATATGGGAGTTGTCTCCATGCACCAGATGCGACAGAACAGCCCACCCTTCGCTCTCGAAGGTGCACCACAGGTACTGCAGGAGAAGAACATGGCAGGTATTTAACAAAACAAACGAGAAAGGGGAAGGAGATCTGTGACAAGGGTTTTTACCTAAAAAGCCATACTTCTGTACCACATGTTCAGTATCTTCCTGGATTTAGACTACAGGGCAACCTGGCCACAGTTCCTGCCGGGTGCACAGGCTCAGGGGATGCTCACACTGAAGTGCAGGGCAGAGCCTGCCATGGCAGTGCCCCAGAGAGGAGGCAGCAGAAGCCCCTGCGGAGCAGCCGTGCTGCCTGCTGCGAGCTGGAGCGCTGCCCCGGGCATGTGGCCCGGGGAGACCTCTGGGACCGCGGTCCCGTAGCAGCCTGGAGCTCAGCCGTTGGTGTTGGCTAGATAGGTATGAAAAGCACTTCAATGTCCACGTGTGACCAAACGTGTGCCGCCGTCCTGCGATCTCTAACACCAGGCTCTGGTGGGGTTTCAAAACTGCACGGGCTCCTCTGGAGCTGAGCCCGCTTGCTGCAGGCCAGAGCTGGCCTTGCCTCTTCCAAGCCTCGCACAGGAACGCGCTGTGGAGCTCCTCTGTGCTCCAGACAGTACGTTAGGTTCTGTTTCTGCTGCGGTTTTTTCATGCTACAAACTTTCTGCTCTTTCTGTTACAAGCTGCAAGCTCAGGAGCCAACCCCTGTTTAGCACCTGGGAAGAGATGAGTTGCAGTGCAGTACACTGCTAGAAGTACCGTTTTTCACAGAATATCTCAGCAGAGAGTCTCTCAGGGGAGTGACCTTGACCTGGCGCTACTGCTCCAGAACCCATCGCTGCTGATGCAGACATGGGGATCGTTTCTAGGGCTGCCCAAAGAGGCACCTAACTGATGGCTCGATGTCACTGACAGAGATGAGGTAAGCTCTGAACATCACTGGATGGGCTCAAAATCCTACTAAAGTAATGTCGTAACAAAAGGAAACAAATCACAGACAAATGGCCCTATATATTCTTACCCGAAAATGGCTCTTTGCTTTTCACTCCAGCAGTTTTGGCCAGTAACTTGAGATAAGTGGAAAGGCTATAACTTGTTTATGTAATGTTTTATGTAATGTTTATAAAACTTAGGTTTATGTAACGTAGCCTCCTTAGCACGTGTGCATGAACCTCTTGATCTTCCTAAGCAATGCAATGGTCCTGTAGGTCAGCTTTCACAAGTCATATAATCTGAATTTCGAGAACAGTAGTTTCACAGTGAAAACTGGCATCACCCGCCTCAGAAGAGACTGCTTTGAGGAGAATGTGCCAGCACGATTACAGGTACCTCAGCAGCTGAGTCTGACTTCAAACCACCTTTCATCCCTCGGTCCTGCTTTACTTGTAGGCAAGTAAAAGCAATTATGGAGTGAAGTGCAGGAGAGGACAACAGGACTAATTTCTTTCTAAAGATACTTCCTGTCTTTGTGCACCAAATGAAGTGCTTGGAGTACAGGCCAGCAGAGCCCAACTGCCAGTAATAGGTTCGAGATAGATACTTGAAAAATGCTGTCTAAATATACAAAATGGGTAATGGGTGGCCAAGAGTCTGTTGCTGCTGTGTCAGAAAAGTATTTCTTGCAGGAAAATTTGCAGCTCAGTTGTAGTCATCTGCCTTGAACGTCAATATAACTGTTATGCAGTTAAGTATTCGTTTGTGGAGAGAAACCCTGTGGATATCTCAAACCCATTTACATGTTATATCAGATGTAGTCGTGATGCAGCAGTTCACTGTTGAACAAACTTTGGCTCTGTTCTGGTCTGTTGATTTTTTTCGAGTGCCAGTGACCGAGGCGTGTGTTCTGGTGAACCTCGCGTTGACGCGGTTTGCTAAATGCTCACTGGTGATGCTGCTGTCATCAGGCGGGGCTTGGTATCCGCTTCATACCTGCTTTGCTTAGATGTAAGTGAAAATACTTGGTGTGCTGCAGTGAGGAGTTGAGGGGTATTATCTGTAGTATTTTTAGTACAGTGGCGGCTTTGAAAAATTCTATTAAGAACAGCTTTTCACCCCACTAATAGCGCTTATTTTGTAACTGGACATATGGACATCTCGGCACAGTTGCTACAGCGAACCAAGTCTTCAAAGTACGTGCTTACCGATGGTGTAACCTCGTGAAGCCCGGGGCTGAGGGGATTTTGTAGCTCAATATGCTCTGTGGCACTGAAAGGGGTGCTTCTGCCAAGGCGCCTGTGCTCGAGAGCAGAGATGCAGGGCTAGAACACTGTTTCCCCACCTTCGGCATTCCAAGTAACTTCCACAGAGTCCTCTGAAAAGCTCCATCCCCTCTGAACTCTGCGACTTGAGTCAGACAGGAAGAGCACAGGCGCCATGCAGCTCCATGTCTGCATCTGCACAGACCTGGGGTCTGCGGGGCTGCTCGGGCCTGGGGGGACTTTCAGCGTGAGTGCAAGAGCTGCCATTGTTCTTACCACCTGTACTCCCCTTGTGTCCCAGTGCCTGTCACTCTGTCATTTTTGTACCAGCTCCTGCCCCGACCGGCTCTCAGAGAAGGACAGGAAGGTGCAGAGATGGCCACCTTGAGGTGTGCAGCTACACGGGCAGCCAGGGAAGGCAGGGGAAGAAAGCGCTCAACGAGCGTGAGCATTTGCCATCCTGCCTAGGCAGGTTTTGGTAATGAGGAAGAGAGGAATTTATCTTCCTTTGCCAAGTTTTCTGTGACTGCTTTATTCAGCAGTTCTCCAAATAAACTACTGCCTTGAAAAAGAGTGGTTGTGACAAGCTGCCTCTCCTGTGAGTTGGCCTTCCAGGTCTGGGAGGAGAGAGTGCGACGAGCTGCTGAGCTGGTTGTGTGGGCCTTAGGGGAGAATAAAACTGTATGCATTTGTAGCATCTGCTTCAAAAGGAGGTTGTGGCAAATATTTTATTCAGCAGAGCTGGAGGTCTCCTGTCTCTAGAGGGCAGGAGTTTGTTGTTTTCCTCATACAAGGCAAGCATTGCTTATGCAAAAGGAAGGGATGTGGAAATGGCCTGGAGAGTCCCTGTTGTTCTGCTATGGATTCTGTGGAGCGAGGGCCCCCGCGCGCTCTCCGTCTGACCCCTTGGCAGTAAGCCTCCCTCACTTGCAGCGCTTCTGCCTCCGTGGAAATGCACCATGGCCTGGCAAGGTTTGACCCTTCTTTCCTGAAGGACACGTTCTTGTGTTCCCATTGCAAGCGCCTGCCAATGGAGGGCTCTTCTCCTTCAGCTCTAATTATGGCTTGGAAGGCAGATCAGGCTTGCTCTCACTGCCAGGGGGAAAGTGATCTCTGTCCTGGCGGCAGTCCCGGCACTCACCTAACCCAGCGCTGCGCTCGCTCACGTGGGCGCGGGAACCGGGACACCGCTGCTCCCGTCATCCCAGGGCAGTACGCTGGCCTGTCACCGGCAGAGCTCCCTCTCCTCCAGTGGGAAAGCAGAGGGTGGGATTGCAGCACTCGATTCCAGGTGAAGCTTTGAGAGCTCTGCCTTAATTTCTGCGGAACGTGTGCATCGCTGCGGCGGGGCAGGGCTGCCTCAGAGCAGGACAGAGGTTTTCTCCGAGAAGTGTCTTGGCTCCTTGAACTCTTCTAAAACTTTCTGGGATGAATCCTTGTCAGGTGTAGGTACTACTGGGGATGCCACTTATCTTGTGAGAGGACTTTGGCCAAGCCAACAGCAGGCCTGACCTTTAGTGGCAAATGCTTCCTTGTGGTACCTTCCTAAATGCCTCTTTTTAGGAAGAAAGAGAATATGCTGCTAGATGCATCACATTTCAAGCCTTGTAAAATCAGAAGCAGAGCCCAATTTTAAGCCCACTACAACGAACAGACATCCAAACCTGACACTTTGGGGCCTTTTTCACTGAAAAAAGCAAAGGATATCAGAAATATACAGTTCCTGGAGATAGAATCTCTGAATCTAAAGTCAATCATCTTCATTATTCTTTATTCCTCCCCCCTGTGCCACTATTCAAGGCGAGAAAAACACAATTCATCTTTCTCCGAAATCGGAGGTAACAGCAGATAAACTGTGCCAGAAGAACTGTCCAATTCAAACTCCTTTTCTCCTCCATCGTGACCTCAGCTTGGGAAAGTCCCCTTTAAGCCTCTCCTAACATCTTCTTCCTTTAGGAATACTTCCCAGTCTCCTTTTCCTCATCTACTTCTCTAACCCAGGCTTTTCTGAAGAGATGTTGTCATCTTCAGATGTCTCATACATTTAAAAAGCAGATGCTCTATACATAAAGTCCGTAAGTCACCCAGGGGTCCTGGTCTCAGCCCGTTACAGAGCAGTAGGATGGCATTCATACCCCAGCCAAAAACCGGGCCCGTTTGATTTTACAGTATCTGACTGGCATATGGTAACTGTAAAGAGAGAAGTCACCCTGGTTATAGAGCATTTACGATGCTGTGTAAATAATTTTAAAACAATTATCACACAGTTGTTACGAGGAAAAAAAATCCACTTAAATTCTGTGAGAAAATGTGGATCTCTTTGAAGCTGTATGTAGGGTCGCAGTGGATTCTGGCGGGAGGCCGGCAGCACAGCGGTGCCGGCTTGGATGGAGATGGCTCTGTAGATGGCAGGGCAGAGCCCCGCAGGAGCCGCGCTCAGCACCGAGCGCAGCGCACACGCTGCAGGAGCAGCCCTCTAGATGCCACTGTGATCCAGCTGTCACCTCGCCAGCCCAGCCTGTGCCACGGTATCCGATGGCTGGGTCCTTCACAGCGCTGGTGACACTGCCCGCTGTGCCCGGTGGAGAAGGCAGATGCCAGGCTGTACCCCCACCCCTCAGCCCGTGTCAGCTTCCCCTGGTAGGACGAGTACACGTCAAGGAGTCAGCTCTCCTTCCTGCAGACAAAACCCCGCAGCACGTCACTAGGTTTTTGGTTTAATTCAAATGGATTAGTAATTATAAACTTCACAGATATCTGGACATCCCTCCTCCCCAAAAAAAGCCCTGTCTGTTCAGAGCAGTGTTAGAAGTGGCGGGTCCAGAATCTTCTACCTTGGACCAAGGCCCAAATCCTTCCTGGAAGCCAAACCCTCTTGCAATATCCTAATTAAAATGACTGCAGTATATGCTTTCTCCCGTGGCCTGCTTCTGGATTATTGAGAGAGGAGACTCTGCGAAGCTGTCTGATTTATGTTCATACACATCTCTGTCCGTCTGCCTTGCTCTCAGTTGCAGAGACGTCCATTAATTGTACGTCAGGCGTATTTCAAACGGTGCTAATTTATTGCTGCTGTTGCTGGCAGCACTGCTGGCTGGAGCTCCAGCCACTGACCTGCCATCCGCTGCGCTCCCACTGCTGTGACTAGTCCCTTAGGGTGACAGGTGCTGATTCCTGATGCTTCTCATCTCCTGTCCTGCTGCGAATCAGGAACAGCTCCTTTAAAGCGAGCAGCTTGGAAATAAGATCAGAAGCCAGTCCTCAGATTGTGTTATGACAGTGTGGTGTCTATCACAGGCTCCTTTTCAGGACTACCAGGCAGTTGGCCCATCACAAGTGGTGCTGGCAGCCTCTAGGATGTGTGCGCTGCAGAGATGCTGCTTGAGCCCTGCAGCAGCTGCACTCTCTCTTCCTTGTGGACTGGGCTATGTGGGGTCAAGTCTGTGTTCCCTGAAATGTTTTGTCCTCGTTGGAGATCACTGCTGTAGATGTTCTCCAGAAGCTAGAAGTGTCCCGTGGGGTCACAGCCAGACTGCATTTATTCTCTTCCCTGTACGTTTTCCCTAAGTGTACACTGCCAGCTACTACTGTGAAAAGCATTTGGTGTGGGTCTTTATAGGCCCTGAATCCTGAGGAAGGATGGGGTGTTCATGGCCTACAGAGCTACTCATGTGGGATTTGCTTCTGCTGCTGCCCAGATGCTTGTGGCGGTCGCCTGACGTGTAGGCACCGCGGCGCTGCCCATCTCTCCTCTTAGGAGCTCTCCCGAGAAACACAGGAATGGGTGCGCAGTGATGGGGTCTGTTCTCTTTTCCAGTTGCCACCTTTCCCTTTCTCCATTCTTTCACTGGGATCAGTATAATTTGTATAATGAGTGTGGGTTTGGTGAGGCTTTATTTTACCGATGCCCAGAGATCTTGGTATTAAGTGCATTTTATAAATTAATAAATAAATATGCTCATTTGTTGCCGAGTTTCTATTGTTGACTTGGGAACAGTAAGCTCTTGCAGATCTCAGCTTTCACCTTGCCAATCACTGTATTCCTGTAAGTGCGCTGCAGTTACTTGGAACCTTTTCTGGGTTGGTGTTGGCATCCTTTTGCTAGATTACATTTATGCATTAGTACCATCTGTGCCTGCTGTACCTTCTGTGAGTTAGCCCTGGCCAAATGACTGGCATTTATCTGGAAGTGCACTAAAAAAAAAAAAAAAAGAAAGAAAGAAAAAAGCAAGGGGAGGGAGGAGGAAGAGAGGCAGTAAGGACGGTACCTAGAGCTTTGTGCTCGCTGCTGGCGCTGACGGGTCTCGGGGAGGAAGGCACACTGGTGAGCACCAACACCTGCACTGATGCCCTTCATGACAAGTGCTGATGAAATCAACCATGTCCTTTTGGAGTGTCTCTCTCTAAATAAGAGCTGCTTCATCCTCTCGTGGTATTCAAACAAATTCTCCCCACCCTTGTGTTCTAAAGGAAAGACAAACTGCCAAGCCTTAGGAGAAAAAGCTACTGCAGCCTGAGGGACGGTTTGGGATTGGTGATGGCCTTTGTCCATTGCATCTTGTTTCAGTTTGATCAGAGGGCGTCTGGACCGAGTGATGCCTTCAATCTGTCGGCGAGTACCGACTGATTTACAGTATTGATTGCATACAGGAATGCGGGTGTCACTGTGCTGGGTTTATCAGTTTGCTTTTTATTCAGTCATCTGCTGGTCAAAAAAGCTTAGGTGTGAGATAGCCTCTTAGGGTTTCTTTCCCATAAGGAAAGGGAGAGGTGAGCGTTCTCGTCTGGTACGGGTTTTTAAATGTCTGCCATCTTGTCTGTCATCGTAACCATAAAGGGCTCCCCATTGGAAGTCAGAGGGTTACGATGAACAGCAGCACGGTAACTTTACTGGGGGATTCCTGAGAAACGGGAGCGTTTTGCACAGGCCGAAGCTTTACGAGGACCCGCCTTGCGGCAGCGGCGATGCCCCACTGCCGAGCTTTCGCAGCAGCCGAGGAGCCGAGCCCGCTGCTGCCTCCTGCCTCAGCTTGCCCTGGGTGCCCACTGCACAGCTAGCCTAAGGCAGCCTCAGGAGGAGGACTCTGACCCCCACATCTCTGTCTGTCTGTCAGACAAGGGAAACTCCTGACAAAGCCAGAGAAAGCGTCATGGTCCAGCTCTGCCCATGTCTCTCTCTGGACACAGACTGACAGCAGCATCCTGGGCACCCCTGATATTTACAGTCTCTTTCGCCTCAGTAGAGCTGCCTCTGCGTCATGAGGTCCAGATGAAGAGAGTCTGGTCATTTAAGAGATTGAGAACAAAAGGAAAAGATTTCTTCATTCTGCTATATTTTTTGTTTAAGATCAGTTCTGTTGAACCCGAGTGCACACTCTTAGTTGAGAGTAGTCTGGATCAATTTGTCCTAAGCAGGTAGGTACAAAATACAAAGAGCAGATATATAAATGAAAGAGTTCTTAAACTGAACATGACTGTC
Organism: Actenoides hombroni; assembly: GCA_024336885.1. Taxonomy (NCBI): domain Eukaryota; kingdom Metazoa; phylum Chordata; class Aves; order Coraciiformes; family Alcedinidae; genus Actenoides; species Actenoides hombroni. The sequence goes on from WUAM01000116.1 coordinate 897,905, forward strand.
TGCTAAGAATTTAAAAGAGAATTATCTGGCTTAAAAATCAGTTTCATTAAATCAGTGCGATGTCAGTCTCTCTCTCAAGAAAAATGATGTGCCTTACCAGCCTAACCTGCATTAGGCTAAGAGCATACGAGGTTCTGCAGAGGGGCTCAGAACCCACCTCTGAGCAGGACACAGTTCCTACCGAGGCTCCAAAGAAGGCCTAATCTTTGTGTTTGCCTGCAGAGTGCCAAAACTGATGGCAGCATCTCTTACTTGTAAGCAATCCCTGAAATTAGGATGACCTTACAGTAGACCCTCTTGGCGAGAGCAGATGTTGGAACATCAGCAGTTCTACTTGTGCGTTGTTCTCTGCACAGTCTGTTCATCGTGTGTTTTTACTGAGAACCAATGCTGTAGGGTAGAACTTGTGATGTATAGGCAGGTTCTGTGGGCAGTGGGGCATGCCGGAGGCACAGGGCTGGCCTTGGGTCTCTCCTCCATCCTGGTAGCACTGGACCCTGCCCACTGGGGCCAGCCTGAAACCAGGGAGCAAGGTCTGCCCTGCGCTTGTGGAGCTGTTCCCTGGAGGGGAGGCTTGGGGACCACAGCCCAGTGGTGATGCAGGTGGTGCAGAGGCAGCAGCAGCTGCTCTTGGTCTGTTGTGTGAAGGTCAGTTTGTCAGACATGCTCGTACAGGTGAACTGTACTGGTCTGTTCCCCAGAAACACTTGTTGGCACCTCTTGTGTACACTTTGTGCTGTCTCCAACACTCACTAGAGCTAGTTTGAGACATATTTATAGATAGTAATTACATTTCTGGGGGGTTGTTCTGAATGACCACTTTCACACTGTGGAATCTTCTACTAAGAATATGATATTTGAATTTAAGAATTGCTTTTTCTTTCTTTCCATATGTTCTTTGTTAATCATATGCTATACTTGATATTTAAAAACTAGCAGCAGACTGGGAAAAAACAGCCCACAACACAAAAATATGTTTGCTTCATTATCAGAAACTTCTGGCGTTTTTTTAAGTCGTTGCAGTTTTTTATTAATACGTGGTGGGGGAAGCACACTTGAGGACAATTTCAGAATGCAAAACTAACTTCTAAGAGCTGTGGAGAGAGCAAACATCTGGTTCTTCATTTACGGTTAAGCGCTATGCATTGCCATGTAGAGGTGGTGATCGAGTTGTTACCTGTGTCATTGAGGAAGGAAGCCCCTCTGCTTAACTGAGGAATTGGCCTTTGAATATTTGGCTAGTACTTAAACTGGCCTGCTGGTCACGCGTCTCGAGGTGCTGTCTGCTCTGAGCTTGCTCCTTTCTCCCCGCATGAAGAGACACTTAGGACTGTCAGCGAGGGAAGGAGAAAATAGTTCTAAGGGACTTGAAAGAAATTATGATCATCCTCATAGTCTATTTCAAGATTGCTGCCAAAGGTATTGAATTTTTTTAAACAGTAAGGAGAAAATTAACAATCACCACAGACAGATCCTTGTTTAAAGAGTAAGGAAATGGGACAGTATGTATAAATTTAGGTAAGATGTAAAAATCCTGTGATAAATCCAATTGGTGAATTTAGGAAAGGAAATGGGGTTGTCATTTGTTATATAAAAATGAAGTGATGTGCCTGTTGCTATGGTGACAACTTGTTTATTATACAGCAGAGTAAACTGATAATTTGCTGCCTGAGAGCGCTTCAAAGTACGTACTTTTTTCCCCCCATTGTTTTAGGTCTTTTTCATGAATGTTTAATTTGCTGTTTGGGAGGGGAGGAGGAAATGCTCAGTCATTGCTAGCTAGGTATGAATATTTTAAACTCTATGAAATCACTGGTAATTTAGAACTCGTCTCTGAAATTACCTGGTAAATGACCACAGCAACATTTAGAAGTAAAAAGCAATGAGGTGTGCACAATTACCTTCTAAAGCCGGAGACACACACACATACTTAAGCATGAATTTAATTATAATACAGGTAGATTGGTGCCTTCTTTCAATCCTGTCGCTGATGAGGATGACAGCTATTTCTAGTTGAAACCATAATAAAGCAAAAGCCTACGCTGTTAAACCAGAAACATGCAAATAAAAATTCTCTTGCAAAACTAAAGCACGGGTTTAATTCTTGTAATTAGGCGCATATTTCAAATTGTATTTTCAAACAAGCGTACTTCAATTAGTAACAGCCATCTTAAACCGGCGTACGTATATTTAACTGCAGTTAGTGGAAGGCTGATGGATTTAAAATTGTGAAAGGACCCAGGCACGTTGATAAGGGATCTTGTTCCAGTTGTAATAGAATTTAATTAAGCCAGTCTATCATTTGCGGATGGAAGGGCCTTACTGAAATAAACAGTCCTATTAAGCCCCACTTTGCTTGTCTAAAAACCATTGCTTCTAATTATACCTCCGCAAACCATGGGAGGTTTTAAAGGTGCAAACTCCAAGAATGGTAAGAACAAAATCCTTCAGCTAAACAGAATAGAAGCTGCCATCAGTGAGGTGGGGTTTTTCCTCAGCTGATCCCATTAAAATCAACAGGATGACATCAAGACACCATTAACGTAGGAAGGTATACAAAATATTGTCAGTGTCCTATAAATTTTCATTGAAACATGTGAAATGTGAAAGCACAGGATAATTTTGTTAGCAAATACATCTGTAAAATCTATGTAAACAAACAAAAAAACCCAAACCAAACGAAACCAAAAAACCAAAACAAAACAAACAAATAAAAAAACAAAGGCAAACCAAATACCAACTTGAGACATTGCAATGTGGTCCATCTCTGCTTTGAATCAAATCTGATTTCAAAGCAAAATCTCTTCAATATAAACACATCTTCCTGCAGTGCTTGCAACCCAACTATCACAGCACTATAAATTAATGCAAAAGATGCCAAAAGGCCCCTTAAGTAGAAAAAGTGAACATGGAAATGTTAAGCAAGAGATTTACAGAAGAACTTAAAAGTCTCCAAGTCCCACTGAAAGGCTTCTGGTCCTGTACAGCCCTTTGCACATCTCAGTCCTGTCGCACTGAAATGGCCACATTAGCCAGTGAAGAAGCAGCTTCTCCTTCAGCCTGGCCTGACTTTATGGGGTTGGCTGCTTCTGCTCCGCAGGTGCCTACGGGACACGTGTCCGTGGAACTCGGTGCACACGCTCCGATACAAAATCAGGTTGGAGCTGGACCAGAACCACTCCCAGCCCTCTCCCATCCCTCCTCTCCCACGCAGAGGTACAGCGGGGCTCTTGGACCAGCACGTGATGGTAGGCACCATGTGTGCCGTGGTACCTGCGCGCCAGAGGATGAGTTAAGGACAGAGTGTCAGCCTTAATTGGAGTAAGCTGTCAGACCAGGGATGGCCTCGCGTGCTGGGAGGTCTGCCACTCAGACACTAAGCCAATCGCATGCCAGAGCTCCTTCTCTCCCAGAGAGCACAGATTAAACTCAAATGATGAGGTTAATGGAGAAAGAAGTGGGCTTAGTTCTGACTACAAGAGACAGGCTTTTTAAAAAAAAGCTTCTCAGTCAGCAGCTGATTCAAGCAAAAGGAATGCCTGTTTCCATAGGGCAAGGCAGAGAACAACCACTTAGAAGGTTTTAGAGTTTCCTCCTAAGACTCATTAATAAAGACTTAATTAATAACATATTTTATAAACCCTAACGAAACTGCGGAACTGGCTTTTGTAACAAACAGGACTTAAGAAGTAAGGAAACGTAAGAATTTAACTTGGATCGAAGTCCTACCCTTACACAACACAGACCAGGTGAAGAGCTTTGGCTGGAGCCTGACCTTGGAAGGCTGAAAGCTGGGGTGGTTCCACCCTGCCCGTGAGCACAGTAAGACAGCTGGACTCTGCCCCAAAAGAGCCTGCCTGCCCTGTGCCACAAAGCCTTTGAAGAGGCAGGCTGAGGCAAGAGTAAAATGAATGGGTAAGGTTGAAAGCAGACCAAACAAAAATCCCTTCACTGCTGTAAGTTGCAGATTTACACTTCACTGATGGCAGTGTTTGATATTTTAGGACAGTTTAGTAGAAACGTCTAATTTGCTTGTGGAAAACCCTGTGATCTGTTTAATGTTTGCTGTGGGTGAAACACGAGCAGGAAGGAGAAGTGATGCGTTTGGGGAAGCGTGGGGAGGGGCAGCTGAGCTCACCCCGTACACCGAATCTGCTGAAGATCGTAGTTGCATCTGCAAAGCCAGGACAGACATCTGTGGCCGGCACCACCGGCCAAATCCGCCACTAACTCTCCGATTCAGTACGTTTTATTGGTTGAGGTGGAAGCGGTGCTTAATATAGGCATCACAGCTCACTGCTGCTATGTGTCATCTCCTGGTGTCTTAGGAAAGTAAATAAAAACTGTAGAAGCCAGGTGTGAAATGAACATCAGGAAACACTCCAGAAAAATGCTGATGTGAGTTATTGAGGTTTCCTGTACAACAGCACTCTCTTTGCTTTCCTGTGTTACCTTCACTCTGGCAAGTCTGCAGAGATGGCTGTTGGCTTTTCAGCTGGCTGCTGAGCCCCTTCCCCAGGCACCACACCACAGTGGCTGCAAGCTTTTAAAATCAGGGTACCCAGGGATGTGACTTGATGTGTGACTTCTCGTTCTCACCAGGACCTAAACGAGTTGCGCTCGTCCATGCTCTCTTGCTTAAACTTCTGGTGAATGAAAGTGTGCAAAGAGTCTTTCTTAACCTGTGAGCAGGACGGGGAGGGGAGATGAAATAGCAGCACCGGGTTTCACAAGGGGCACTGGCAGTTGTTTTCTCCTCACCAGAAACATACCGTGGGTCTTGGCAGTCTCTGAGGGCAGGCAGGGGAAGAGGTACCTGTCTGCGGGTGAGGAGTGGGCACTGGTGCTGTGTCATTCCCTGGGCCGGGGGCAGCTGCCCCGTCCTGTGCGGCACTGGGGACCGGCCCTTCCCGAGCGGGGCTGCCTGGCAGCGCTGCGCTGACGGCCAGCCAGCATCCCTGGAAAGGGCACGTTGTCGCCGGGATGATCTGCTCGTGCGTGTTGCCCACCCAAGGCACAGGGCACCTGCTGCCACTGTCAGGCTCAGTGGGATGGGACTGAATCAGGAATTCCCTGGGTAGAAGGCACAGGATGTAACTGCATAGCAGGCTTAAAGCTTTTGGGAGGAATAAATTCTTAACTTTAATTAAAAAAAAGAAAAAACCCTTTGGTATCTCTTTGAGAGGATATTCTCACTACTGCAAGTACAGATCAGAAAAAATGTTTCCGCTCTTGTATCTTTTACTTAATGGTTCCCACAGACAACTGATTTGGCTATAACGAATTAAAAAGAAGAAAAAAGTGGCCAAAGTTTAATTAAAATTTAAATCAGTTACAGACTCCGGAATAAATCACTGCAGACTTGATAGTGACAGTAAGAAAATACAGTGGCTGCTCTTCCTCTGTAATGGCGACGCTAACAACTGGCAAGAAATCCTCAAGAGGAGAAAAGAGGTGCAAGAGCTCTTGCCCTGCCTTCCTCCTCCTCGGGCACGGTCACAGTGGGGTGACACTACCTCTGGGAGCTGTGCCTCCTCCTGAGGCACGCAGAGGCAGGGTCTCCAAGGCCTGCAGTGCCTTTCTCATGCACTCCTGCCCCTGCGAGCTGCTCTGGGCTGGCAAGGGCACAAGGACAGGAGTGGGGAGAGGCTGGCTTTTGCTTGAGGGAAATAGGAGGGCAGCCAGTAAGTCCTGTACGGAGTGCGTGAGAAGGTCCAGGTGCTTCCCGGTTCAGTCAGCACTGTGCTTACACCCGCAAAATCTGGATCAAAGTGATGAAAAACTGGCTTACTCAGTTGCAATTGTAATTCCTAACTCAAGTGCTAATGAGAAACAGCACTGTCAAAAGTTCTGGCGGGTGTCTGGAAGATGGGCACATTCTAAAGAAATGTAGGCAAGAAACTGGGAAAATGTGAAACGCTGGATTTTTTTCCGAGGCAAAATAATGGCTTTTCACAAGGATGAAATGCAAACTCTTCTCTGTATGACCTAATCATTGCAAGTGGGGTAGAAAGGAATGAAAATGAGGCCATGGCAGCCTCTCTTCCAGAATCTATGTAGAAATCCTCTTTTTCCATGTTTGAATCAACCGAACTGAGATACCCTGAAGTACACGAAGTATCTTTGAGTAGCACCTCAGTTTGTACAAATTATATTAATTTTTGAAGTAAAAACCACAGTAGTTTTAAATAGTATCATTTATAGTGGGGTTTTTTTTTAAAAAAAAAAAGGATGGGATGGAGAATGCATCTTCAGTCCTTGTCTAGTAAGTTCTCTGAAACAGGTCTTGCTCTCAAACTTTTGACCTTAAAATTTGAAGTCCAGATATTCCTTCAGAGGAAGGTGTTAAAAAGGAGAGGTGACTGCTTTATTTTAAGGGCTACTTTTTTCTTATTTAGGATGCTTAATAAATTGAGCACTGTGAAAGAATAACGATTCCTATTACAATCACTTAAAGAATTATGTATCACCTGAACATTTAAAAAAAAAAAACAGTAGGAGAAGGAAGTTCTGAATTTTACTGTGTTTCACTTCAAGTATTAGAAAGGGGGGGGTAATATATAAATACAGGCAGAATCGTCCTAACAGGCACTCATCTCCCTCAACATTTGGTCTCTGGTCGACGGCAAAGTTAAAGTGTTTTGGTGAGGGAAGTCGTGGGCAGGCCTGTGCTCTGGTGGGTACCAGGGAAGGCAGGCAGACCGGCAGCTTGGAAGGCAGCTGACAGGGCTGCTGGCAGGCACAGACTTTGGCACAAGACATTTGCAGTTTAATTTCAATAGGCCGTTAAGCTCTTCAACACGTTAAGCATATCCACTGCTGCTGGCAAGATCTTTCATGCCTTTGACTCTGCCACTGGAGCGTGCCCTGGCCGGGCTGGGGGCTCTGCCCGGGCTGGGGGCTCTGCCCGCCAAGCCCTCCGCGCCTGCAATCCTCCTCTGCTTCTCCTGAAGGCTGGTGTGGGCTTGCGTGTGCACGCAGACGTGTGTGAATGTCCCACTTTGGCCTTTCTGAACTTTAAGATCATGCAGTAAATGCATACCTTTGCAGTTCTGCTAATCTTGCTGCCCTTTTACCAGGCAGAACCAGCTGCTGTCGCTTATCTCGGGCTTTTTGCGTTGCTGGCTCCGGCACAGTGGCCAAGCCCCGGCTTTTCAAGGGGGATCTGTCTCCAGCAGGCTGTAAACTAGTGGTTGGCAGGTCCTGCTCGCAGCTGCCGGGTGGGCGTGCTGTGTTCTCTGCCGTCCCGGTTTTTAAACCTGCACTTTGACCGTGCCCTTCGTACTGCGCAGAGGGGTCTCTGACACCTCTGCAGATCCCGGCACGAACACGCTGCTGTAACGCTGTGCTTGTGAGGGACTTACACTGCTGCTCTGCACTGGTGAGACCACGTCTGCAATATTGTGTCCAGTTCTGGGCTCCCCAGTTCAAGAGGGACAGGGAAATACTGGAGAGAGTCCAACAGAGAGCTACAAAGATGCTGAAGGGACTGGAA
>WUAM01000116.1:905499-938779 GCA_024336885.1 Actenoides hombroni
AAGGGGGAGACCACGTCTGGAATATTGTGTCCAGTTCTGGCCCCCCCAGTTCAAGAGGGACAGGGAAATACTGGAGAGAGTCCAACAGAGAGCTACAAAGATGCGGAAGGGACTGGAGCATCTCTCTTATGAGGAAAGGCTGAGAGCCCTGGGGCTGTTTAGCCTGGAAGAGAGAAGACTGAGAGGGGATCTTGTGTCAAGCAGAAGAGGCCAGTCTCTTTTCAGTGGTGCCCTGTGATAGGATGAGGGGGAACGGTCACAAACTGGAACACAGGAAGTTCGACCTCAACAGGAAGAAAAACTTCTTCACTGTGAGAGTGACAGAGCCTGGAAGAGGCTGCTCAGAGAGGTTGTGGAGTCTCCTTCTCTGGAGACTTTCCAAACCCCCCTGGATCTGTTCCTGAGCGACCTGCCCTGGGTGCTCCTGCTCTGGCAGGGGGGTTGGACTCGGTGATCTCCAGAGGTCCCTTCCAACCCCCACCATTCTGTGATTCTGTGACTTCTGAAGCTGTGATGGTTTTATTACGTTGTGAATAGGGTAAGAATAAAGAAAATGGGCATGCTGAACGGGCACATGAGAAGTGTGATTTAATTTTCCTGATGTGAGAATCAGGCACCTCACTCGGTTGCCCTCAGCTCAGGTTTTAAAATCCAGGTTGAAAACTTTTAGCAGAAGTAAAGAGAAATGAAGCCAAACCATCGCGTATCACCTAGGCAGGATCAACAGAAAAGGCTAAAGCTGCTCCCCTGGCTTTTCAGCTTCACCTTCCAGTTCCCACATTGTTACTTGGAACATGCTAATTCTCACACATGACCCTCGCCAGTGAGAAGTGATTTCACACAAAGTAGCGGCGGAACAATTAGGCCTGGAGTGGATGGTGACATTGACAACATTCTCAGATAAGACATTTCCATAAAGAAGATGCAGTCCCTGAATAGTGACAATGTTATTTTAAACTGCTTTTTTTTTTCCTTTGGTATCAACCTAGCTGCAGTTTCAATCACACACTGTCTGTCAGCTGAATCACAAGTCACAGTTGGCTGTTTTTTCCCCCTCTTTTCCATGTTGAAAGAAAGAAAAAGAAGCTGCAGCAGAAAGAGGAAAAAAAATAGCTAAATAAAAGCCAAGGATGGCCCGATGCCAGAGATGCTGGGAACTACCAGTTCCTCCTCTCTTACCGTATACTCTGGTGACTCCACATTCATTCCCTCAAAAAAAGCAGTTTCATAAGAAATCAGATGGGTGCAGCCTGGTTCCCTAGGGACTGACACCTTGAGAGCACATTAGCGTGGATACCAAGTGTGTCTTTGGGGAGCTGCCTGTGCTACAGCTTGTCCTTCCAAGGACACACTCCAACATCCTCTTTTTCTACCTGGCCCCTTGTCCCAGGATGCTCCCAGGCAACGTGACGTGTGAAACCTCTGTTTCACTGTAAACCGTGCTGGGCTCGCTCGCAGCTGACCCTGCTGCGGCCTGTGCCCTCCGTCCTGCACGGGCAAAGCCGTCTGGAGAAGGCTGCCCAGCAGGCACGCCCGCTTAGAAGGGCCGGCCTTGGACGGAGGGCAGGGTATGGAGCTCAGCCTGCCCGACACCTCCAGCTCCCCTGGCAGGGGCCTCTTCAACAGGTGGCAGCCCCGAGCCTCTGCGGAGGATGGGACGGGAACCAGGGACAGCTTCAGAGGAAGCGTGGCCATTTTAGCTAAGTGTGCAATTGCATTTTCAACATAATTAAGTGCCTAATTGTGCGCCTAGGCCTAGCTGATGTATTTGCACGTGTATCTAATTATGATTTATCTAAAAGCTCTCTGGCCGTAATACCTTGCTGTCCGATCTAACAGAGGCATTCATAAAAGTGAGAGATGAGTTTGAGTGGTTGCTTTTCTCTAGCTTTTATTTTAAATGGAATTCCTGTTTTTCTTGGGTTTTTTTAAACAATTGAAGCTGGCTGAGCAGTGGGAAAACTCCAAACAGCCATATTACTGGAAGACAAGCATAGCGCTGCACAAACAGCTGTGAAAAAGGAGGACAAATTCCAGGGGAAAGGCATGGGCAAGGTTAACAAATGAGATTTCCGTGCTGGGCTTCCAAACTATGCTGATGTTGGACTTCTCCAGTGGTGTGGATGTCACACAGCAAGAACTTATACCAGCCACTGGCGAGGTCAGAAGGGATTTTCCTTCAATAAGCATTAAATGGGAGCCACCAAGATAGCAGCTTTTGTTGTCAGGTGGAGAACACCAGAAGCGCAGCAGGTAAGAGCAGCGCAGCGATACGGGTCACGCTACCGCTGTCAGCAGTGCAACACTTAAACTTTCCCGGTGCCTTTCCTAACAGCAGCTGCGAAAGGGTCCAGTGACGGGGCTTGTTCTCTAACTGTACACCTCGTTGAGAAAGGCAAACACAAAAGAAAACATAGCAGATTTTCCCCTCAAATTACATTTCCTTTTACTTAGATAAATCTTCAGTATGCTCTCTTAGGATTATTCAGCCACCTTTTAACACAAAACTGGCTTAACGCAGACACCAGAAATTCCTGGGACCAGCTACACAGCCACGCAGTCAGACCTCTTCCATGTAAACAGTGCTGTGAAAATGTCTATCATTTTCCTTCAGCAAAACAGTTTTTAACCTACAGTATCCAATCATTCTTTATGGTGCATGATGTCAAAAACACTTACTGCACAAGCAGAGATCTGTGTTTCTTTTGCCACAGACAATAAATCTTTAGTGTCTTCTCTTGATACGCATCACTCCACTTGATCTCAGGAGGCACTATACGTCTCTCTTTCCCTCTGCCTCTTCCAACAAGGTCACTTTCCAGTGATGAAACAACTTTTCCAGAAGGTATAGTGTTCAATAATTAATATCTACTGATAATAGCTTCCCAAAGCAGTGCTTTAAAACTCTTCACAAACTTGCAGCATGAAGAATGCTTAAAATAGATTTGAGTAGCACGTCTGAAAATAACAGCCTCGGGAACTTAAACTGCATATGACTGCGCTTACCACTGATGGAAACAGATCTGTATCCAGCTCTGCCATGGAGCACAGGCACAGCGTTGGCAGTCACGGATATTAAGTCAGCAGCAGGCATAGTAAGCCAGAAAGTTGAGTTTTAACATGGAACCGCCCTACAAATCTGGTGTAACCAACAATTATTTCATGTAAAGACCAGTTCAGTTTGCTACTCCACAGACAAGCCCTCAAAGGACACTTTGCAGTCCCTTCTGTTTCAGGGGTCCGAAGCGGGAGGCCAGTGCTGCAGCTGGGCATGGGCTGTGCAGGCTGATCCCCACCTCGCCTCGCTCCACGCAGGCTTAGGCTGAACAGGCTGGAGGAGCTGAACTGGAGGAACATGTCAGGAAATGAAGGGCTCTCTTAAATACTTCTGACCCAGACCACTCAAACCTTTAAAAATCAAAACATCGAATTTCAGTGGCAGTTTGAGCCACGGCTTTAATACTTATCTAGCACAGTGAAACCAGCTTTCATTCAGTAAAAATGCTATACTTGGCAGGAATTTAAAACATAAAATGGTATAAAGCACCGTTCAAGCTTGATGGCTTTGTGCTGTTTATTGATTTGGCCCTGACCAGGCACAGTGCTAAGTAGATGCCATTGGCCTTGATCCTCCCAGGGGCAGGTCCGCAGAGGCCAGCCCAAAGCTTTCCAGGGAAGGTTGGATGTGAAGGCGTGCCATCGATTTGGAGGCAAAAGGGGAGGATAAATTAGATTTCAGTTTGGTAGGTCTGAGAACATTTAAATGCCTTTACACCAAAAAGGCAAATGCTAGGAGCGGAAAGACTTTTAAGGAAATAATGTATGAGACTGTTGTGCTCTGCTTGCTAAGGTTCGAGGGATCCAAAGCCACAACAGGCACATAGTAACGTATTAAGAGCTACCTATATACACAAGCCCTTGACAAGCATTTTTGCCACAGCAAAACCACAGCACTTCAGTGATTGATTCTCATTTGGCATTTCGTCCACCACAGTTATCAGAAGTTGCAAAAATCATTTGAATGACTGGAAAGGAACAGAATCTTATGCATCTATATATACTTAGTGACACGGAGCAGCATTAATAACTCCATTACACATAATTGAATTAACTTTTTTTAAGACTGCACTTAAATTACATGAAGGCTATGACAAAAGCCATCAAAAAGCAGCACGTTCAATATTAAAATTAAGTGTTAAGGCTTAGGGCGTGCCATTATGTCACACTGTTGAGGGCCAAAACTCAAATGTATTGAGGCATTCTAATTTATATATGGAACCTTAAAGTGTAATGGGCTTTGGCAACGTATGGCACAGTCAGTTCTTTTACTAGGTAGCAATTTCCCCTGTAGACAAAGTGTTCAAACAGAGGGAGATGAGAGGCATACGTTACTCAAAAGCACTCCATAAAGATATTGCGTCTGACTTGTTCAGAAAATACCATGCCTTACGAAAAGTCACTTGAAAATGCTAATAGCCCAAGTGTTTAAGGTTGTGGTTTTTAATCCTTTAAGGATGCGTAGTTCATAATGGACTTAGACATGCAGAAAATGATTCCAGAACAAAAATAATTTTGAATTATGGGAATACAGTAAAAAGATCAGAAGGAATGAATAAAATTTTTGATCATTTTTCTCCCCGCTGTCTGCCTCTAACATACAGCTGTCACATTCAGCAGCATGTGCACTGTAGTGTCCTTCCCAACTTCTTATCTTCTTGTTCACTCCTTGATTCCACAAGAGCTAAGCAATCAGTGTCAAGATAATGGAACACCTCCCTCACCCCGCCTTCTTTTTGATAATATTGTATTAAAGCTAATGAGAAAATTTGCATGCATGAAATGATTAACATGTGCAACTGCTTTTAGGCTTTAGAGACTCCGCGTGTCGGTACAGTGAGTATCTGGGTGGGCATATCTAAGCATACCCTGAACTCAATTAGATACAATTTAGCACAAGCTAATGATAAACTCATCCTAAGTGAGTAGGTGTCCCAGGGGTCTGAGCTGCCACAGCTACCCACAGGTGACACTAACACCTTCAAAGTGATACAGAAACTCTCTAAAAATAGTCTTTTCAGGATGTTTTCACAAGCCTTTCCTGTTGGTTAGAGAATTAGAGCCCAGTGAAGGCTAAGGAAAAGCAGCCTGTTTGTTTCCACCTCATTCTGTCACCAGGTTTCCCAAGCAGTACTTGGGTAAAACCCTGCAGCAGTGTTGCTGGGATGTATCGTGCAGCGGCACCTCTCTCTGTGCTGCCTGTCCAATGGGAACTTCTTACAAGTAAGAAAAGGGAGAAGTGGTGGCCCGAGCGTTAACTCGGGTGACAGACAGGCCCAAGATAGAAACGGTCATGTTTCTGCTTGCTGTCTGTGCGTGTCTGAATGACCAGGGGCACACAGAGACGTGTGCTGCGCCTTAGTAAAGCATGACTTAAATCTGCCAATCAGAGATTTCCATTTGACAGATAAATCTAGATAAATGGCACGTATAATTGAAATGGATTAATATACCTATCAACATAAACAGAGGTATATGTGTGGAAATTTGACCTTGATGCCAAGTGTTGCTTTCATTTTCATCGCATTTTGCCAAAGAGTGTGCAATGGCTCTGTGCACGCAAGCGCTTCTGCAGCTATTTGCGTGCATATATTCTTATAAGGATTTCTGGATACAGAAATGTATGTATCTGTAAATTGTGTGAATGTAAATATGAGATCGGCCATATGTCCCAAAAGTCCCAAAAGAGCATCTGATGTTGATATGTAGACAGTGTGTTAAGGACCTTCCTAATTAATAACCCAGATTAAAACCTCTTGGCAATCAATTAAGATTAATGACAGAAGTCATTCTCTATCCCCCTACGCCCGCGTCTCAGGCTGTGAAAACCCTAGGCCCTGAAACTTTAATCCTGTTATCTGCTGCCTTCTTCATCTGAAAAGCCTACAGATTAACACAGCAGACATTATCGAATTTACAACCAGCAGCTCGGACAGCTGCCCTACTTTCAGCAGTTAATGGAAAAGGAACTAATCTGGTTAGGAGCACAGGACTAGTTCATAAATCTGGCCGCCCAAGACAGTTGAGGCTGTCACGTCTCTTCCGGAGAGCAGCGACCAAACGAGCCTGTCAGCTTTCCTCTGGCTGCTTCACGAAGGTAGCCGGTCTCTCTGTAAACTGGACTAACGAGATGCTCGCCATTAACGTCAACGGCTGGGCCCGGGCTCGGGGCTGTGTTTTGTGACTGGGTTTGGTTCGATGCGTTCTGCCCTCTCTTCACTGGAAGCCAGGTGGTGATTACATCTAACTGGTTTTACTGCAGTCCTCTCCATAAAATGATGCTTTGAGGAAGTAAGAAAACAAATTTGTGTTTTCCCTTTTGAATCATGCCCAGTGAAACAAAGAGTAATAAACAAAAACTGCTCTGCCAAATGAAATGTTTGCTTTTTAGTACAGCTTGGAGGCGGGGGAAGAAGAACTGTAACGCTCTTTAGGGTGGCAGAGAAGGTATTTGACAGCTGTAGTAAATTCATATTCCACCTAGTAAAGGCTGACTTTCCCTTTCTTAAAAGGCATCATCCCCATGCTGCCAGCACAGCTTAAATTACCAAGATGCCCAGTGTGGTGTATTTGTTGCACTTAAGAGGCCTGAAGCGCTCATCTTTCAGTTCGCTCTTTGTGAACCAATACAGGACCACAAGAATTCTTCGGGCTGCACACGCCGGCGGCAGCTCAGCTTTTTAATGCGCTATTTTAATGCTCTATTAACGTGTCTGATGGCTTCACAAAAAGTGCAGCAGTACGTCCGTTGGGATGTGCCCCGGCACACAGCCCGCTGCCGCTCTCCAGCACCCCGCGCGCGGCTCCGTCGGAGCCACGCTCTCCATGTGAGAGTACTGGTGAAATCAGTTAAAATGTCATCACCTTAAAACTGACATAGATTTATTTCTTTCTGCTGTTTCATTCATACAAGTGTTGATTCTTTCACTAGTGAATTCTGAAGGCTCATTTTAAAAAGAGCAACAGCACTCATCTGCACAAAGGCAGGGAGTGCCAAAAGTGACTGCCTACGTAGGTGGGAGAATATCCTTGTTTCTCCTAACACCAGAACAACATCGTCTTTCAATGAAGATGATGACTGCTGCTTTCAGCGATTGACAGCTAGCAAACCCAACTGTTAAGATAATCACTCTAGCTGGGATGGGCACCCGAGAGGTACCCTCCTGGATGGCAGCCTGCCACCCAGTTTTAACAATGTGAAGCTGTGATACCCCCTTACAATGAGCATCCTCTCCTATCCAAATGTTTTAGCTGCAGAATATTCTGCTGAGTCTTCTGCACAGGAAAACTCTACTAAGTTCATAGTTCATAATTAAGCTTACCTCTTGGCTGTCACTTGCTTTTGTATAATGTAGAGATGTTCACAAAGTAACATTAGTTTAAACAGATGTTTGTATTAAGTCTGCAGCTGTTATTATCAAAGACTCTTTAAATCAGGTAAATGCTAATAGGCTGAAAATTCAAAACTGGTACAAGTGTCTGCCTTTTTATTAGGCTGTTTTGTAACATTAAAAAAGCTGAATGTATGCTGTAGTTCTACTGTAGAAATTCTTTTAGAACTAGCTATATTTTTTTCCCCCTTTTACCAGTCACTTGCATTTGCATCCTGATAGAGCAAAATCTTAAATAACAGTGGACTTAAAAGACAGTTGTGTGCATAAATGTGCACAGGATGAGTCTCAGCCACTGTCAAGTTGCAAGGTTGTTTATGAAGAATGTGGAAAACCCTGCTGATTACCTTTAAGTGTAAACAAGGAGTCAGGAAACATGGGGTTATAGAGAAGAGAAAAAGACCATGCCGGGTTCTTTCCTCGCGCAGTGACGAGCGCCCTGGAAGAGGCGTTCCGGGCAGAGCCCGCGGTGGGCACTCCGCGGTGCCCCCGCAGCAGTGCACGCGTCCCGCTCACGTCCTAGCCCAGCGTGGCTCTGTGGACTGGCGGTGCCAGAACCTCAGTTAAAACGCTCAGACAGTTAACTGGTCTATCAAAGTACCCCCGAACTACTGTGGTTCATTCTTCTTTGCCCCTTAAATAAAAAAGGAAAGAAAGTATAAACAGGAGTATGAGCACGGGGTAATGCATCATTTATAAATGATCTTGTTAGTGGGGAAAACAAAACGTGGCTTTGAAAACAAAACCTCCTGCTGCGGACTCCACTATGTTTGATGGGAGCCCTTCAAAAGAGTTCATGGGCTTAATGGGGGCTGTTTATGTGGGGACTTCGATCTGTACCTGCTGTCCCCTGTCACTCCCTGGAAACTTGGCGGCAGATGTTGCAGCGTTAAGTTGTCTCTGAAGTGGCTCTCCGTCCTCATCTCCCCACCACAACAGAGTCAAACTATATTAGATCTCTTTATTTGTGCCCGAGGCATGTTTGGGAGCGCAGCTGTGTCCACCCCCACTCCACCTTTAGTATTTCAGCCCCCAGGCGGCAAATGTGAGACCAAAACTGTTCTGCCACTCTCGACTACATCTGCTGACAATCCTGCAGCCTCGCTGCAGGCTGCTGAGGACCCGGGCCTCACTCTAAACAGATGTCGGCGACAACCTGCTAGCTCACACCTGTACACGCTTCCCTAACCTCACGGACCGCGAGCTGAAAAATTTATGACTCAAAGGACTTCCATCCACAATCAAAGCTTCTCGGCTCAGCCGCACACAGGTCTCAAACTGGGCCACCCTCGGCATTATCTGGCAACGTGGCAGAGGTGGGAGAGGAGAGAGAAGGAAGAAAAAGCTTGCTCTGCTTTGATACTTCATGCCTAAATTTCAATTACTTGATCAAGGGCTTGAATTCAGTAGTGAATTCTTCTACAAATGGGAACTACCAAGTTCTTAAAGAGGAAAAGAAGGAAGACAAAACCAAACAACTGTGTGGCTGCTGTTCGCCGTAGCACTGCTTCCAAAGTAAGTACACCTATGTGTCTCACGGTACGTGCACATGGCTGCCCCCCCAGTCACTGACTTAAACCCATCTCAGGTACAGCAAGGGCAAGTTAGAAACAAGTACAAAGATGTCAGCGACAACAGTGTGCCACAGAAATTGCACTCCTGCAGTGTCACCGGTCACACCTTCAAGACCACTGGTTTAGATGTTACTCATCGGTACAAACTCTACTCCTTTTTTACAGTGGGGATGCTGAAGGTGAGCCAGCTCTTTTCTGTTTTTCATAAACCACGATGTTGGTCAGTGTCTTCCTGTCAAGCCCAGAGAAGGCGCATGCCTGACTTCACAATGGCTTGGCAAAGCCATCTCTGGCAGGCAGTTTGTACAGTAACAACATGTCTTTATGGTCAGAAAGCCTCAAAACGGGGCCAGATTGACAGATTTTTAGCTTGTTCAGGCACTATTTCTTCTACATTCCAGTTTGCATTGAATTGACCTGTTAAAGTGTATTGTACTGTATATTTTGTGTGTAGGTTTGTTGTTGTTAATTCTGCTACATGCATCATTCACGCAAACAGTAAGTAACTTGGTGATGTAACAACTAGGATAACAGTAGTATTTGACTGTGCTCCCTGTTTCCAGCATTGCACTTTGTCATTCTGCTTCTTCCAACACTTACCGTTGTCTTAATTAAATCTCACCTTTTCTTCCTTTACAACAGTACCAAACTTCATCCCAGGACAATCATCTGAACACCGACTACCTCTCATCCTTTCACAGGTAACTGTTTCCCTTTAACCCCTCTAATTGTCTTACGTCATCTTTACGGTGCACGTTGCGGCCCGGTGTTCTCGCACACTGTTGCTTCGTGGTGTGAGAGAATCTGATCTGTCTCTGCCACTCAGGCCTGTCTCATTTAGAGGAAATCATTTACTGTGTCGTCTTACGTGCAACAAACAAGAAGCTGAATGGTGCCAGCGGATTTGAAATACCTTGGTGATAAATCAGTTTCTGAAATAAATGCTAACATTTCAAGTAACGCTTTCTTGCCCAATCTAGCTTCAGTGCAGAAGGGTCGGATAATACCTCTACGGCCCAGACATAGCAGTCTTTATAGAGGAGGATGCTTTTGCACGGGTCATGAGTGTACTAGAAGAAAGGACTGTCTGAGAAACAAGTTTCCTCACCTCCTCTTCCTGTGAAAGTTGCCTTTGGCATGGAATTGCAAAGCTATGTGTAGCAACTTAAGTGGAAGTTATTGGCGATCGCTTCAGTTCGATGTGGTTTCAGTACAGAGACAGCCATACTCTGCTCTTACAATTAGCTGGTTTTAAGAAAGATTGGGGGTTTTGTTAGAGAAAGTTTACACCAAATGAAGCGGTGCTATGTTTTTGTTTTCCAGCTGACTGCACACAAAATACAGAATCCTCCACTCTGCTTTCAGGAGATCTGTGTTTCTGCAACATTTCTGGGCTGGTGTGATGCATCTTTCAATGTCCTTTGTTCGCCCAAGGCACTATTTTTCCTGTGTGCCATTCTTTTGGCTGCAGTGCTTTCTTTAATTAAGGTCACAGAATTACCAGCGTTCAGCAGCTGCGAAAGCTTGGCTGGAACATGCCCCTCTTTTGCCCACCGCCGCAGATACGCGCGCCACGCACAAACCTCATCTCCTTGCTGTGGTCGCATCAAAGAGACTCTGTCGTACTGTCTTCGTAGCAGTGCCCACAGTGCATCAAGTCGACCCTGCGGCAGCAGAGAACGGGACTTTCAGTACAATGAAATCAGTCAACGGAGAGCACACCACCCCTGCCAAGTTACAGCCCGAGGAGATCCGTGGAGAGATTTACTGGCAGAACTGAGCAACGGCTCCTCACAGCTGGATGAGCAAAGTACAGACTTGGACTGTGCCACCCACCCCACAGAGCTGTGGTGCTGCTCTTCCCCATCGGTGAATGCCAAGTGCTGCACTCGCCTCCACGGGGAGCAGAGTGGCTGGGGCCTGACCCACATTTACTTCTGAGGAACCTCCAAATAGCGTGTTTATTGGCCAGCATTTTGGGCTGAATTGCCACATGTCTGTGTGGGACTTCTCCCATGTAAATGTTTTTACAGCACGTGTACAACCAGTTCGTTGTTCTCAGTAAGGCTGGGACCCGCTCGGCACGCGGAGCGTGGCTGGTGGGTGCTGTGCGCTCCGTCCCGCAGGCAGTGACGGCAGCAGGTTCACTGCCAGTGCTCAGGCTGCCCGTGCTCACATGCAACAGCAGCTCTGGTGCTTGTTGGAACCATCCTGCTCCGCGTGGACGGGCAGCACGGTTGGCGTGTGTGTGTGTGTGGACAACACATCTTCAGGGCTTTCTAGTGTCATAAAGGACTTTGTGGAAGTTGTGAAGACAGAAAAGATGTATCCGTACGCCCAACTAAAACTGTGTATTCTCTGCAAGGTATTTATGGACCCATCTTCAGTTTTTAAGAGGAGATTGTTACAGGTTTGCAAGTCAGTTACGGCATCTGTAGAGGAAATGTCTTTATTTTCTGCTGTTTATTATGTTTCACTTGTTTGTCAGACTTTTTGCATTATATTGTTTTATATAATTTTTGCCTTTCTTGGTAATGAGTACCTAACAGCTACAAAGGGTAGTTTTAGGCTTTCTTAGATATGTATTGAGACAGACCAAATACCCATAAAGACCCACTGGATTTTAGTACTCTTACTGTACGACAGGTCCCTTTTTTTGAGGAAGGATATCAGAAAGTGGCAATAATTACAAAGTACTGCATTTAGGGGTACAGACTGCTCGGGCTTTTGATCCTGAGGTTCACTTTGAGAATAGTACATGGTACTTGAATGGGAATACTTGAAAAAGAATGTACAATTCATCATGCAAGAGCCCGGAAAGGCAGGCAAAATCCAGCCTTCGGTACAAATTTGCGCTGTACCAAAGACTATAAAGATTACCTTGATTGGTGTATACCACTTCTCCTGAATGGCTGGTGAGGTAGGCTTTGGTTTAGGTGGTTTAGGTTGAAAAGGTTCTTCTGTTTCTTCTGGGAGTTTCACCACAGCATTTTTTGCTTTTTCTAATCTAGCCCCTTCTTCGGTGGATCCTTTATCACCCCAGCGAACCTAAGTAAAGCCAGAGTTCAGACGTAAGTGCGCTGTATGCAAAGGGCAGGGAAAATGTTGCAAATAACAGAAGTAGCTGAAAAAGCTTAAATTTGGAGGAAGTTCTGGATAAACGAGAGGGGAGGTGTTGAGGAGAATGTTCCCTCTTCATTTTTGATGACAAGCATTCTTAGTTAAAAGTACGTTTGTAATTATGAGAATCTCAGTAGCGAAAATCCTGAAAGAAAATTTTACCATGCATCACACAGGCTGCACAGGAGGCGGGAAATCTGGGAAATGTTCTCTAATTAATGATGTAAAAATACCGTTCCCGGTTCTGATTTAGCCTGAAATACCAGCCCTTAATCTGGCACTGTGACTTCCTAACGCAGCACATTTCTTGAGAACTCCAGTCTAAGTAGAAGGCAATACTGAGCAAGGTTTAGCAGAAGCTCCCTGAAACTGCTCAGGCTTTCAAGTCGTTCTGCAAGAAGATACACACTGAAGAGAATGCAGATGAAGCAGAATAACCTGCACAGTAAGTAAATGTAAAACATGTAGCTGTGTGTATTTTATCACTGCCACAAGTATATAAAATACACACAAATGGTTCAAAGAGAAAGGAAAGCAGGATTATCGCTGATGATGAGACAATACGCTATTTCCACTTCCATAAAAGGCTGTATTTATTATGCTCTAAAGAGGAAATAGAGGAAAAAAACTTCCCTCTACGAGAAGTTATTTGCCTTGCTACAGGAATCTTATTTCATCTTTAAATTAAAACACCCTGCTGCAATTAGAGCAAGGATGTTTACTGTGTTGTACAAAGAAACAAATCTAGACAAGACTGTTAATTTTATCATCCAGAAAGAGAATTAAAAACTATAGCTGGAGTTTGAAAGTCCTTATTAAAACTGGCCTGGATTATTTTCAGTGCAAGACCTTCTAAATCATGGATCTGCTACAGTCTGAGCCTGTAATGAAGACCTGATATACATAAACTCAGGTAGTTAAATTCTGACATTACATCTTGGTTAAATGTGACACAGTGTTGAGTCACAAAACTGTTACTGGGAAACAGCTAACCATTACTGCAGGACTCCACCAACATGCTTGCTTTTTTCAGGGACTTCCTAACTGGAGGTGCCAGGATTAAGAAGAAACAAAGTAAGAAAAATGAGAGAAGACTGACCTCCCACCCTGAGGGACAGAATTAAGAGCATCACTGCACACTGCTCGGTAGGTTTATGTTAGCTCTGTCTTGCTACCTGGCAGCTCAGGCATGTGGAAAGTAGGCAGAAAAACAGTGGGATGCAACAACTCTCCCGCTGCAAAAGGGCACAGCATCTTTTTGCTCACCAGGGAGACTACATGCCCCTGGTCTTCCCTCTGCTACTTGGAGGGAGAAGACTGCTCCAGGTCTTACTAGGCACACTCTGTAATGTACCAGGATAACTATGCCAGAGGATGGGACCCCGACTTCTTCATCCACACGCAGAATATGCTGATACAGAAAGTGAGAAAAACAACATAGGGAAGCCAGAGTCTTTGCCCCTTCAGAAAAATTAAATACCTTGGAGGAAGATCTTTCCGTTCTATCACCACCAAGTGGTTTTTTGCTCCCGTAACCTCCATGTAGGGAATGAGAGCAGCAAAGTACAACACAGCCTAATATGTCCCTAATACTGTCACTCACCTTGGTGAAATACAGACCCTCGTTTCTTGTGAAGGGGATTGTTTTGAACCTCTCTGTTAGTTTGAACTTTACTGTTTGGCTTGCTTAGTGATTTCTTTTTCTCACTGGGGAATTCTCTCACTGCAGTGTTAGAATGGGCTTTCATGTGCAAGTAGGCCCTGCTGAGTCATTAATATGCATCTGTATCTTTCACTGTGATCAATGGTACTTTTATGGTGTTTTTTATGAGGTTGTTAAAATGTATTTTAAACACTGTTAAAACCATTTAGAGATACATGGTGGATTCCTACTGATAAAATGACCTTTTCCTTCATATTAAAGCAACTTCACCCTGAAGAAACCAGAATTTGTAGAGTCTGATGGCACAACTTTGACATAAAAACTTAGTGCCTGTAATGGGTGGGGTCTAGAAATGACATCATAAGGCTTTAAAGCAATGCCAAAAAACAGATCTAGGAAGAGTGGACAACACTGGCTGAATTATCCCAGACTGTCTCAGAGGGGTGAAACTAGTAGAGATGGCAGGAGTCAACGTGTAACTGTGTCGGACGGGAGTGGTAAGCAGTTTTCTGGTTCATTCTCTCCTTTTCTCTATGCAAGGAATCTGCCAGAAGAATCAAGATGCCAGCAAAATGGCAGAAGCAAACAGCACAGAGAAGCAATAAAAAATAAAACAACTGCATTACCACATGAACTGAAAATGGGGAAGAAAGGTAATGAGTAGTCTGGCAAGTTTTTCGTTGGCCACAGCAGAGAAACCACATTTAACTGCCAGGTAAGGAATAACCTCCCTTTGACCCCATCACCTTCACCATCTCATTAGATTGTTCTTGTTTTCTCTCCCATTTCCTCGCTTGCTCTGCCCTGATTCACCAAACGAGCAAGGTGCTCTCTTGAGCCAGTGACAGTCACGCGGTCAGGTACCGCTCTGTCCGAACAGCGGCGGGTGGGCTGTGCAGCCAGCGTTTCCCTCACCCTGCTCTTACAGGTGCCACGGGACAGAGGAGAGATCCGTATTCAAATGCTGAGGTGTTTACTATACAGCACCCAAGCCCCAAGTGTGTTAGTACTCTCAGGTCCTGGAGAAGGAGAGAGACAAAGCTCCACAGAATGAGCTGCCTTTCAAGAGCCCATGATTGTGCTATCAGCAATTTCAGATGGTCTCCGTCTTTAGCCCTTAGTCCTGCACAAAATTCCTAGCACAGATGAAAAAGTGTTCTAACCTAATCATTACTTTATACGCCCTTCCTCAAAGGGGAAATAGCGTAGTTTTGCATTGTGATGAACATGCATTTCTTTATGGTACTGATGTTACTTGTGCTGATGAGGTATCTGTCGAGTTTCTGTTTCATTACACAAGATCTCATTTACAAACTGTAATGATTAAACTCTGGAACCCCTCCTGGAACTCCTCCTGGAGGCTCATCATGGCTCCCATTAGAAATCCAGGCTTGTAAATCTTTAATTTGGAAAGCATTTTCTAGTTTGTCTCTGAAAAGCACTGCACAAAATGTTTTCCTTTTCTGAAATCTGAAGCTCTTGTAAATTAGCAATTCTGAACTGCTGAAGGAAAAGCGTATAAGCAACACAGCTTTAAACTTCCATGTTCTTCTGCTGTGTTTAAATGGAACTCGAGTAAAGCTAAATTCTTAGGCCAATACCTTTAAACTTTCATCAGGATACACCAATATGACTAGGTGGGTCAGACAGACATTCCATAGATTGAAGTTAAAAACTAACTGCAGAAAACCGCTTCAGAAATTCCATAAAGACTGACTTGACTATAAAATCTGACAGAAGGACGTGCCCATAAGGATGCACATTCTTCATTCTGTTTTAATTAACATGATGCTATCGTGTCTCTTCAAAGACAGGCACTGTTGTTGCTGTGAGTTCCTCTGGGATCAAGCCTCTCCTTAGCGTCACCATTGTCGGCGCATTTGGCCGGCCTGCAGTTGGGGGACTTATGTTTCACTGTAATTTCTTCCAAAACACTCAGAAAAGGCTCTCACTCTCTCCTTCTCATTAGCTTGATGGAAAGAGCGTGTCTTCAGGCAGCTATTTAAAGTTCCAGTCAAATGGAACTACTGAAAGCCGTTCTTTCATAGGCAAGGTCAAAATTGTTTGATACAGTAAAAAATTTTACTAGGCTTATGTCACTGGGAAGGAAGTAGACATGATGCTCTTGTATTTTCAGCACACTTTAAAAGCCTTTGTTTCCACCATTTGCAGCCTCTGAGAGTTCGTGTTTTAGTGAATTGGCATCTCCACATTATACAAACCTCCATCCTTTTAATTCCTCCAACTCCTCGTCCACCATAGTAGGAAGCATCCACTGTGGGCCATTTCTTGGTAGGCAAGGGCTCCTGTTCTTCTTCCTGTCAAGAAGTCGAAATAACATTTACTTCAAAAAGATACTTCCCCCCACCCACAAGTGTCTTTTTAGTGTATTTCACTGGTGTTCACAGAGCATTAGTTTTCCCATGTCGGGTATGAAAGAGCAGGTATTTAGGATCCCCCAGTGTTTACCAATTTCCAAACAAAATCTGGTCACGTTTAGAAATATTTTTAATGCATTGCATTGGTAGTGACCAAAAGGAAGTCCAAATGGGGAATATAACTGTGTGCTCTACTGACAATCATTTGTTTGCCTCAACCTAAAAATGCTAAAAATAAGCAAAACACACACAAAGAAAAGGATTTGCAGTGGCAGCTTCTACAGAAAATGTAACGTCTTCAAAGAGCCAGATCATCGGCCCTACTCATTTGGATTCGGCAGACGGTGTGCAGCAGATCCGCAGATGAAGGTTACGCAGCCGATCGCAGTTTCTAAGCCAACCTTTGTCAAACCCGCTCTTGGCTGCCTCAGCTCAATGAAGTCTGCCTCATCACGGACTTAACTGCAGCTACGCTAGAGAATGCGCAAGCAATGGGCTAAATGGAGACCAAGGGGTGAAAATACTGAAGATGCCAGAAGATCCTCTAGTGCATTGTAGCCCATAAGAGGAAGAGAAATCCCCTTATAAGGGTTCTTCAGTGTCTGGAACGCCAGATCTGTTGCAAATGCTGTTTAAGTCATACATGGATCTTTAGACCTTTATACAAGAGCTACTGAGTCTTTCTGCTTTTGCTGCAGAATGGGAAAAATAAGGTTCAACTGTCATGGGATAAAGCCCCTCAATATTTCTGTGGATTTGGGCTTAATTCACATAACACTAAGATGACTGAGACAGACCAGAGTTTTGGACTTTGGCCATCCCCCTCTCAGCTTAAGGCTTCCCACGGGGCATTTTTTTCTTCTTCAGCAGCTAGGACAAAGAGCTGGATTTGCAGAACACAGGCAAGCACAGAGGAGCAGCATTGTGTAACCAGTGTGATGAGTGTAGCACCGTCGTACCGTACCTCTTTTGGAGCTGGCGGAGGTGGAGGAGGATCTTTGATGACCTGAAAGAGCCAAGCATATAAAAGCATAAGGAATTGCACTGGCAGCATCCAAAAGCCAACAGAAAATTTTAAAGAGTGAACTGTTTCCATCTGAGCCCCCCACATCTGCTTGCAAACTGGCAACCGCTGCTGCCAAGTCCCTTGGGTATCGATTATCAAGGCCTTCTGGAAATTAACACCATCCGTCTAATAGAAAATAACATCAATTGACTGGCAGACACTCTTTGGGCAGACGTGTCTGCCACTTCGCTTCCTGACCGGATGAGACTCAGTCATTCTAAGTAATAGCCAGTGATGAAACCCTATGGAGTTAATTAGCAAGCCTGGGAGGAAAAGCATCCCAAGGTCTGTGTGAGGTCTTGCATAATCTTGCGCCAAGATGCCTGCTTCCTTGTGCCATTCTGCTGGATAATTTCTGGCCCAATGACAAGCATGAAATGCCTTCTGGTAGCTCAGGCTTCACCTCTAGACGTCCAGATCATTTCCGCAGATCTCACATTTCAGATCTAATAATTTAAGTATGTAGCTCCTTGACTGTTCAGGGTGGAGGGCCTGCAAGAGGCAGTTACATTCACAGGGCTTCTTCAACTCTTTCTGGATGAGGCCCACTCTTAGGATAATTTACTTACACCTATATTTAAACCTCTGCTTACATTGTCTTCCTTTCCCTTTCTCATATATATATATATAGTAAATCTGAGGGAGTTCCCCAGTACTGACAGGAATCCACTGAACAGCACAGGGAAAAGAAGAGGAAGGCAGTGACCCTCTTAAGTGATTAAGATGAAGACAGAATGCACAGCTGTTCTTCCACAAGAAAAGCAGGTTTGTGTTTGAATGTTGTATAGAAACGCCTAAAAAATACCCCATGAATATAAAGAAGTCTGTTTCCACTATGCCTTAGTGTTATACGAACGTAACCAAGCTATCCATGGTGACAAGCACCTAAATCTCCTAATACAGGATTAAGTACCTGAATTGAAATACATTTTATTTTCTTGACACTGTGCTATTAATTATAGTACTTTCATTTACTCTACCACTGCCTATAAATAGTGTCACTGCACAGATGTATAGCATCATACATAAAAGAAACGTGTTTTTCTTGACCAATAATCAAGAGTTCTCCTTGTTGCTGTACATTTCAAGTCACAGTGCCAGCAAGATAGTTACTGTCTAAACAAGCTGCGGACTCTTAGTACCGGATAAAGGAATTCTGTCAAGTGAGAGAAAAAAGTTATGGCACCCTTGGAAACATTTTTCCACAGCACTTCAGCTTTAAGATACTGTATTATTCATCAGGCCAAACTCAGAGTACTTTGAGTGGATTGGAAAGTAAACTATGGATTTTAACCAGACATCCCTTTGCTGATATGATGTTGCAAAAATGTGCCAGAAATTACTTTTCTTTACATATTTCTGAGTGCTCTTTCTTCCCACCCATCAGGTACTTCAGTTACTTAATGAACGAAACATTCCCAAGAGCCAGATGGGAATTACTGCCCTAACTTTACCAGAAACAACAACACGGGGATCATGGGACGGATTCTGAGAGATACTTGGATGCTGAGCCAGATCTTCCAAAGCGTGAAGATACTTCATTCCGACTGAAAGCAATTAAGAGACTGGAAATGGTAAAACAGTACTTATGATATATTAAGGGTCACCTTATCTTATTTAATTCCCATTCTTATTTCCCTTTTTCCTGTCTCTAAAGATTATCTCTAAAAAATGTATTTGCTGCCAAGACTGCAAGCTGTACAGTGGGGAAAGGCCTAGCTAGGTTGTGGGTTTATATCAATACAAACTAAATCGTATTATCACTCCACTTTTTATAGTTCTACAATTCTTAAGTCTTGCAGTCTCTCCCAAGCAAAGACAACGTTGTATAGTAAACATCTTTGAGGTGCTTGCTCAGGTTCGTGTGGGCACTACACCTGCTGATATTTACAGAATCGAAACTCCCACTCCAGTGAGTTACGAAAAACTCTGCTTGTCGGGCCTTACTGGGCTCTCACAAGGCACGAGTCAATGGCCGTTTGTGTTTGACTCCCTGAGCAAAGGATCTACTCCTACGCCAGATTCTAAACTCCCTGAAGTTACAGCTAACCAATACATTAATTAGCTGCTATTTCTAATAGCTTCAGAAAATGAAACTTGTTTTAAATGTGACGGTGGTGTGAGAAAATAATCTGCTTTGAGTAGCAGATACTCACCCTGCTGACAGAAGTGGAATGTAAATGCCTGCATCCTTATGTTTCCACAGGCTCCGCACACTCTCTCTCACACACGCGCGCGCGCACACACACAGATTATTTTCAGTCTTGTGTGATATTTCAAATTAAATCAGTGGAAAGACATTTTTAAAAGGAGAACTCTGAGGAACCCATGCAGCTTTGGCAGAAAACAGTGCAAATGTAGCCTGAAGCTGCACATACTGAAGACCATAATATTGAAAATTAACGTGAGTCCTGAACTGGACTCAGACTGTTTAAACAATTCTGCTGGTGGATTACTTCCTAATTTTGTTTTGGTTTATTATCACCAGGCACGGCTGCATCTCGTTTATTCAGTTGCAAAGAATGAAGACTTGAGTTTGGAGGACAGCCGATTTCTTAAAAAAAAAAAAAAAAAAAAAAGGAAAAAAGTTAGTTGCTTCAGGCAACAGTCCCTTTGATCTGCTCATTAACACTTTTCAAATGTTCGCGTGATGTGGGCATTAGGAAATGTCAGCACCAGAGCCTGAAGCCAGCTTGATGCGATCATATGTTCTGATATTGAGGGAAGAGTGAAAGAACTGTCAACAGTGATCTGCCTTTAGAAAAAAAGGGGTGGGGGGAGGAACAAGGAGAAGGAGTCCCCCTACCCCAACCTGTACGTGCCCATGGACCTCCTAGCAAGCAATGCTGCCAAGAGCGAGCCCCAGCAAGGATGAAGCGGCGTGCCAGAACCACCTGAAGCAGAGCAGGCTGCCGGCGGGCAGGAGGGATGACACGCGCGTGCAGCTCCAGACGCTCATCCTGTTCTGTCTGCAGCACCCTTTCTGAAGCATGGGATGCTTTCAAGGTTTGAGAGCTGCTGCTTTCTTCCTTGCTGCTGTTCTTTGTCCTGTGAAACCAGATGCTCCACTCTGCCAGAGAAGTGGACTTAGAGGAAGGGAAGAGGAGGTCCTGACTGTCCCCAACAGTGTCTCTCATCAAGGATACTGGCACCAAAGGCCAGAACTACATAGCCAGAAATGGCAACAATGCGTGAGAACCTCATGTGCAGGAGAGAGGGGAAACAGTGCAGGCCCAGTGTGATGATCTGAGGCAACGGACAGCAAAACAAAAAGAAAGGGAAGAGTCAGCATTTGGTAATAGGTTCAGTGCAACAGTTTGTGGGTTTGGAACTTAGGATTGTTGCAGCAAGGAGTCCTACAATTATCTTTGCTTTTTAAAGAAACAATCATCACATCCTTCCCAGGTAACTTTTTTCAGTGTCTCCTGTCAGCTCCTTACAGACGTACTGGAATACAGAGTGGAGTACAGTGACAGCCTGCAAGCGATCTCCGCTTCCCAAGTCCTCACAGCTGATGTTGAACTGGATGAATAATAAAATTCACCAATTTAAAAACCCCAACATGCGGGGAGATGGAAGGAGAGTCAGTGAAACAGCCTTGCTGACTGCTGCTGGATGGATAAAGAGTGCACTCAGATGAAAAGAGATGCAATGTGTGCGAGGGATTATTAAGACTATAAGGGATTTCCAACTGGAGAGCTCATAATGGGCTAAAAATACCAATTTTAGTGGTAGTACTTCTAAAATGGTCCTTGATTTCAGGATAACATCTGCACACCATTATGGCCAACAACTTTCAAATAATACAGAAAAGGCTTTTATCAAAGATTTCACAGAAATCTTAACACATGTGCTCATTCAGTAGAAAGCCAGTGAGCAGCACAGCAGCACGGTGATGCTGGTGTGGTGCTGGTTCATGTGCGTGCAGGCCGTAGAAAGCCAGCAGCATTGCTAAGCATGCAGCCCATTCTTCCATTTATTACTACCACTATCAAAATAAAAATCCCTCAAAAGATGGCTTATGTTGCTTGTAGGTCTCCTGGTACTTAACCTGCTTCTGAAGTTATCTATGTTTCCCAGGATGGTGTGAGTTAGGAACAGCTTTTTCTAATAGTGTTTACTCACCACTTTGCAGCAGAGGGGCCAGAACCACCAGAGCAGACCAAGCGCCACGAGCAGTAAGAGCACGAGGACAGCAATAAGCGCTGCTACTCCACTGGACTGTGAAGAAAGCACAGACAGTGTCAGTGGATGTTGCAGATATCTGCTGCTGCCTGCTTTTCCCACTCACCACAGAACAGCTTCCTACTGACTGATACAAATCCCAAGCAAATTATTCCCACTCATCAGATCCTACTCTTGCCAACAGAGAGATTCCTCACAAAGGATCAAGAAGGTCTTAGCCAAATTTGTACTAGCACAAGTCCAGTGACAGCCTCCATTGTAGGTCTCCCCAGTTCCACAAGGAAGGTAAGCTAGGATGCTTCAACAGGAGCTGCGTGTCACAATGACTGTGATGCATCAGCACTAAAAGGAGGGCAGAGGTGCTAAGGTGCTATTCCTGTTTCTCATTCCCTCCATAATCTGGGGCCTGCAAGTCTCGAGTACTCTAAGGGACTGAACACAGCAGGACTGATGGACATGTTAAATTAAAAATTACTAAACTTTGAAAGCTACTTTTTTTCTGCCTACCTGTCAACCTAAGTTCAGATACAGTCATTCAGTCACAGGTAACAGGCCCAACTTGCCCCAGGGCAAGTCAGTGCTGGAGTCAGTGGATTCATTTTCATTTAAAAATTATATTGTTGAGATAAGAGTGTGGCCCAGCTCGAGGAAATGCAAGGGTACACTGCCTGCCAGAAAAGGAGCCGTCAGACACAAACAGGGAAAGTCTTCTCCTAGGTCTGTTCCTGAGAAGTGCTCTCCACCTCCCATGAGGAGACAGGTCTGGATGGATTGATGGGTGGGTGGAATTTTAAGGAATCTCTACTAACAGTACATATATAATGCTTTTATGCTTGTCACCCATACACCTGGGGCATTCATGCTGTGCAGCCTATAATCCCTGTAGTAGTGCTCTTTGAACCTGAAGCCACCATCCTAAGAAACTGTAAGAATTTGGGTGTTAACTGCTTCCAGCAATACTGCTTTTAATGATCACAAGCAGCCAATCTCCCACCGCCTCCAACCCACATCCGGTAGGTGCTGTTGTTCTTACACTTGGTGTCTTGTGTTGCTGTGCTGGTTTAGAACAACACTGAGAAAAATGCATCAGTGACTTTATGAAAATACAAGTTACTCAGACTTCAGCTGGGGAAAAAGGAGAGGGACACCCAGGGAATCACTAAGGCTGGAGTAGAGCCTGAGAATTCTGTCCAAGTGAGGATCCCGAGTTGTACTGGAGGTACACCCCTGCAAACGCAGGGTGAAACAGAGCTTCATTCCAAGTGCACGTAGGTGCAGCGAGGCGTGGGTGCTCACGAGACACAGCCCGGGACATGTCCCTAGGTGCCTAAACGCAACGTCATTTTTGTTGGGTTTCACTGCAGCAATGTGTTTGCTGGGGGAGGCTGTAACTTGTAACTCTTCTCTACCAACTAGTCATCAGCTGCTCAGCTCTCAGAATTAGTGGAACAATTCCAGCAGTGACCCATTTCTTGCAGTTGCCCATCTGCTACTATGGAAACAGCAGTTCTCCTTGCATGGAGCTGTCTTTGCCGCAACATGTATGAAAGGCGAAGAAAAAAAAAGAAAGTATGGTCAGAAGCACGATGTTTTTTCCTGTCAATGCACACATGTACTCGTTCTGTTTCCTTCTAGTGAAAAGTTCTGACCACAGAGAAGCACCGCTGGAGCAGAGCCGAGGGGAGACGGCCGTCCCCAGCAATGTGGTATGATCTGCTGTGCAACAGAGCTTTGTTTTTACCTCTCCGTGCGGTCCTACCAATCGTCAGGGGGCATGGGGACAGACTTAACATGTGCTGCTCTCTCTGAAAGGACCAAGTGAAGAGAAAAGCAGTCTGCTGCTAGTCTCCAGCATCCGCCGATGACCGTAGTCCTTAGCTTATCACACTGAGAGGCTGCTTCAGCATGCTTTGGTGTAAGATTGAAATGCTTCCCAGTAATAAAGAGGCCCTTAAACAGAGATATGTGATTTGGGTAGTGGGTGTTTCTTCAGCTCTCAGTTCATTCAGGCTTTCTTCCTGAAACTGAAGAGCTGAACTGGCTCTGATTTCCACAGATACCCAAGTATTTAGTTTTTAAATGAACGTAAGAAAAAATTCTTTTTTTTCTCTTTTAGGTTAATTACCTACCAGCGATAAAAATACTGTTGGAAAAATACATGCTGACAAGCAGAAGGTAGTGTTCTGTATGCTTCTATGCCTGACAGGAAAGTCACACTTAAAACGAGACAAATTTAAAGAAACACAGTATCCCTGCGCAGCACGTTTTGAAAACCTCCATCCCTACAGTGTTCTTGTGCCTAACTGCAAAAATTGTCACTGTCCTGCCCATGTACAACAGAAGAAATCCATGGAGAGCAGAAATGCGAGATGACAAATTTTATAAATTAAGTTTAAAAAGTCACTGACTGCTTAAATATGTGCTTCATCCTAGAAGCTGGTTTTAACTGTGTAAGCCTCTGACAAAAACATAGGAGGATGTTCACACATGTAGGCTAAACTCGGGCACCAACACTGGGTATCCAAAGTCACACAGCATTAGTATCCTCCTGTAGGATTGTAACCACCTCCCACTGCCAGGCTGGAGTCCTAAGGTTCTGCTGCCTCAGCTTCAGCCAGCTCCACCAACCCTCCTCAGCAGAACTGGGATGGGATGGGATGGGATGGGATGGGATGGGATGGGATGGGATGGGACCCCAGGTGACTGTTTCACAGCTGGCTCTTAGGCACACCTCCGAGGCATAGAAGCTCCCCACTATTTTGACAGCCACCGCTGCACACTGTGCTGAAGTAATTTGTTATAACATATTTAGCAAAATGCAATTCACAATCTATAGAAAAACGTACGCACAGACAAGGAACAGACAGACACTTCTCAGATCTCAGGGCAGAGCCAGCTGAGGTAGCCTGGGAGAGGAGGAGAATTCCAGGGCTTTCCCTCTATGTGCAGTTCTGCACATGGTCCAAATCGGCAGCCCCTGTTTTCCAGCAAGCAAAACAGAGGCAGCAGCAATGGAAGGAGCAACCCTTTGAACAGAGCCTGGGTCAGACAGCAAAGGTAAATCTCCAAGCCTGCCATGTATGAGATAGCTGTCGTGTGCTATTAAAAGTCTTGGAGAATACATACAGCAATACTTATGTGAAGCCCTGCAAATAAAAGATCTTCATAAAATCAAGCTGTTTGCCACCTTAATGGGATGAATTAAGAGAATTGTTTTATGTAACTGCAGAAATAAATCTTGTCTGTAACTTCACACACACAGTTCAGCAGGAAATTCAGAACAGCTTTTAGTCTTTGTTGTGTGTCATGGTGTTACAAAAACCAGATTCTAAACGTGTCTCAAAATACAGAGAAAGTGACTAAGAACATATATTTATGTACACACCTACATGTTAAGAAATCACATATCACTGAATTCTGTATATTCTGTATCTGTCTGCACAAGTGTATTTTTTAGTTAGGTGGATCTGCGCGTTCTAAACATCTTGCCATACGCTGGGATTCTGCACTGAGAGGTCACGCAACAGTCAAACCGAAAAAGAAACTGGATTTCCGGATTGTAGTTGAATGATGTTAGCCATTTACTTACACACTCTGAGGCGGTGATCGTTAATGAGCTGGACATGAAAGATTGCCCTTCACTCAAACTCACCAAAACTTCCAGAGTTCTGGAAAGAAAGCGAAAAAACAGATCAGCAGCCATACAACAGCTAATAAAAGCATGTACATGCTACGGAGGTGCCTGTATGCACAGACTATTCAACAGAGAATTTCCTCTCCAAGAGAGGAAGATGGGAGTCGGGGCCTCCGAGCCGCACTGGGTGCCTGGAGTGGCTTCACAGAAATCACAAAACTAACGTCATTACTTTGGGTTATCGCTGCCAGAAACCTCTGAGGGCTTTTAAGAGATCAAGACACTCAGCGGCTACAGGGTTGGACCGTGTGGTTGTCATAAACCTCTTTTTGGTCACTGCAGACGGAGCTTTCTTTTCCTCAATTTATGCTGATTAAAAAGGACAAGACAGTCTCCCGCCAGTACCACGCTGATTACTATTTGGAAATAATTACCATCTTCTCGATAGAGAGCCATTTGAGTAGAGAAGAGCCCTTCTCTAGTCCATGCAGCATAAATACTCTGAAAACTTTCACATAAAATAAATGGAAGTTCAGCTGTAAAAATAACATTGTTTTGTCTGTTCCATAAACATCTCTTTAGTCATATGCAGACATTATGGATAAAAATGTCGGATAATTATAATGGTCAAGACTTTCTATAAATAGTACATAAACACTGCATGCAAATAGTATGTGGTTTACATTTTACAAATTAACCCTAGAAGAAAACAACACATGGTGAATGTTAAACATAAGAAGACTCTTCAGCTTCTCTGGCTTGGATTCCCAAGATTCAGACAGTTTATATTATGCATAGATGCAATTAAATAAAAATATAGATATCCATGAACTAAAATGATTAATCATTTATACTGTTCCTATATGTCATGAATTTTTATTCTGGCACAAATGCTTCAGTCAATATGGAGTTCAAAGCTATTTTAACTAATTTGGCTAATTTCTTTTCCAGTTTTAGTAAAAATGAAGTAAGTTGCTTCCGCTAAACTCATTTTTAAATGATCCATGTTATGAATAATTGATCTAGCAGAAAGAGTAACTCTAATTTACTTCTAATTATTACTGGAATAAGTGAATCTGAACAGTTATAAATAAAAAATTAATTAAATTCCCTTCCAACACACTCATTAAACTAAGCCAAAACTTTTGGTAGTGATGGATTTTTTAATCGTGACGCTTCTTACTATTTTTTTTTTGTTTTCAGTGTTTTGTTTTGCCATTTTGATAAGAAATGCTGTGGGAAATTTCAGCATGACAGTTCTGCTCGCATTTGGCTGGCGGAACAGTCCTGTTGACCGTTAACGCAAGAGGATTTCGTGCTGGGCCTTTCCTCGATCCGAGGAAAGGCACGTGCTGTGCTGCTGAAACACAACGCAAATCCTGAGCGGTGCCCCTGAATAAATGTGTGTGTTTAAACTCTTAAACCTGTTGGAGATTTGCGTACCGTGAACACATCACACAAAGTGCGTCCTGACCAAGTCTCTAACCTACAGCCCAGTTACATGAACGTGACTTGGCTTTCCGGTGTGCTGGGGTCATACCCTTTTGCACCCTGGTCATACCACTGCATAATCTGCAACGGTACAGGTGTAAGTGAATCACGGAATCACAGAGGATCTCAAGTTGGAAGGGAATAACTGAATTCAGCCCCTAAGTACTGAAGAATCCACAGTGCACAGAAGTATTTTTGGATGGCAACTTTTCAGTTAAGCACAAATTCAAATAGGAAAGATTAATCTCTCAAATGTTTCATTTCATACAATAGTCTTGTCTGTTTAAAGCATGACTGAAAGAAATATGCCACAGGTTCTGCACCAAGTTCTGGTTAGGCCCAAGAAAGGGCATTCATTGCAGTCATGTTTCCTGAACATAAAAGCTGTTTGGCCTTTCTAGTTTTTCAGAACTCTTCCAAGCTATGGCGGGTGCCTTCCTGCTGACTGATGCCATAATTAGGATCATATAGCCTGCTACATGCTAAGAACCCTTCCAATTGCCCTAAATCCAAAGGTAGTACACAAAGTAATTCTGATTTTTAAATTAACAAATCATGCTCTTTAAGAACCTACATCATTATACACCTCCTGCATTGACTTTATTTCCAATGATATTTTAAGTGTGTCTGAACACACGGTAGGTTTTCCTCAGCACAGTGTGTAGGGATCTTGCCTTGCCAAGTCCCAGAGGGGTGGTGTGCAGCGCGGTCAGGGTCACCAGGACACAGCTCTGGCACTCGAAGCTCTTTTTCTTAGCTTCAGGACACAGCCACACTCGGGCACAATAACAGTAAATAAACAGTTCCTATCAGAGTGCATGAGTTGCTGGAAACAGATCCTCAAAAGTGGCACAGAAGTCTCAGTCCAGCCGGAAGGCCCAGGAGGAGACTTGCTGTTACTTGACCAGAAGCATACCACAGTCAGCTCAGGCCAGCTCCTGAAGGGCAGCTGTTACAGCTGCTAAAATGGGGGCTCACCTCTATTTTCATGAGGTGCCACTAAACGAGCTCCTCTGGGACTGAACTCTGCTGCCGGTGAGGTCTGAGGAGCCGATCCTCATGCACAGCCGTGGCACTGCACGCTGTCCTGGCCATACAGAAGGCCCTGATAACGCGTGTCTAAATGAGCACCAGGCCCCACAGCTCACCAACCCCCACGGACTGGGACAAGAGCAGGTTTCGAGTCCCTGTGCCACCTTGCGACTGTCGAGCTTTGCATTCCTTAACCTTTAGCTGTCAGATGGTCTGACAAATATCGCAAGCAACAGGCTCACTGAACACATCAGCTATCAGCACAGATAGAGTGCAGTAGGAACAACCAGCTTCCCTATCAGCTTCCATTCTGATACACAGCTGCAGGGATGAGCCATTGAGATGTTCACGGGAGCTGATCATACTCGCTCAGTCCTAGGAGCCACAGAGTGAACTCATACAGATAATTATCTCATCTTCAAAAGGATGAACCTGTCAACACACAAAACCACTTCTTTCCTCAAATTGTCATGGCTGTAGGGTATAAGAAACGTGGTTTTTCATTTCTTTAGCATCCACCTGTTTGATGGGCTGTATGTATTTCTGATTCACAGAAACACTACCCCTTCAAATGTGGAATTCCAAAAATTGGGTGCCCTATTTCTTCCACTCATTTATTCATAAAGATCCAAGAGAAAGATGTATACATAAATACAGCTAGTGTTCTCTAGTAGCTGTCCACATGTGTGAGGCTTTTAGGTCAGCAATCTGCATAAACGGCAGATATTTTGAAAATAAAAACATTCAGCAGTGATTCTATTTTTTGGGCACCTTCATTTCCCACTGATGCTGGTAGTATTTTGTGAGTGTCAGGTCCCCTCAATAAAGCTCAAATCGGCCAAGAGCTGAACCAGCCTATGCTACCCGATAACATTTCTAACCTGTGGCCTCTGCCAATCCCCTTCTTCTGTAGACTGGAGGAACACACTTTACAGGGTTATGAGACTGCAGTGACTTTTCATGACAGGCTTAGCTTAAGAGGGAAGGAGCAGCACAGATTTTGGTCAGCTGGTTGTAAGCCCGTACTTTCAGTTTCCCTGTGAAGTGATCTGAAATGCCTCAAAAATGTTTCCACAGGCACCAAATGCCTAGTTTTCTGTCTGTATGGCCAGATCTCCCAGCAGTTATTTATGTGATTCAAATGACTATACCCATAGTGTCTTAACTGCTTTCCAAAGACTCAAGGAAAATCACCTCTCCTTCTGTTGAGGTACGCAGAAAGAGAGAGATGAGAGAAGATGTGGGCATCCCACCCTAGCACTGAAAGAAAGACCATGCTGGTGTGAGGCCCATAACTGAACCCTTGCTGTGCTCAATTCACTGTGGATCTGGTCCACCCAAACAGCACAGCGATACATGTGAGGCCAGACTGTCCCCGAACTAAAACAGACCACGCAACACAACCCTATTTTTGCAAGGACATGTTAGATTGATACTAGGTTCATACCAGCACAGAACACCACCAAGGGCTTAGCTCGCAAAAGGTGCTGCGGAACAGAGTATCTCCCCAGGTTAAATCCTGAATAAAACCCTGAAAGAATCAGAAAGTGTCAATGTTGATGTTGCTGTAGCAACCCAGGAAGACATCCCCCACTGCCCCACTGAAACCTCACCTCGGTGGTGTCACACGTCCTGCACGGGCCAGGGAACGGATTTCACCTCTGTGCACACAGAGGAAGGGAAGCAGACACCAAGGAGAACAATCAGAGGTTCTAACAACCGAGGCTGTTCACACCAAGCACAAATACCCAGGCCACTCTGCAGTTACACACAGGAACACAGGGAGTTGACCAGCTTCTTCAAGTCTAGTTGGAAAAAAGCAGCTGTAGACACAAGCAGCCAGGAAAAGGCAAGTGCAGCCCTTCACGTCCTTCCTCAAAAATGCAGCAGTGCCCAAATCCAGCATCTTGGTAAGGCTTTTAGCCAGCATGCTCAGCCCTATCTTCTGATCACTTCTGACACAGCACTTGAGTAAAGTGCAATCAAAATGATAGCAAACTTGAGCTAACAAGCATGTGTAATTAACATGCTGTGCAGATTCAAATTCTACTGCTTTTTATGTACCACAGGTCTAATATGCAATTTTCCACTTGTCCAGACTTCAAAAGCTGTTTCATTGTAGTAGGAAAAACTGTGGGGTTTATTTACATTTCAGAGCCCTTGCTCCATGTGGAAGGGATTTTCCTAGATTGTGTCTGTGAACTAACACTTTCCAGATGGGAATCAATCCTGGAAAACTTAGTCTGAAAAAGCTTTTTAAAAAAAAAAAATGTTCTTATTTCTGATCAAAGTTAACCACAAGACTCCTGCAACTTTGAACTGCATCAGTCATGGCCCACTGGCCATTTTAAGATATAATTTAGCAAAAAATGTAACTTGAGAATGTCCAACAATTGCAATTCTTTTTTTGCTTTATGTCCACTGCTGTCTTACTGTGACAGCAGAGGAATGTGGCCCACTTCCATATGTCACTGCAGCTCTGGTCTTAAGAATTTCATACCCTGTGAAATACAGCTGACATTTCAATCCACAGTAACCTATTTGCAAAGTATTCATTTGCTCCTTACTTTATGAGTATCCAATAAAAGACTGCCATTTTATGACCCATTAAAAAAGATGAAAAAATTAAATAAAATTGTGAAAGACATTTGCTGGAAGTAATAAATAATTTACCTCCAATTTTCACGCACTGGAAATTAAACTGGCAACTGCTCAAAAAGTTACTAAAATGATGGTGACAAAGGTATTTTAGGATCAAGTGCCAGCATTAAAATAGCTAAAATGCTGTACATAGTAAGAAGGGGGGGGGGAAATTGATCTATGTTATTTTAAAGGGTGCTTTCCCTTAAAAAAAAAAAAAAAACCCACCTCCATGAATTACTATATAGATTTATTACATAGTTAATATTGGTAAGCCAGTATTAAGGGGGTGTGTATTTATTCTAAATACAACTATATGCACATATGCATCTGTGTGTGTGTATTTGCATATGTGTACAGAATACATATATGTCTACAGAACTCACTGGAAAATCAGTAGCAGTAGTGAGAGAATGAGTTTGGTGGAACTACTGATTCAAGTGTAATTTTTTTTGCATGACTGTCACGTTACCCCCATGTCATTTACCATCCCCTACACAACAGCCTGGCAGCACAGATGGATGCCACCCTGATCATGCTTTACTGTGATGGTCACCTGAAGGCTGAGTGACCTGGAACCTGCAACAACGGCATGTTCAGGTTTTTAACACAGAAATACTCACCCCTGTTGGCAGCTGGAGCAATACAAAGTGTCATTCTGTTCAAGTATTTCACACATTAGAGTTTGAAGGTAAAGCTCCACAGCCAGACACCACCAAGCTCACCCAAGGAGTCAGACTGAAATTTCTGGTGCTGGGTGAGGCAGCCTCTGCCGCCACTCCCCCTTTTCTGCCTGCAGGGTGAAAAGCAGGTAGCTGCATGTGCAGGGAGACAAGCTCAGCTATAGGACAGGAGGAGACAGCTGTAGGACCCTGAGCAGTAGGCGATGGGAGTCTCAGTGAGGTCAGCGCCAACCTCACTTTATGGGCATAGGGGTTTCATGTGACTAACTTGTGTTTGAAATTGTTGGCCATTCTTATCTAGGGATACAATTAGTACTTAACCACACATTCTCACCAACCAAAGCATAGAGCAGCTTCTCCCCTGCTCTCAATTAACAAACACTCCAGGACCACAAATCTGACTCTCTATCTAGGGTCACATCCTTGCAGCAGGAGAAGACCACACAAAGCCACAGAGGAAAGTATTTCAAGTCCATGTCCTTTTTTGTTTTTGTGGCCCTTCCTAGATCAAAAGCCCCAGCTATGTAAGGACATAGCAAGTTCCCTTGGAGCAGGGTTACAACCCTTGCCTGCCAAATATTCAGTGCCATTCCACTGTGCCGAGGTCAGCTATGCCTGGGAAGCACAAGCAACAGTTCATGTGAGTCGACAGGAATTGTACTGGGGACAGTTAATAATCGGCAGTTAATGATAACTGCTCTGAGTTGTTTTCCTCCCACCAACCACACAGACATAAAAAGAAATTGTTCATTATTTCCCCATGGACAACAAGAATTGCACACTATGCAAATCATTATGGTGTTTTGGGCTTTAGGTAAAGGATTAGCACAAACTTGTCCCCCTCGTCCCTTCACGGTGTAGCTTAGCACTGATGTAAAGCCAAAGTTCATTCTCTTAGGAGCCCCTCTTGCCACCCCAGAACTGGCTTGCTTTTTCTGGAGAATGTGCAATACACTGTCTAGTTGGGTTTGACTTTCCACAGGAAACAGCCAGAAGTGGAGGGATACGTCAAATATTTCACTGCTGAGAAGCGCCAGCGAAGTTGAAAGAAAGGGAAGCTGGAGATGAATTAGCTCGGAGCTCATAGAATCATGGGAACCTGCAGTAACAGGGTATGAAATGTCATTATTATGTTAAATTAGTCTATTAATTCAGCTCAGGATGCTATGATGTCTGCTGCATAATATTAAGCACTTAGTTCTGCTCATGCATGCTTTCTTAATGCTCTGGGAACACTGTGTGCCCTGTCGAAGAATGCGAAGGACTGCGTTAGAAATTACTACTGATCTTAACATTAAATCCATATGTCTTAGGAGCCAGTTAGCCTATACAATTCATTGAGGATGTTTCCATCTGTGAATAGTTCCCATTATAATCTAATTTTGTCAAACTAAATGTATTTCTAAAATATTTTCAGACGTTAATATTTGCTAACAGATATTAAGCCTCATCCAGCCATATTTCTGAGTTTCTCCACCTGAGTTTATGTTTCTAGACTTGGTGTTGTTGTTGGGTTGGCGGGGGGTGGGGGGGGCAGAGGCATATTATACCATGTGAGTAAGCAGTGACTGGTAACCATAATCCTGTTTTTTGTGTTTTGTTTTTTTTTTCTTGGAACAAAATGGTTGCATGGGGAAAAAAAAAAAAAAAAAAAGCAGCTTAGTCCAGGTGGGAGAGGATCTGAGTCAGGTCAAGTCTCTTTACACAGGGCTACTGGGGAAGAACAGCTGTTTACATTGAAGGATAATGTTAATATCAAATCAATGGGCCTAATTAGCCATGAGTACATCTATCATATATTCCAATCACCTGAGCTCTCACAGAGCAGAGAACAAGAGGTGAAAACAACGTGATTGAAGAAGGCATCCACCCATTTGTGAGCAGTTGTAGCTCACATGGCTGAGGAGGGCAGCAGGAAGTTAAAAGGGGGCAAGGATCCCTCATTTCCTGTTGCTTTTTTTTTGGTGTGGGCTCTCATGGTGTTCTTTGTGCTATGGAGCTGCTCAGCTACTGTGGGCTGGGCAGGCAGGATGGCTGTAGGAAGGCCAACAAGCCAAAGGAAGACCAGGGTGAGGTCCAATGGACTCTTTGGCAAGAGCAGATGGCCTCTTCTCCTCCACTGAGTGCTTTCGAAGGCATAGCTCTACAAGTGGTTACTGAGAGGTAAGTGTGTTTATTGTGCTCCTACCTTTTCATAGTAATGATTGGTATTATCTGGAATAGGAAGTATCTTAGTCAACAGCTGCCATTTAACAGGGTTGAGTTGAATCCTGATTTTAATTGCTCCCCTTTTTTCAGAGCGGTGTTCTTCAAGCAATATGTAGCCACAATGTAGTTTATAGATGGAGGATGAGACACTGAATGTG
>WUAM01000116.1:938879-960784 GCA_024336885.1 Actenoides hombroni
TTTTTTCAGAGCGGTGTTCTTCAAGCAATATGTAGCCACAATGTAGTTTATAGATGGAGGATGAGACACTGAATGTGGGTTCCTGAACTCACACTCGAGTAGTTGAACAAGTTGTCGAAGTCTCAAGTGGCTAAGGACTTAGCACATGCACTTCCCTTACATTAACATGTAATACACTTCTGTGGCCCAATTAATCTCTTGCTTTATTTGATGTAAGAGTTTACAATAAGTCTATCCAGTTAACAATACCTCAAAAAGAAAGGAAACTGAATTTGTTAGAGAGCGGAAAATAAACACCTCATGAAGTATTATCTGTTGTGAAATGGATCTGAAACATACATGAGTTCAGTCTGCGACCTGCATACTATTTTTTTTTTTTTTTGGTCACTTGTAACATGTTTCCCCAAATGTTACCTTTTTCCACCAAGGAGGAAAGAGTGACTAATTAAAAGCAAAACTAGTATTTCCAGCCACAACCATAGGAAGAAACAGTAATTATCTCTTTCATGTGTTTCTCAGATCCTTGCTTCCATGTCACAGGAAAATTCAATGTAGTTACACACAACTGTTCTGAATACCCCTTAAGGCAGACAAATGAAGGTTCTACTCACACCACTGAATATGATGAAGTTATGGGCTTGTCTGAATTAACAGGTCATCTGTTATGTTTACATGTGCTGGAAATCACATTTTTGTGTACGTAAGTGTCTGCATGCAGCTTATGTGGGAGCTGTACCTGGTGTGACTTGTGAAAAGCATCATTTAAATGTATGTTTAGGCTTACTTTGTAATAAGTTCAGAAACTAGATTATCTACTTTGTAGTTTTATTCCATCTGGTGAAGGGAATGCAGAAAGACAAAGGCTACTTTTAAGTCAACGTTGTTGTTGAGTTACTAAACAATACAGCATTGAAAGTTCACAGGGTAGGATGAGCACAGCAGTGATTTTTGGTTCGGAAATCCGGGTGTTGTAGGCAGAGTGATGGTTTAATGCAAAGGGTAGATGGGAGGCATTACAGTGGCTGCAGTGGTCTGATGCCAACACTGAGCTGATACGATGTAGAAGTTGGTGCTGGTTTAGGTCTAAATAGTAGCTTATTGTGTGCTTGGCTTGTTTTTCATGTTTGCAGTGTTAGAAGTAACAACTGTGTAATCTTAACAATAAGTTAATGACACTTTTTGTGTGGGAATGTAAATCTGCTTATCACTGGTGCCCAGCCCCCACTCTCACACATTTCCAAAGGCATTCATATGCCTCCTTTGAGAGAACTAATGGTACTGCATCAGCTTTTTTCTATTTAGATATTTATTTCATATTTGCTTGAAGAATTGGGCCAATGTTTTTGCAAGCACATTTAACTATACCATATGCCTACTTAAATCA
Source organism: Actenoides hombroni (assembly GCA_024336885.1). Classification (NCBI taxonomy): domain Eukaryota; kingdom Metazoa; phylum Chordata; class Aves; order Coraciiformes; family Alcedinidae; genus Actenoides; species Actenoides hombroni. The sequence continues at coordinate 940,264 of WUAM01000116.1, forward strand.
TCCCTATCAAACAAGTTGTAGGATGCTGCTCTGGTTCGTTCTGTTCTGTTTTCCCTTCCTTCACAATGTGTTTATGTATATTTATCCAATTTGTTCTGTTCCTCTTGCCAAATTGCAGGTTTGAGATCTCAACTATGCAGGGGCAGCTGTGCTATTGTTGATGCCTTACAAAACAAAGGTCACAGACTGAGCCTGTATCAGTAGAACTAATGACAGCTGCATGTTAGCCATTATGGTATAGGCACAGAGTGATCAGGGTTCACAGACCCTCAGAAGTAGGAATAAATCTTACCTCGCCCTTTGGTAAGCAAGAAATCAAGTCTCATTTTTAAGCAACAATTTTTGTGCAAATTAGCCTCTTGTAAAATATCCTGTTGTTTAGGTAATTTATTGACATAATTCCTCCTGCTGTCTAGAAAAAAAACCCACACTTTAAAAAAAAAACACAAAAAGCTAAAATCTGTGAAATAGAAGGACAGTGGAGTTGCAAGGAATGATCTCTTCTGCATGTAACTAAACTTCACTGTTCTCACTTTAGAGATTGATAAGAATTACCAGCTGTTCCAGCCTAGGAAGCTCTTGACCACATAAAGAAGTAGGATACCACAAGATGACATTTCCTTCAAAAGAAGGTTGCTTCCAAACCTAGCCCAGCACCTCCCAGTAATGAAACAGCAGGGTGGGACTGTTTCACATGTCCTTTGTTGGGTAAGAGATCAATCTGCAAGGCTTGTGAATTCAAAACTATTTGCCCCTTGGGTGGCCTGACATTATTCCTTCTTCTGCTGCCTTTCAGAGCAGAAGCCAAGAGTCCAAAGTTATTTAAAAGGGTGTTTCTTAAAGCCACACATAGCTTTTGAAATACCAAAGAGGAGGGAATGTAATAGCTGGAGCAGACTAATGAGATGAAGCACATGTCCACAGACACAGCTCTGAGACTATACAGCTGGCTTCGAGGCTGGCTGTCTAAGGCTACTTCACCAGTGTGCTGTTAATTATTTAAAAGAGAGCACTGGGGAAACCACCACTGCATCTGTCACCCACATGCAGGCAGACCCTTCATTCATTGCAGGACCAGATGTGTTTATTCGAAACATGTACTAGCTAGCTACTTAATGGGTTAGAATTATTAGCCAGAAGTTAATTAGGCAAACATATTAAACATCAGTCACCTGACAAAACATCATTTCTTTTAACATTGCTTTTACTCCTTTAGAGCCATTATCAACCACAGGAAAAAGGAGGGGGAAAGTAGAGAACCCAGAAAGAAGCTGCAGTAAAGAATAGATTTGACATCTGATCACCATGTACTGATGAAAGCTGCAGTGCTCCAGGCCTTAACTGTGGGCCTTGTTACTGCAAGTGTACTAGCATGTGGAAGGAGGTAAGAAGGCTTGTGTAAGGACCTGCAGGTGTTGGAGAATACAAGGGAATTAACAGTGGGAAAAGGTTTCTTTCTTACTGTAGTGAAGCCAAACTAGAAAAGGGATGGCTTTGCTGCTTCTGCATATATAGTACATATACCTGCAGATGCAAGCACTTGCTTGGCATTCTGCCTGCGTAGTGAACTCGGCAACGCTGCTGGACAATGCAAGATGCCCTTGTTGCCCAAGAGATGAAATTCAAAACTAATTTTTTAAGTTTGTCTCCCAGGTTCATGTCACAAGAATCAGTGGATGAAGTGAAGGCATAACATGCTCTATCTTAGGTTTAGTAGGGGCAGGGAAGAATAGTTAGGATCCTTTGTCAGAAGCCTACCAGGACAACCATTTTGTAGAACACCTTTCAGCTGCTCTTGAATAAGAGCAGCTGTCTGGAAACCAAATGAGGTAATCTGAAGGATGGAGCCCACAATCCATTCATCTTCACTGTGTCTGTTTGCTTTCATGTGTCCATGCTCTTCCTCCTAAGTCTGGTGGTGGTATTAATAAAAATGACGCTTGAAAACTGGAAAGCAAGACTCAGTGTCACTGTTATGGAAACATCTTTTACCCAGAGCACCTGGAATTAACTATGAAGCATGATTCCTCTTTGTGTTGAGAGATTGTTCTCAAGGGAGGCAGAAATGGAGGGCAAGAGTGCCAGTGCCAGTTTGGCTGTCAGCAAATTTGAGTGTCTGTGTGCATAGCTGCTGTAGAGAGCATTTCAAGGCCCCTAATGCAGTGAGCAGGAACTTCTTGGTGCATTGTGTAAACAGCAATGAATGAGTTTTCAACTCCCACAGTACTTCTATTTTAAAGTGATTTTACATGACTGTCAGAGACCCATAGGAGGAAAAGACTTGGATTTCCAAGTCTGCTTCCTCAACTGTGCAGAGCTACAAGCTCTTGCAGAAGACAGAACCTTGGCTTCCCTTAAGCCCCTACTGAGAGTTTCTCTCAGTCATGTTTAATTTGAAGCTTATAGTTAATTAGCATTGTTCTCATCCCTGTATGTGATCCACAGCAAAAAGCAGAGCAGCTAATTCTGCCCTAAATCTGTACTTCAGAAATTAAGATCATTCTACCAAAACTTTGGCCAGAGAATGAGAACTCTTGCCTGCATTCAGCCTATCACAGATGACAAAATGAGGTATAAAAAAAAATAGGAATTGAGCTAGTACTAAAACAAGCTCTAACAAAAATAGAGGGCAGGTAACGTGAATTGTCAAACAAGTGGGCAGATAGCCTTGCCAAACATAACAGGACTTCCTGTTGTGTAGAAAACAATCCTTTTTCTAAAAGGAAACAGAACCAAAAAATTTTTCTTTTCATATTCAGAGAAGTTGAGAAACTTCTTAAGAGGAATGGATGCAATAGGTTGTTCCTGAAATAGGTTACTTAGTGTGAAGATACTACATAAAATGAGACAGTTACTACTTTATTCCTTCATCTTATTAGTCCAGAGGCCTAAGGGACAATATCTGAGTTGTAAAGACAGGATCAAAAGGAATGTGGTATAAACTGGAAACCAATGTATTCAGACCTAAAGACCTGAGAAGTGACAGTGCAGAAACAACACAATACTGTCAGTGTTTCTGAATTCCCTCTGAGCTGCCACCCCCTTCACAAATGAGAACAAAACAAGCAAAGCAGCTGTTGTCAACAGGATGAACAAAGGCTTGAATGACACAACCTCCTCCTGTGAGAAGTCTGGTTAATAGCCAAATAAAAGCATGTCTCAAGGTAGCACTTGCAGCTCACTAACAAAGTGATGGACTTAGTCCTAGAGATCATTCCCACTGTTTTTTTGGGACAAAAGTTCTTACAGTTCTAAGAGTCTCAGCCAGTTACATTGACTCTTGCAAGACTTGCTCAGTAAGATCAATTTTTCCCTCTAATTCCTCACTGGAATGTCTGGATAGGAAGTACATTTACAGTTACCACTAAACTTGTGGACTTGTGCTTTTGCCAAGCGCTTTTCCTACTAGCAATACATGAAATCTGACAATCGCGAACAGATTCTCATGCTTTGTTGTGCACTTTGTTTCAAGTGAACTGCATGCTGGAGACCAAACTGAAGTCAGTTCCTTTGAAACTGGAGGCAACTAAGATTTTTGTGAATACAAGTGTATTAATTTTCCCTCCTACCACACAATAATTCCTATTTGATCTTTGCTCTTTAAGTGCCACCAGCTGTTTCTCTCAGGATGTAGGAAGGGATATATGCAAGCTGAAGCCAACATGATTTGAATGGAGGGCAAATTAGGTCATTAAAAAATAGCAATGCAGGCTGTACCATCTCTGCATGTGAACTGATCACAAAGTCAAGGTAATTGCAAGCTGGGTTTCACTTACACTCAGGTTTATGTTTGGACTTGTCCTTTTTGCCTTTGTCGTTCCTTTAGCTTACAAGTCCAAGGACAAAGATATTGCCCACTTATGTCTAGGGCAACCCTCAGGTAGAGTCAAGTGCAGTTCTCCACAAGGGTCTCAGGGTCACTCAATTGAGATGGAAATCATGTGATACTTAAATGAAAGCAGTGATCCCACTTAACCTGATGTTTGACCTTCTGTCAGTGTTTTCAAACACATAACCAACTTTTCTTTCATGTCCTCAGATTTAGTCAACGTTTCAAGTTATGAGAAGCTTACATAGCTCTGGAGAGGTTTATATCCTTGTTGGACCAAGGGGTAAATGCTCACTTCATTTTACGTGCTAACACTATGAATTCAAGTGCAGGATGCATAAAGGTGGAAGCTGGCCAGCAATACTGCAGCTGCATTAAAAAAACTTCTGTGCTTCTCTGAACTATTTCAACAATGATAATTTCTCAGCCTCTTGGTTCATTCAGAATAATTCACTGCCTAGTCTAGACCTAACCTTTCTTGCTTTGCTGAGTATCTGGCACAAGATAGAGAAAATCCAGAATCGCTTACTGCAGTAGTCCAATGAGAAACTAGAGCTCAAATTGAGGTAGTTTAGTAGACACGTAAATATTCACTACAAATAGTTCAGTAAAAGATAGTGTTACGTTAGTTTAAACTTCTGTTATTGTCATCCACTGAACAAGTAAAAGTGAACTTGTAAATGTTCAGGAAGTAAGAGGGTATGTGCACTGTTCTGAGAGTTTTTCCATTGAAGGCAGAGGGGTTTCACCACTGGTTTAGAGGAGCAGCAGTCATCTTTTTAAGTCAAGCCTACAGATATATTTTCTGAACGCATACTCTAAGACCTTAAGAGCAAATCAAGAGAATAAAAGCAAATGTACCGCAAGTACATAGACTTAAAAATATACCCATTTTTCCTGTACTGGTCTTCCTAAGAGACAAAGGTGCAGTTTTCTTTCTGAGGTACAATGACTACAAAAAAAGATCTAAAGGGACGGAAAAGTCACGAACCTCTGATTGAGTTTGCTTCTCCTGAGCTATGGCAGGACAGCAGATTTAAGCCCGAGCTAAAAAGGGCAACTTATTTTCTCAAATATTGTGCAAGACTCTAAAAATATGTGGCTTGTTAGTGGTCAGTGCAGTAGAATCTGAGTCCTTAGAAAACCAGCTTAGATGTAATGTTATACTTGCTTGTCACAGTATGTAAGCGTTCTCCCAAAGTACATGAAGCAAAGCAATTCAAGTTGGGTTTGTCACCTCATCCTCTTCCTGCAGGGCATACATGGTACTTTTCCTCTCTGGATTATTTCAATAAAACATTTTTTTATAATGCATGGAAATACCAAGTAATTCTCATCTGTTAGCTAATCAGGGGTCTTAAATGAGCTGGTTTTGTAAGCAGACTATGTAATTTTGCACTTACAAAGCAGCGTGATGAGAAGGTGTATTAAATGGCACAAGTCGCACAGTCACGTTGTCGCATAACCTAAGGACACCACATTCATCTGCTCCATGGTACGGTGTAAAAAAAACAGGCTTTACAAAGAATGCTTGGTTAAACCTGCAGCTGGCATTTTGGAGGCTCCTAACTAAATGCAGCCAGCAGCTGGAAACAAAGTAAAAATATGCAATGGCGTGAGTCCAGGAGACCAGGGGTTTACCAACCCAACATCTTGGGTACTTAGGCATTTTATGTATTCCACATGGGTTTCTATTGTTCTGCATGTGAAGATGGTGAAATCAGTCAACAAGAAGTGTCCCCAATTAGAAAAATGCAGTATCTGTTAAGTGTCTTTACTGATTACCCAGAAATGAAGCTGAAGGTTATGTCATAAAGCTAACTCTGCCTGTGTTGCTCTTAATTCCACTAAAAAGAGCAGACCGGTTGTTGCTACATTAGTGACTAATATTAGCTCCACTACATGAGGAATTACTGGGAGTTATCCAGCAATAGCCTGAGCTGTGCCAATGGGAAGTCAAGAGTTCAAGCATGTACATTTCCTTCATAGCTGTCAGTCTTCTGCATAGCAAACTGTTTATCTGGGGGCCAAAGCTGTAACTGCTTCAAATACGGAAGTATGCTTCACATAGTAACTTTAGGAAAAAATCTTTTTCCTGTGCATCTGTACAACTTCACATGTATTGTTCATGCATTCTTTCTTACTGCGGAGAAGAAATGTGCTGTGATTAGGTGCTTCATCTGCAGTTACAGTATGGCGAGTTGTCTAGTGCAATAACGCTTCACAGGCCAAACAAGCTCTTCAGAGTAAGAAAAAAAGCAGCCTGTTTAAATAACTGCCTCTGAGCTTTAATCTATATACATATTCCACACATTTGACATCCATTTGGCAGGATAGGCTGTTTACATTCTCTCAGACTAACAGTGTGTGGAAAAGCACTCAGAGCTTCAGATCTTGGGGTGCTTAATATGAGGGCCTAATTTGCTACTGTTATTCTGTTATAAGGTAACTCCACTGAGTTACCTCTCTGCTTCAGTTGCTGTGGAGGGGAGGATTTTTTAACTGGAGTGATTGACAATGTTTGGATGACGAAATCAGTTCTCTTGCAATGGCACATGGTATGGGTTTGTTTTAGGTAGGACAGCAGTTTTGCTGTACAGTTGGCACAGAACCATACGCAGCCTAGCGCAACTGAAAATGGTGCAATGCACTGTTTAATACCGAGGCACATGCATCAAACAAACTCCTGCTGCATGTAGGACAAGACCTATGTTTTGTGTAGCTATGTAAAAGGCAACTTGTGTAGCAGGAAAGAATGAGTGTTTAGCAAGTTGCCACCTTCCTCTGCTCTCCACGTAACCCTCTTCTTTGCTTGTTTTCCCTACGTTGCCCCAAACCACCTCCGTTCCCCAGAGAGGAGCTTTGGCAGCTGCACAGAGGCTCTGATGCAGCTCCTCTGTAGTGATTCACTCTGTTCTCTTGCACTGGGGTTAATCACTGAAGTTTTCTACTGCTTTCTGAATTTTCCTGGTTACTATTTAATGCACAAAACAGATGTATATTTGGGGGTTTGCTGTTGGTCTTACAGCATAACTGCGGTGGCTGATTGTTTATCTCGGAAAAGTACCTGCTGAAAATCATCTATGCAACATGCTTCTTTCTTAAACTGCTGAGAATTGCCACAGGGAAGTAAAAAAAGATGGTACAGAGCTTCCTACTGGAAGCTCCTCATCCAAATAACTCTGAGCAACTACTTGCAAAGCAGGGAGAAAGCCGGCAGCCTGAAAGCCTCTGCCCTCCTACAGGGCCAAGATCTGACATGCACTCTTCTGACTTCTGGTTAGCTTAGAAATTCACAAATCTGAACCATGAGGTTGAAGCGATCTTTAAAGCCTAGGGCATGTCTGAATTTGAGAAGAGAGAGGAAGGATTAGTTCCCAAAGGGCCAGAAGTAATGTGTGGCCGTGGCCAGTGACACGTAGAATAAGGCTAGAACTGCAGTTTAGCCACAGTGCTGTTATGAGATTGCTGCTGTTGTTAAATTAGTGCCTCGTTTTATCATTACATGTTGAGCAGTGGTATGCATCTTGACACATAATTTTAATAATAGCTTGTAAGTGTCAGTGATAATGTAATCTATTTAACAATGAGCCTAAAGATTATCCAGAAGAGAGCATATTATGCTCTGTTAAAACAGCTAATCTGCATAAAACTTCTGACAAGCCAGACCTTTTCAATGTTTAATAAACTGGCTGAATATTCATTTTTAAGGCACTGTCCAAATTGGTTTGGTCACAGATGACTATTTAAAGCCCACTCCAAAGCTGGCAAATACACTGGGGAAATAACACAGGAATGGGGGTAAAAAAAAGCAACAACAAACCACCCCCCATAAAAGCCACAGAAGACTGCCTCTAGCCAAAATTCCTCATGATTAACATCAGCAATAATGGGTCGAATTCCAGCAAAACATAGCATGGCATTTGTTTCAAGTACTTACTGGCCGCTTTTGTATAGGATTGGTGCAGGGCAGAGCAAAAAATCAGATTCCACCGTTTTTGGTTTTACATCTGAAAAAACAAATCACATGAGCTCAATATACCGTGCTGTTTAAATGAGAAGCTGATGTGTGAACATGCTATAAAGGCCCTTCCCTTGTCACAATAAGTACAGCAGTTGCTGGTTTGGTAGGGTCTCGAACCTGCAAACAAAGCAGGCCCAAGTTAGGGAATAAAGCTGCTGCTTTTTTAAAGTCATACCTTGAAAATACAAACCCGGTGTTGGCTTCAAGTGACAGCACCCACAGACATCGTTTACTTTATTTTACTCAAGTCAGCTCCTGCTGGTAATTTCCTAGAATCAAGGCCATTTTTGCAAGGAGTAAGAAGAACATAGGGCATTTCCTAGTATTTGGAAGATGGTTTGTTTCTAATTAGCTCAACCATGCGCATTGTATTCAAAGGCTACTTTATCAATTGTGATTGCAGTACCACTTTCTCATGCTTTTGAGTCTTTAGCTGTTTGCAAATCTCTGGTGCTGATGAGGTATGCATTTGTGTCCAGGAGAGCACACTTTTCTGCAGTTGTGAAAATGAGGAGGAAGATCTTTTATCTGATCTGTTTGGTAAACCAGGAAAAATTCTGCTCCTGTGTGCAGAACCACCCTCCTAAATTTCCCCGCTGTAGGACTCTTTCTGTACTGGAAATGCTCCTGCAAGCATGGACTATTTCCTGATTTAGGGGTGAGAGCAGGCAAATGATCTGCCAGATAAACTTGGATATGATTCTGTCCTGCACTTAAGGAACAGGCATACACACAAGTAGTTCAGGGGCAGCTGAAGGAGGAGCTGTTAGCATAAATGAGCTCTTCTTATGTGCTATAATCTGCACTGACTGCTTGGCCTAGATTTGGGGCTAGTTGTGAGGTGCAGAAGAGGGATTAGCACATTGCCATATGTTTTTGTCTTAATGGTATGTTTCATAGATTATTTTTCTATCCCACAGCTACATTTGGCAGGTTTCCTTTCTAGCATTTGGTAATGGTTCTTTATAAATGCAACAAGAAAAACATGCCAAATGCATCTTTTAAAACCAGAAAAACTGACAAAACAACGGGTTGCTCTGAAGCTGGTCCCAAAGCAGAGCGCAGGCTATCAGTACGGGGAACTCTTAACTTTATAAATTACATGCTCACACAAGTACCCTGCATTATGCCCTCAAAGGGTGGGAGTTCTGCTGAGAGACTGCTAGTTTTCATAGAGGAGAATGCAATGACACAGGAACCATTTTGCTGTTCTTCAGACCATCTCCTTCCTCCTGCTACTGCTCAAAGCACTCTTCCTACTTTTTTGTTCATCCTAGCTCTGCTGTTATTTTAGGTTACCTCTGAGATGTAAGCACTTGGAGCCCAGCACAGAGCTGTAAAGAAGGAACCTGCATATCAGGGAAAGGATCACATTAGATTTCCTGCTTTGTTTCCTATACTACTCCCTAAGCCTTTGCTGTTGTCCATTGCTGAAGGTGAGAACCTGGGTAGGTTGTAGCAGACCTCTGGCAAGACCCCATGCAGCAGATCCTTTTTATACTACAACATGTAGTAAATATATTGCAGTGTCATTACCCTGTGTTTGTGTGCTTTACTGCATCCTCTACTGAAGCCAAGAAAAAAAAGCAGCCTAGAAACCCAGTTGGAAACTCTCATATCAGATGCTAGCAAGTATATGGGGGCTTTATCTGGTGTAACTATAGTTATTTCTAACATGATAAAGCAGACATATGTGTGAGGTACAGCTATACAGGACTGAGCAACAAAATTGGAGAAACCAGAGTTAGAATACATTTCAAAAGCTTATTTAAAGGTAAGATGCTTCAGATATTCTTCAGTGATGCTCATTTAAGTTCTAAAAAGCTTTCGAGGTAATATATCCAGGCCTGAGATATGTTTACAGTGAGAACCATTCTCCTTGTGCCTCACTTAAGCCTGCTGCAGAATTTGAAGCCTGTTGCCTCTTGTTCTTGTCTCAGAGGACTGAGGGAGCCCAGCTTATTCTTTCTTGTCCCTCTGGCAGCCTGTACTTAACTATTCCTTTGTTCATTCTTCCTTCCCTGTAGCGCAACAATCTGAACTTTTCTGCCCTTCCTTACACGTTGTCTTCTAGACTTCTGCCCATCCTTGCCAGCTTCCTCTGGATTCTCTCCACAGTGGATTCACCCCCACATTTGCAGCACAGAGTGCTCTGAAATCCCAGTTCCTAGAGTCTAATTTTGACAGCACAGCCCCAAATTTGAACCCGCCAATCGTTAACTACCATAAGCCTGTTTTGTGTATGCTGCCAGCCTTGCTACTAAATAATGTTGCCATGTAGTATGATAGTAGCACTCTCCAGTAGGACAGGGGAGGTTTGCCTTTGTGTTGTCTATGGAAAATAGCTAATTCCTCCTTAATTCTCATGTTCTACAGGCTTTTATCTCCCCCAGTACCTTAATGTACTCTGTTAGAAGATCTTAGAGGGTACAAATACCATTACAAACATAACTATATTGATGCAAGCCCCAAAACACTCTTGAAAGAAAGTATGTGCTATTGTTTTACTTTACCCAATGGATAGCCTGGGGTGTAGGGAAATGACTGCTCATGGTCAACAAGAAGTCAGGAGCAAAGCAGGAACAGAACTGACTTCTGATGACTTGAAAACCAGCCACTTACATTTAAATTTAAGTTCTAATTATCTTCAGATTATGTAACTGTCTCAACGGTTTATCCTAGATAGTGTAAAAGTAATTTTATTCACCTAGAACTAAACTAGTCGGGTTCCCCACTTCTCCAAGAATGGTACATCCTGATTATAAATACACAACTGCAGCAACAATTTTGCCACACTGCAAACTCTAGCTCCATGAAGCTGATTTATGCAATAAGCAAGCTCTAGTTTAACAGAAGAAACAAAGGATTAGTTGAAACTGAAGGGAAACTTAAGCAGAATTTACAGTTCACCTTTATCTAGAATTACTGTGCTATTCTGATTTTCTTCCTAATTATCTTAGATATTTAACAGGCAGGGGAGAATGGCAGCCAATTCAAGTATATATGATATCCAGAGTAAGAAAGAAAATACTCAACTGAACATGTGTTTCCAGCATATGCATTTAAGACAAGCTCATAAAAATCAGGCAGTAAGTAGGGGGAAAAAATGAGTTGGGTTTTTTCTACAGGTGCATTTTGGTCATTTTCCAACAGAGCTTGCTGCTAAGGGATACGGCTTGGAGCAAGAAGTTGGATGTACTTAAACTAGCAGTCTACTTGAGCTTCTGGATGTTAAAAAATGGCAGATGTTTCCATAATGGCATTTTTTTCACCATCTACATTGTGCTAGTTGAGGGAACAGAGCAGCACAAGAACACTCATCCAGATTCAGGCAAGACTGTTCATTTGGCCTGCTGCAAGTTAATGCACTGAGCAAGAGAAGACCAAGTCCTTACTATTTTGCTGAAAATTACATTCTCCATGAGCATAATTGCTTAATCAGCAAGAAGAAAACAGTCTGCACTCCATTACTTCTGGAGCTTTTCTAACTTCTGCAGCATTCCACTCAGAAAAATTTCCTCAGTTTGGCAAAGGAATAACTAAGGATTTTAACATCTGTCCAACGATGAGTACTAATAATAAAAAACCCACACACACCCCCCTCACACCACCCACCCCACTCCCCAAAGAAAACTCACGTAAAGCTACATGGAAATTGCCTGTAAAAGATGCCGTGGTCACTCAAACAATTCCTTTCCACAGGTCAGGGAACTGAAGTCCAGTTCAGGACCTAGTTGCAGCAAGACCCTCTCCTGGAGGAGAGTGCTGCTTGGGACACTGAGCTGACAAACAATGGCAAAATACAGGGACAATAGTACCAACTGTTCTCACTTGGCCTTATTCTGTGCTGCTGCAGGAGCTCCAGGAAAAGGATGGACTCCTGTCACAGATGGACACCAAGACAACCTGCACAATGCTTATACATCTGGTATGCCAGGCAGAGAGATGCTCCAAGATAACCAGGCAAGTACACCTTAGAAAATAAGGCCTTTTGGAATCATGATGAGATCCTTTGTCTTGGCTCGGCTCTTATAAGATGCAATGCTTGGTATGCTCTGTGGTCATGTTTTTTTATTGGCAAACACCTGCTTACTTGAACACCAGGAGCCAGAGCGTTATCACCATGTGAACTCCCACAGCCAGCAATTGGAGGCAAACTACTGTGCGAGCTGTTAAGTAACTTGTGTTCTCTTAGTAATTTTCAGAGCTTTCCTGTTTAATACTCTTTGATTTTTTAACTAAAAGAGGTAATGAGAAGCAAAATAACTCACTTATTAGAAAAAAAGGTAAATGATCTCCAATACTTACGAACTGTAGTTCCATTCACTTGATAGGTGCAAGTAATGCCATCAGTTTTTCCCCCAAGGGTTAAGCCATTTCCTCTAAGAACAACCTGAAATTCCTCTGCAGATAGAAGTGAAAACCCCAGTCACCAATCTTTAGTCTACTGCAATAAGTTAGGCAAGGGGAAGTTCAATATAGCCTGCAGTAAGTGAAGCACAAAATACTTCAAAAAAGCTTCAGAGTTACTCAGGTCTCTTTCTTTAATTGACCCCTGGGTACTGCATTCTTCAGTTAGGTCCCTATAGGAAAAACAAAGATTTGCTCCCACATCTTTATCACTGAGGCAGCCCTATTAAAATGGAAGTTGATTCTGACTGTCACTAGGATCTCTAGGGCTCAGCTGCACAGTAAGAAATAGTTTCTCAGTGAATACTCTGATAAATGAGAAATCTGGGTCTCTATCAAGTCTTCCCAAACCTGGTCAGGCCGACTTGAAGGGCCAGATAAATGAAATATTTTTCCTCAGTACTATTTCTCTGCAAGATGCATAAGGGCCACGCTATTTGTGAATTGTGCAGAGGACTGAAAAAGGTTTGTTTACTGTGGCTGCTGATTTCACAGAGAATTTCTATGATTTTGCAAAAACCTCAAAATAAGGAGATTTTGCAACTACCTTATTTTGATTGGTCTCAAACTGTTTGGATTGTGAAACCCAGAAAGAAGACAAGCCCTTAAAATTTTGTCCAACTTGTATACTTAAATGCATTACCACTTGCTGCACAACAGTGCAGTTAAATGCTTTGCTGCTGACGCTCCTCAGATTTGGCTCAGGGCACTAGAAATGTTGTCATAAATTTATATTTATATAATGTTATCAGGTTTCTCAGAACTTAACTCCATGACCATAGGTAAAACAGTATGTGTCACAGAATGTGTCATTGCTTTGAATACAAGGGCAAGTGCAGGGCATAACTAATGGGAGAAGGGCCGATAAATTTGTCTCAAATCTTACTTGCATTACTGAAATGAGGAGAGTAGGCCCTGGAAGACAGTTCCTCTGCTCAGAAAAACTCATCAAGAGAAGGATCTAACCTCTCTTTAACTCCTTCTCCACTCTTTTTAGATATATTTTACTCTAGAGATCTGTGGAGTTTTCCTTGGGTAAAATAAGGAAATGAGTCCTACCACTATTGAATATTTTTAAATTATAGAAACTTACCTCCCACGCAGACACTGGATGGCTCCAAATACAAAATCTCAGTGCATGACTGCTTCAAAATCTATTGCAAAGGAGGAAAATAGTCATCAGTAGGCTTCAGAGTGCAATTTTGAGAAATACTAATTTAAAACAAATGCTTGTCCCTAGAAGATACACAGGCACAGCTTACAGGTTTGGTTTGCACAAGGACTTTGTAGGACGCTGCCTTGACCATATAAAACTTCTGCAATTCTGCATAGACAAGTCTCCTAAGAGTTCACAGGCCTGGATTCGTTTGTTAAATCTGGGACAGTCTTCAAAACATAATGATGTCTGATTTTAGTTTTTAAATTTCTGTCCAGATCCCTAACCTCATTTTCCATGAACCCAAGTTCTAATGTTTAAGCCAAAAATTAGTCACAAGGAGCCTGATCCAAAACCTAATCCAGTCAAAAGCAGTCTTCCAACAATCTGGGGGTGAAGCCAAGTGCACATTATTCCAAGTGCTGGCATCCTGCCCTATGTAAAGCAGAGCAGGAACACACAGTGTTCCTGACTGCACTGCCTTCTGTTGAACAGGGTTTTTTCCCCTCTCCACCAGTCAGCCTGCTTTGGTTCCCTACCCAGTCAGGGAATATTCTTGCAAAAGGCTGGGGCAGAACAATACACCTACAGGTGACTTAGAAATACAAGGGATGGAAAGTAAGAGAAAGGAGGAACTATCCACCTTTCGATTTTAAGTTACAAAGGTCTTGGGCACAGCCCTTAGTTTCAGCTAAGTCACATTTTACCATCTGCAAATACATCAAGTGATGGAGTTACCCATGATCACTTCAGCAGAGGCATAAATAGCATCTGGGCCCTGATTACTGCAGACCACTTCATTTTCCATTTGAAAATGGTGCATGTCGGAATGGATCAGGGTCACCTGACTCCAACTGTTGCTGGAATCAAACTGGGGCCATACTCTTCTCCCACTGCTAGGATCCCAGTTCCAGAGCAGGGCTCCCCCTCTTGCTTGTTGTCCAGGAGGGAGATGGGATACCTATTACTGGAGTGTTCATTGCCCTCTCTAAGCAGGTAATGAGATTTCTGCTAACTCAAGAGGAATGAGTGTCTTGAAGCTGGTAGGGTTAAGCACTCTCAAACCACAGTTTAACTGCCTTCTACCTTCATGTGATAATGTGTTGCTTTGTATTTTTTCTAATGGTATTCAGTTTTCCTCATTTGGAAAACTCTCACAATGTGAGAGAAAGCTTTATACAGCTTTCTTTGTAATATGTGGTGTATTTTTAGCAGGCACCTACATAAATAATACTACATGGAATCAATTCAGGTTCTTGTAATGGTGTGCACAGTACAAAGTCCTGTTACTGTATCCTCTCTACCTCCAGCTGCCAAAGCTGCCTGCTCCCTCAGAGCTGGCCTGTCAGTACTCCTAACTCCTTTTTTCATTCCTTTAAATACTTAACTCTGTCTACTCCATTAGCGAGTAATTTCTGTAGCTACATATCCAGGCCCAGCAGAAACCATGACGAATATGCCATTGTTTGTTATGACAAAGCATGCCAAGCTCCAAGAAACCAAATAGCCTGCCTCATTTAACACTTTCCACGTTGCCTGTCTCCCCACAAAGTGCTGTGCACGAATTATCTTTATAGTGCTTCAAAACCCCTTTCATAAACACGAAGCACTAATTAATAAAATAGAGACCTTGGAGGCGCATACTTTTGGATGGGACACAGCAATAGAGGTCTTTGGAAAGAATGTAGCTTCAAGTTCAGTGCAAGTCAACTAGTTTATATGAGCTGAGCATCTCATGTCACTTCCAAAAAAGGACTTAGCTTTTTGATTCCCATTTCAGTGCAGCAAGAGGAAGTGTTACACAGTTGGGGGAGGGGATATTTTATGCAAAATTAAATGCAGAAAGAATATTTTATTCCTTTACAGTAAAACATATTCTGCTTTTCCCCCAGAGAGACTCAGTGGGATGAACAGTCCAATTTAAGTTAATAGACTATAGACTTGCTTTAATATGAAGTACAGTTTCAGCAGTTGGCAGCATGAAAGCCCATGAAATTTATTTTTTTAGAGCAGCACTATGTAGACAGAGAACTGCTGCACCCCCTATCGTGTCCCCATTTGCCCACTGCCTGATGAAATAGGGCCACATGAGGAATTGGGGCAGGGAGAGGGCAAGACAATAACAAACAATCTGTCTTTACTTAGAAAGTAGTGTTTCTCTGATTGCGCTATCTGATAGTAATTTTTCTAACCCTATGTATCCAAATGTAATATAAAACAGGAAAATAACCTATTTGGACATGCTTAACTCCCTTTGAATGTAAGAATAAACTGGGGGGGGGAACCCCAAATGAGATAAAATATGGCCTAGATTAAATGATCGCAATTCATAACAAAAGCAAATTTCAGTGTAGTGTTCAGGATACAGTGATTTCCTGCAGCAGGGCAGCATGGAATTCATACTTATACATGTAGATGTGGTGTTCTTGGTATAAGGCAGGAAAATACTGGGGTTTAATACTGTTCCTAGAAATAAACAATTGCTTTAACATTTTCCATAATTTTAGTTATTGCCCTTCCCTTCAACAACAATTATCAGGTAACCTTAAGATGCAGAAGAAAACTTGTAAAGAAGGAATTGGCAGTCAGTGGAACCAACCTAAAAGCAGAGAGATAGCTTTTTGCTCAACCTTTTTATGTTCTGGGTTCTTCTGACCACTCCCTTCAAGAAACACAAACAATATGCAGAACCAGGTTTTCCATCAATTAAGTAAAAATTAGAGCATTCTTGCAAAGGGTCAAATCCCATTAACTGTACCAAGCATAATCAGATTGAATAGTCATGTTTGCAGTGCTCTGGGTCTTTCCCAGTTCAGGGTAAGCAGAGAATGATCTGGTATTGCAATGTCATTATTTAGAAACCTACTACCCACAAGAAAAGTTAAAACAACTGCGATGTAAGGCCATCCTTGGATAGGGTAGATAAACACTCTGCTGACATAAATTCCAATAGGGCTATAAACTTAGTTTAACAGCATGCAGGAAGGGATTCAGAGAGTTGATGTCACCTATTTCATTTCCAGCTCACACCAAATATAGGACACTTCTCCAGGGCTTGCAAGGGCTCTCCTAATCACCTCCCTGCATGGCAGCTGTCCCTACGGAGGAACTAGGGAGTGTTTGGTCCAGGTCTGAGACCTGTGCTATGGAACTGGTTTCAGCTAGAAACATGCAGAGGCAGTGCAGAGGATCCCCTCAATCCCAGCTGCCAGCTTACCACTTCAGCACTCATTAGGCAGCAGGTGTGGCTGCTGGGAAAAGAGAAAGCTGTAGAGTTCTGCTCACAGAGGTAGTCAGTTTCTTGCACTTGGAGACATGAAATTCAGGCCTCAAACATTCTCTTGTTCAACATCAGAACAACAGTCAGCTGTGGAAACCTTATTCTGCAGCTCCTCCATATCCAGAATTTGTTACTTCACTGCCATATTGCAGAAACAGCAGCTGAGCATCTAAGATTAAGAAAAGGTGGTTATGCTGTTTTCTAGGAACGGTTGCTACAACAGCTACCTCAATAACAAGGCAAGAAGGCAGCTTATGCTCAGCGCTGAAACCACCACCCTGCACCGCTGAAGGCAGAGAAGCCTTTAAGGCTTTTAGTGAAATAGCATCTCATTGCTATTAAGTGAAAGGATACTGTACTGTTTCCATAGCATTTCCCAGTAATGCAAGTTAATAATTTCAGAATACTCCTGAAAGCAGAAGGTACCAGAATAAAGGCACCTGTGATACCCCATGGGCACTCAAAAGCCAACTCGCCCTTGATGTGAGCTTCCTGGTGTACACTGGGGTTCTGTTTGACCAAACAAGCTTTTCTGAAAGGGTCACTCATAAATCAGCTCTGTCCTTTAGAGGAGTTTCTATGTACTCAACTCTTCATGTCAAATGCTTTTTATTAGCTTACTAACAGTAGTGAAGCATGCAGCAATCATAACCAGAACAGTTTAGCTCCTGAACCAGCTAACTCATATTCCCAGTTTCTCTGTAGGTCCTACAGTATCCAATTGCTCCTCTCAAGCTATTTCAGAGGCTTACAAGCCACAGACAGTTTTGTGATCAATGTAAGTTTAATCTTCCTCTGGCAAAAAAAAGTACACATGAAAACTTTTCTGAAAGCAATTTTACGAAGTCAATCTGTTTTTCAACAACTTTTCAGTTTGGAGACACTTGTGACCTACCAAATTTTTTTTGTGAACAACCTGATTGTTAATCAGTACTTAAACTCTGTATCAATACTTATCAGTGGCATGGATTTCTATGCATTTCCCACTGGAAGGTTCCTGAAGGCTCGCATCAACTTCACAGCCCATGTCCTAAGTAAGTGGTTTAGCATGTTTGTCATTAATAAAACATTTAATTCAATTAGAGATGTTTTACAGAAACATTGTCAGTTTCTGACCTGTAGGTGTTTGATTCGAAAAACAGAATCTTGTTTTGTCAGAGTTAAGCTGCAGAAACAATACACCTACACAAATAATTACATTAGCATAGAAAAGGCAGATGTCCCTGCAATAAATTGCCAAAAGGCAACCAAAGAAGATGATGTAAGGCTCTCTAGTGCTTATAGGCTTTACAAACTCCAGCTCTGTTTATAAATTTCGCCTTGTCATAGGCCTTGCCCCTGCTTTAAGCAAACATTTCTTTCCATAGAAAATGCACCTTTCTGCACCTTCCAGCGCCTCTCTAACTTGTCACAGACTGGGCCCAGATCTGCTTTGACTCACTCCTCACCCTTGCTATGGCCTCTTAAAAGTTCTCGGAATTTAAACAGTAAAGCAGTACGGCTCCTGCAGCTTTTTAAGTATTTTGACTACCATACACTCAGAACATACTGTGGAACAGAGCTGTACCATGCGGCACAGTGTTACATGCAGGCTAAAACAACTTTCCCTTCCAGCACTTTAATGAATTTCACGTTCCAAGAAATTGTGAGAACAATACAGTAGTAATGAGCCACAAGCAACCCAACTGTACATCGACAATTAACAAAATACGCTAAGTGTCAATTTATTTCACAGCACCATTCGATTTTGCTTAGCCCCCGTATGCAGTTCAAAAGTTTTTGGCAGCAGTCAGCACCATAAATCATAACTCGCGGGGCATCTGTTCCTCCCTGGAACTGCATGCCCAGTTCAGAATTTGGGGCAGGTCGGCAGCACAGCTGCATTCTTTATTGAACCACCATAATGACTTTTAAGTCTACTGTTCTGAAACTAGAAAATGATATATGGATGTGTAAGGTGTTTGCTTCCCAGTAAAAAGCTGAGTATAAACGTGAACTGGTGGAGGAAGAGAGATCTTGGGCGTGTTTTGATCAGACTTGGCACACTAATAAATTTGAACAACTAAGAATTTCCAGAGTCACCAGTGGCCTTTATTCCTTACAATTCAATTCCAAAAAGGCACCTTTTTGTTCGAATCACTGCTCACTGGAAGCCAATCCCAAATCAGGCTGGCTTGACTCTTTTACAGGGGAAGGCAATAGGGTTCTGTGAACAAAAGTGTGTATCTACTGTGAGGGAACAAAGGCATCTAAATTGCTATTTCCAGAACCGAGTTTTAAAGGTGCTCAGCTTTAAAAAAAAATCTTATTTTCTAAACTCATGTGTGTCAAGACATGTGCAAACATGCTGACTGTGCAATACGATCACTTCTGCAGTCCATGTGCAAAACTATACGTACAGCAGCATTAGCTGCTGCTCACTGCGCTCTGAGCTTGCGCCTGGAGCGCTGCCTTTTGATACGCTGCCAGCCAGTCACGTGTGCTCTCACTGCAAAGGGTGTGCTGCACAATGCAGGAAGATGGCAAAATGGCACTAAAAAATGTCTTAAATGCTACTCTTACAGCCAACTCAAGACAGTGTTTTTTTCTGTGGAGATTTCCACCCTCTTTTCTTTCTTCTCTCCCTTCTGAAAGTGGAGTTCATCCTTTACTTTAGGGATTCTATAAACACAACATTTAGTGAAAAAAATATAACCAACCATGAGGAAGGCACATCTAGGAATAACAGTAAACTGCAAACATAATTAAAACTGGAGAAGCTCTGTTCATAGCGTGATGCACACAGAGTCTATGCCTTTCCTCCCGTGCTGTGCCAAGCACCTCTCAGTTAACTGTGAAACCCGCATCGCAAAGAGCTGCACCTCCTTTAGTTCTGCCCTTGCGCAAGACACAGTGGTAAACGTGCTCCAGTTAGCCACCTACAACTTTGTCATTGTTACTGCAAAATATGGATACTTAATTTAATAAAATGTACTGCAGGAAGGAAAGATGGTACATGCCCCAGCTAACTCCCAAAACAGCATCTGACAACCTAAGAGCATTTAAAACTACCTCTAGCACTAGTCTCAGTTGGATCAGTGCACATGGGCAAAGACTCTTTTGATTGTCAGCTGTAATACGCGGGCTCTGCAGGCTGCTTCCTGATTAGGGACTGCCTGCACCTTTGGCTCCCACTAAGTGCTGACCAGGGAATGCCATGCCTGGATGACTGGCCTTTGGGAGCAGCTGTTTAACTGGTAGCCAGGAACAGAGCTGCTTGGCTGTGCATTAAGTGGGATCTAGAAGCTCTGGGTCAGAGCTACAGGGGCTGTCTGAGCCTGTGGACTGACACTCTCAAGTTAGTCTCTTCTCTGGTAAGTTAATACCTTCCTGAGCTTCATCTCAGCTTGGAGCTGTAAAGCTTCTCGGAGGACTGTGTAATGAAAAGGGTGTTGTACGGTTTGGTTTAGCTTCTCTGAGCTTGGTTGAGCTAGCAGCTTGTCTGACTGGAGTGAGTCAAGCAGAGCCTATCAAAACTGAGTGAGTTCAAGCAGGTGCTTAGTTTAGTTCCTAAAACAACTTTGCTTCATTTGTGCTGATTGGCTGAAGCAGGACTGGGTTTAACCCATGTTTCCATGACTTTTTTATTTATTTATTTTCCTGTGAGTCATTTAGACTGGCTAAGGGCAGCCTCTTTTTTTTTTTTCTGTGGGTTAAAACTCCCCCCCCCCCCCCCCCCCCCTTTCAGGGAGTGAAAACAGGACATCAAAAGGGTGTGGTCAAGTAATGGAAAGAGGCTCGTGTAAGTTTGTTTTTTGCAATAGACACATACAAGGGTGAGAA
>WUAM01000116.1:967030-977285 GCA_024336885.1 Actenoides hombroni
GGATACTTCCATCCACACTCTGTGGTAAAACAGGGACGCTGGCTGGGCATCGTTCTTCCACTGCTACGAACAAATACATTCCATATGCTTACTAGAGAAGAGAAAAGGAGTTTCCAATGCCTTGACAGCTAAATGAAACTCCAGTTAGATTTAGTGCTTTTCAGAAAGCTGTAAATGCTATTCAAGCCTCTAAAGGCTCTCAGGAGCTATCAAATCACTAGCACTAACTGGTTTTGTTTGATACTTTCTCCCAACAAATGAGATTGATGCAGGTAAGACTGAAGTCCACTGACATACTTCCTATCAGAGACGCCTTCTTTTGCTCCTTTATCAGCAAAACCATTTTTCGCAGCGACAACAGCCACAATGTAAGTATTTTTATGGACAGAAATATGCAGTAAGCCCAGTGTCCAAATGTCCATTCCAGCTGCAGTCTGTTAAATAAAAACCTAAACAATTCAAGGGTTCAGCCACAGTTTAAAGGAGCAGACAATGCATGTAAGCTGAAGAAAAGCATACTTGAAGTTTGCTTTTTCTGTACAGTCCCTACCAGTGCTAAGCTGTTATCTGAAGGTGCTGCCATTATGTGTGTGTTTTCTTGCTTTGCAGTTGTAATGTGCACAAATCTGGGATTTTTTACATTTGGATTTTTCACAAGTGCCAGAAGCTGGACTGAGGTTTGTGCCAAGGCCATCTGCCACATCTTACCAGAAAAATCTTTCCTCACTCTGTCCACAAAATGGTGAAGGTGCTTGAAAGCTCCTGGGAGGTATAAAAGAGGCAGAGTGGCACTGCTACTAGCCAGAGACTGCCCAAAAGTACTTGAGAGTGGGACAGGTTATGCCAATTTTCTGCATGTTTGAATTACAGACTCCTCAAGCTGAGCTCTCCAGAAATCTCAAGCAATCGTACTCCTGGTTATTTCCTCGAAGAGCAAGGAGAGCGGAGAAACCTGACTTCTTAGAAGGGTCCAATCCACAGGTCAGTGACCCCTGTGTGGGAAAAAACTCTGATTGCAACTGTCTTTAGTCCTTTATCTAGTTCTATTTTGACACACACATTTTGAAATGCAGTATCCTTGGAAACCTAACATCATCAACTGGAGTTAAACATTGAGCTCTTATAAATAAGTCTATTACTAGTAGCTTCAATGTTGCACCGCTTTGAACTAGCAGTATCCTTCTACGTCTTTGTAATAACACAGAATTAGATTTTTACGAATTTTTAAAAAGCAGTACCACATGGGGTGTACTGCCTTTCTCAGGAAAATAGATGACACTGCATGAAAAGGTTGATTTTATCTCTTTAGAATGTGCAAGGAAGATTCTGAAATTACATTTATTGTAAGCAACAAGAAGGAAAATGTGTTGTTTCATTGTGATAGTAACTTCCACCAAAAACACACTATTCAAGGGAAGTGATAAATTCACAACTGCATAATATCCTGTATGTGAGTAGTATCCTTTCTTTATTACAAAAAAAAAGGAAAGGGAAATGAGTTATAGTGGGATGTCTCTTAGAAAAAAGGGGTTTATTATTGGTTTTGACTTGACTTTTAACAGTAAGCTTTTTTCCATCATGTTGTCTACATGCAGCAGCAATGTTAACCTTGCATAAAACACACAGCTTTTAGTTTAAGATACAGCAAATAAATTGAGTCCCCACAAGCGAAAGCGTCATCTTGACACATGGCTAAAATGCTGTCGAGCCATGGATGACAACCAAAATGTCCCTCTTGCTTTGATCCCTTCTTGCAAACCAGAGTAATCAGTTGAATGCCCTCCTCTCACTGCTGGGAGTTCCTCATGTCATGCTGAAAAAAGGGAACTGAAAGTCTTATCACTTACTGGGAAAACAAATGGTTGAATTAAAGGCTAAAGTATGTATTTAGAATGCTTCTCTGTATACGAAGATTTGGGCAATTCCTAAACTGCACTCATGCCCAACAATTTTTAACCAGTTGTTCTCCACTCTCCTGGAGTAAGAGTCTTGACTTTTTTCAGACTAAACCTAGAGCAGCCATTCCTCAACTCACCTCCCTTGAACACACCATGTTATATGGAGTCCTCAAATTCCCCAGAGGGTCTGAGCATGAATAACTGCAGGAGTGGCAGGCAATGTTAATTTACAGAACTGCATCTTTAAGATCAGGAGGAGAGGACTTAATATATTGCAATTAGTGATTTAGGAACCAATTCTGCCTGGAAAAGTAAATGTTAAGCTTATTGCCTGATACTCACAGAATTGATTATTCCCTTAAGTGCTTGGAATCCTCCAGTGACAGGGAAGACTTGCTCTCTGGTGTCAGCGATTTTTTCAAGCTTTGGAGAGAAAATGGGTGCAAACACGTGAATTGTTTGGCAAACTAAACTGGTCACACTGCTTTTCACCCTTAAAATGTAAATGGATGTCTAAAAACAACTCCCATCAACTCTGCAAGGAGAAAGAAAATTTTGAGTTCCCTCCCAGCTAGCTATGAATTTCCTACATGGGAGGACTTAGTACAGCGTACTGCAGCTAAAAAAATTATACAGTGGCTAGCCATTATGTCAAACCACCACATTAAAAAACCTTTTATGGCCTGCCCTTTGGCAGTGAATTCTTAACTCTTTCCAGAATTACCTGCCCTGTTTTCTATGTGCCTTCCATAGTTGGCTCTTTTGTATACTTCTCCATTTATGTCACTTTCACAGTACAAGAGTAGCTACAGACTTCACTGGGACATAGCAACGCTGGAAGAGCTTTTTGTGGATGTGGACCCTTCCTGCTTTTTCTTACACATGGTGCTTGAAGCTTGTCTGTAGCTATGCCGCTGCTGTGACCTGTAGCCTAATTTGGTTGTCATCTTAATGAAAGGGAGTTTGCCTGCGTCCTTTCCTCTGGTAGCTACCTGTTAGCAAAGAAGGGTATTTCTGAAGGGTCTTCTCAGCAATGAAAGTGACACACAGACCTTCTATTCATGCTTATGTACATATCCGAGCATCTGCTTCCTGAGCCAGAGAAGACATTATACTGCCTCATATAAGTAAAATTAATTCCTATGTCACTTAACTGTATAAAACCCTGTGATGAGGTACTGCCCAGTTATCTAAAATAGTAATGTTCTTACCTGTTCTTGTACAAAATCAAGGACACCAACGCAGTAAACTCTAGCTCCCAGCTCCCTGGATTTCTTTGCCTGCCCCAGAACAGAACAGAGGAACAAGCATTTTTTCATTCAATGGGCAACACCCAAACTCTCCAGACTATAACATGCATTTACACGTAGCACTCACCTCTTTCTCCGCGTACAAGGGAACCTGACCATCTAGCTTGCCATCTGTCAATGCAATGATGATACTAGAAAACCTCGAGGCTCCTTGGTTCGCAATTTGTGCGTTGGCCTGAAAACAAAAAATACTCATCCAGCTTAAACTTGCACCCGAACTTTTAACCAAGATGTTTCTTCTAAGTGAGTACAGAATCTGAAACAACAGTCCCATCTTCAAACCAGTCTCTTGTGACAATCCTCTGCCTCCCTTTAACTCGCTGCTAACAAGGAAAGCATTCATTGGGACTTTCCAGTCACAAGTGAGTCCATCTCCAAAGTGCTGGGCTCACTGAATGACCAACCCTTGCAAACACATGATTGTTTCAGGAAATCTTTCTCAGAGTTGTGAAGCTCACTTCTCACAATTACAAACTTGGCCCCATAGACAAGAAAGGAAGAAACTGAGTTTCCATCCGCAACAGAGAAAGCTCAGATCCTCACCTTCAGGCCCTGAGCTTTTCAGCAAAATCACTAAGTATAACTCAACTTGTCAAGAAAATACAAGCAGTTGGGAAGTCCATAATTAAGACAGTCCAAAATTTAGACCATTTGTCTTGAGAACACTGATCTATGCAGTAAACTCTCCATAAGCACACGCTCTAGAAGGCACTGTTAGTCTCACAGCCCTAGAAAGCTGTGTGTGACTATTTACCATGTAATTGGTATGCTGTGTGAGCTGTTCGGTTCACGACAAAGAACCTCTCTCTACTGCAAAGGATCAAGTCAAATAAATTCCATATGGCAATTTTCTGTGATAGCTGATCTTCTGCATGGGATTTGCATAGTATCTGGGCAATCTGGGGACCACTTAAGAAACCAAAAAGATTCAGCTGTAACAGACTGAGGTATTTGATCAATCCATTTATGTTACAGGTTGTCTTTATCCAAAGGGTGAGAACAGAGGCTATTTTGATTGCAAGAAGGTAAGTAAAACCTACCTGTTTTAACCCTTCATGTATATATGTGTCACCTGCTGGTTTTACCTCCTCCAAATCCTTAAGGCCTTTCTTGATTTTCTCTCTGAAAATAGAAAGGTAAAAGATTGTTAGCTTGATTCGAAGTGGGGAAGGGGGTTAGTTGGTTGATGGAAAAAATAGTCTTTGTCAAAAGGAGATCTGAAATTAAAATCTATAAAATACAGCGTTCAGCTGAGATACCACGTGCAGGCAGATTTTGTATTCACAACGGAAGCAGCACTGTGGTGACAGATATTTTAGATTTAAATAACACAGTATGTCTCAGTGAGTCAAAGAGCTAAAACCAAGTACAATGTTTCAGATGGAGTCAATATTGAGGAGAAGTGGCAAAGTCTCAGCCTAGTTGAAATTCTGTTAAATGGAGTCTACTTTGCTCAACTAAACCAACTTCACTTCCAACCACACTGCAATTAAAAAAGAAATCCCCTAAAACAGTAGCTCTATCCCTAGAGAAGTTTTTTGGGTCAATATGCAGGCATTTAACAGGGTAGGACAGAATTGTGATAATTAATTTATTCTCCCTTAAAAAAAAAAAAAAATTAAAAAACCAATAGGCAAATGCAGCATATGCAAGACACCTTGTATCCAAGGAAAGGGACTAGGATTAAGGATATTTTTTAATTTTTGGCTGTTGCTACCTTTGTGTGACCTCTGACAAGACCTTACTCTTAGACATGTCACAGTTCACTTACGTTTAACAGGATAAGGCTGTGCCGTTTTTTTCTCATAGGCCTTTAAATTATTTCACCTCTGACTGCAAGATGCTCACTTAACTGTGATGGTAAGACAGAAGAAGCCAGTAGGTAGCACAAAGGCATTATTTCTAGAGAAATCAACATGAGCATGAAAAGGAAGGCAGAGAGGCTTTACTGAAATAATCAAATCTGGAAGTTCTTAAGTCTTATGCAAGTAGATTTCCAGTGAAGCCCAAGGAAAATTATCCTAGGTAAGGAAAAGTCAAAACTAAGTAGGAATGAAATTTGGGTCAGAATATGTAGAACACTGTTACAAACATAGGTGACAGGATACCAGCAGGGGTGAGGAGCTGGGAAGGAAAATACATCGCACGATGCTTGAAAGCTTTCCTTAGGACAAACAAAATGAGAAAGAATGCATATGCCACTCTGCCTGAATGCCACCCACTAGTCATTTGTTCCACTGATGGGCTTCCTCTATGTTTAGAAGCTCTGTTCCTAAGTACAATCCCTAGCTGTAATAAGCTCCCAATCACAAGATCAACCTATACGATCAGGAAGGGGAAGGGGAAGGGGGGGGGAGGGAATGTGGCATTGACTGTATGTAAGAGAACAAGTTATGTAAGATAATACAATCTGTTTGATCCAAATATTTTACATTCAGCATCTATAGAAACAACTTGAACTGATTATGTATGAATGTAGATTATAAACCACATACTTAGTGCTTGCCAGAAATGAGTGGCAGCACATCACAGGCGTTAGTGTTCTGCTGCCAAGAAACAAGCAGCAACTGAAGCTCCAGTTTTCTGAAACAGATTTCATTTTGCAAAAATAGCTTTTGTGCAATCAGTTCAGTTTTATTTATCTAAAATGCCTTGTGTCCTGGTCACACAGAAATCTCCGGTGTCTCCAGGCCTCTGCGTACAAGGGGTTCCAGGAAAATCTTTGGCAGCATGAGCTTTTTTAGCTGCATTTAATTAGCCGCCATCTCTTTTCCTCAGGGCACATCTGTGCAAGATAGGCCCAGACAGATGTGAGGAAGCCTCACCCATGCTCTGAGTTGGTCATGTACGAGTCAGTCTTGGTCTGGATGTCACAAGCCTGGTGTGGGTGCAGGACTTGGAGCTTCAGGAAATGAGCCTCACCAGACAGCAGGAGAGGTTAGTTCTATCATGCTGAAATTTGCACCCAGCTGGTTTGGAGGGAGGGCACAGAGCTCGTGTCTGCCTCAGTCATTCTGATAACAGGACTCTCTTTAGTCAACCAGCCATGGCACACTGAAGCCCTCATTCCTGCTCCTCAGCACTCTCAAAACTCCTTTCTCTAGTTTCTGTAGTAATTCTTTGTAGCCACAAAACTCCACAGAGAAAGTCTGTGATTTAAAACTCACCTGTAAAAGGTCTGGTTTAAAACTCATCTGTATTGAAGTAACAGAGCCGTGGCCTCAGTCTGTGTGCCTGGACACTACCACAGTCCAGTAACAGCTTCATGGTTTTAAGTCAGACAAGGGAAGGAGTTGGAAAAAGCAAAACAAAATCAGCGATTTACAGCATGTCTGTGTTTGGGCTGAACGAGTACAAATTTAATATCTCTCCCCCATTCAGCATATGTGCTGTATCACATCTCTGGCTTTTAGAAAAGGCACATCTCATTTTTAATATCTATCCTGTCTTTCTCTCTTTTAAGCTCAGTAACTACTTCAGATTAATACTTCCAGCAGCAGACAGCCAAACACAGTCACGGCGACATGCTCTGTCATTTTGCTCTGCAGGTTCTTTTTAGCTAGTCTGTGAAGAGGGGCTGCAGGTGTAACTCAAGCCCAGTCAAGCTCAGGAGAGGTTCTGGTGGTAGCTTCAGCAGCAGCCACTGCTCTTCCTTCTCTGGGGAGCACTGCTGCACTCCCATCTCAGGGAGGGGGACCCCCTTGTGCCAGCACTAGACACCTCAGCTGCAGGGGGCTTGTGTGCTGTGAGGGGCTGCGCCAACTCTGCTGCCAGGCACACTGGCCTATCTGCAAATACTGCTGCCCGCACAGCCCAAAGTCCACACAGAGCTTGACCTGCACCTTCAGCTCATCCCCAAGGCAGGGCACTGCGGAATTCAATTGCGAACTGAAACCGGACAAGTTAGTAAAGAGAGATTAAACACCAGCCCATCTGTGCAACAACTGAGGAAATCACATCAACATAAATTAAATCACAGCAACCTCTCCCTACCTGAGCATGCTCTGCCCTTTGGATGGACTTTCAGGTCTGAATGTTAGCTGGCTGCTACATTCTGAGTTCTAATTACACCAAGCTCCCAGGAGAGGTTCCTGTGCATAAGCTCTGCTGAACCAAGCCACAAGCTTTTATTTAGGCAACTCAACAGGTACTGTTTTTGTCACTGTTTAGTACTACCTCCTGCTTTAACTAAGTTTAATTGACACAATGCTAAAAACAGTTTTGTCAGTAGCCAAGCGGCAGGACTACTGATGTTAAGGCACTGCCTTGTTTCCTTGCGTGTACAGAGCCACAGCCGGCACTTACTGGCAGTAGAAGACAGGTAATATTTTCTCCTACAGCAGCACAATGTAGATCTTGCCCCCACTTGAGAGGACCAAAGATAAAGCTACAGACTAGTTACAAAGCTCAAGCGACCTCAGTTTCTCAGACAGGATATTGTCTTTAAGAGTAGGAACATTTAACAGAAAGGATCAATCTTTTTCCTTAAAAGAAATAAATGCGTCTTTGACATGTACAAAGAAAGGCTTATATCTGCTAGAAGGCAAAGCATGCTTGGGGGCTGAATCTTAAAAACCAATCAAATCCCTGGGTTTTTTAGGGAGAAGATTTTGTGCTTGTACATGAGTGCTGTGGAGGTTAGAATCAGCTGAAGTTGCCACATGAGCCTCCTTAGGCAAGGAGCTAGTCTTGTATGGAAAGTTGAATCTATGCAAGTTTAAGTAGTGCCATTCTTAGCTCTTCTGGAGGGGGGGCAATATGTTATATTTCTTCCCTGTGTTGTGTTCTACCTATTGAAGTGCTGGAATCTTGAATCATTTTTCAATGTGTTGGGAGTATGAGCGTTGGCAGGAAAATTGTGATTTTTTTCAGTGAGAGTATATTTATTGTCAGGAATGAGGCTATGTGCCTGTGAGGCAACATACTTCAACAAATAAAGGCAAACAGGATAGGTACTTTGGTTTGCTGCTAAGAGGGAAATACAGTAACAAGGAAAGACACAAACTTGTTAGTAAAACAGGGAGGGAGTGGTCTTCAACAAAAAGAGAGATGGTTATACCCAATAAACAGAGCTGTTATACTGGTTAAAGTAAATCCTGCACATCAGTTGTTTAATTTGGAGGAGGTCCCTGCTTTCTACACCTCTCAAATACTATAGAGGACTTGCTACAAAGATAACAACTATTCTGCTTCAAACTTCAGGCCTCCTACAAGGGCTCAACATGGAAAACACGTAAGTGGCTGACTTTGCTGTCCTTTATGCACTCAGCAGAACATGCTCTCTGCAGATAGTTCTATTTTGGCAAGCTTCTTGAACCAAAGCATGGGATTAGCTCACGTGACCAAGGCTCAAAATGCACATCTCGCTAGATTACATGTGTCTGTGCAATAAAGGAATAGACAGTGCTCCACCAGACTATGGACGAGCATGGTAAGGTACAGTTGGTCATGTATCAGGTACTTAGGTGTCCTATTTTTGCACCTTCGTTAATATAATCTCTCTTGAGCTTCAGCAGGCGTTTCACCTGAGCAGAGTCAGCAGGGCTAGTCCTGGCCACGGACATTGGTCCAACACCACAGAAGCAGGTTTACAGAAGCAGCATGCAGCAGGCCAGAAAAGAACACAGGAGACACTGGGCCATCTGGATGATATCTGTAAGTGTATCCACCCCTCCGTGTTTGGAGGAGTGCTTTTCATAACCAGCAGCAGAACTGAGCCCCAAACGTGAACACATAAATCTTTACCACTTAGTGTACAGTTTCCAGGTGAATTACACAGGGGAAACGTGTATCTCTAAAATGGGATATAACCATTGCGTGTAGTCTTTTCCATCTGGATGTTATTTTTGTTCTGTGTATGTATTATAGCATTGTGTGCACTGTGGTTAACAGCAACTTCTGTTTGCAGAGTTACTCACATAGCACTGTTCATACTCACAAAATATCTGGCAGTCTGGGGGCTTTGGGGCTATGGTGTGGGTTTCTTTATATCCACAGCTTTATTATGCTGTAAAAACCAGCAAGAATTTGGTGCAATCAGAAGCCTAAGGCTTTTAAAACAAAGACTTCCCTACTTTGAACTAACTGCTGGGAATGAACTGTGGTTTCATGATGTTTGTGAGTTAGCAAGTAAGAAAGGGGGGAAAAAAATCCCTGCAAGTCTAAAATGCACATAAAAAAAACCCAAGGGTATAATATCCCATAATTGCACACAGATACACACTCACCCCCAAAACTGCACTGTACTTAGCGTCCTCATCTTCTGTTTGGAACAATGGGAGATACACATTCTAAGTCATTTTCCTCTGTTGACTTGAATATTTAAAAGAACAGCTGTTCCAACTGTATCTATCTGTTCTTACCTAGGTACATATGGTCACAGTTACCAATGTATCCTTCATCATTCTCCTTGTAATTCCTCCTAAACAATAAGGGCAGCAATTCAGCAATTTCTTCCCCTACCACACTCACAAAAGCATTGGCAAACCTCGCCTTTAAGAAAAGTCTCACATAGGAATTCACTAGAACTCAAGAATGCTCTTTCTATGCTTTAAACGAGTCTTCTGACAAAAACATGGTTCTTTCCATGGCTTACAGCATGCCCCAGATAGGCAATGCAAAAGAGCACTTGTGTTTCAATGGCAGGGTTCCAGATTCCTGCTTGAGCATTCCAAGTGGTCTGTACACTGTAAGTGCTGACTCTCTGTGCTCGATAAGGGGTAGGCTGCTGACAGGGATTAAGGGCCTACTGAAATGAACAGAAAGGACCTCATTGACTTCAGCAGTCCTCAGAACAGGCTTAAGTGTCCTCCCCTGACCTCTCTTAAGCCATCTGGAAAAAGGGTGTATAACTTTTGTCTCTCCACACAGAGAGCAGATCCTGGGAGGGAGGGAAGTGAAAACTTGGCCATTCTCAAGTCAGACCACATTTTTAAATGCTAAAAGGGCGGGGGGGGGGGGGGGAGGGCTCCGCTTAGAATTGGATTTTGGGGCCCTTTTTTTTTAGGATGCCCCCATCACTTTTTGTAGCCCACCCCATTTTTTTGT
>WUAM01000116.1:985559-1000367 GCA_024336885.1 Actenoides hombroni
AGGGCAATGGAGCTGGGGAAGGGTCTGGAGCAAAAGTGTGGTGAGGAGCGGCTGAGGGACCTGGGCTTGTTGAGCCTGGAGCAAAGGATGCTGAGGGGAAACCTTCTGGCTCTCGACAGCTCTCTGACAGGAGGTTGGAGCCAGGGGTGGTCTGGTTCTGCTCCCAAGGAACAAGCGCCGGGACAAGAGGAACCGACCTCAACTTGCCTCAGGGGAGTTTTAGGTTGGAGCTGAGGAACAATTCCTCAACCCCCTTGAGGGTTGTCCAGGGCTGTCCCAGGCTGCCCAGGGCAGTGGTGGAGTCACCGTGATCCCTGGAGGGGTTTCAAAGACATGGAGATGTGGTGCTGAGGGACATGGTTTAGTGGCACCCTGGCAGTGCTGGGGGAATGGTTGGACTCAATGATCTTAAAGGTCTCATCCGACCAAAGCGATTCCGTGATTCCTTTGTACGAGGAGGTGAAACAAGGTGCGTCTGTGATTCAAGGGGGAGTTACTGAAGGGAAGTGGAAGGAGAAATACATTGTTTTTATTTCTCCCTGGCAGGAACTGAAGTGGTGATGGGAGAAGCACAGCATAGTGCAAGCTTCTACCACAGTACCTCTGGTTTGCTGCAGCTGCAAAGGCTGGCTTACCACTCAGGAGAGCCCAGACAGCTTGAGCATCGCTGATAGGTGAGAAAAATACACAGTATGGGGGGAGGCTGGTATTTGTTATCCTCGTTGAGCCTTCCTGTCTCTTAGTCAACATCTTTCTTGTTCATGCATGATAAAGTACAAGAATCCTGTGTCAGTCATGCCAGCGGTAAGCTGGCAAAGTTGATATCTTTAACATCCATCTTCTCCTTGTCACTTCTAACAGACAGCTTTCTCATGCTGAACTGCTTGTTGGAATGACAGGACTCTGAAGAGTTATCAAGTATTTTCTTGTCCAGTTGGGGCACAGTGTGGTCCCACCACTATGAGATCAAACAAATTATTTCTCTTTTCCCTGATGCAAACTTCTGAACAGCCTTACTCTTTAAACAAGTACTATTCCTTATAGAAAGAACAACCTCCGGATTGCAGATTGCTGTCAGCATTTCCCATGTGCAGTCTTGTGTCATAGATTAAGCCCCGAACAAATTTTATTTTTGAATATGTACTGGTGTTACAATATATTTTTTCCCTTTCTGTATCATTTCACTTCGCTCTCAGTGCAAATAAAAAGTCAGATGAAGTGGCTCTGTCAGGAAGTTGGAATAGGAAGACTGAAAAGAGCTTTGAAAAATGAAGTATGTGAAATAAATGCACAAAATTACATGCAGTTGGAATTTAGTCCTAACCTATACCATATCTGCACATCTTAGTCAACTGGCGACTGAAAGTTTCATCTGCACAAACACAATAGAATTGGGTTTTAATGGAGGCAGTGAGGTCACAAGGATCGTGTGGCTCTCATGGGCCCTGTAGGTGAATCAGACACATTGCCTGCTCCCAAAAGGATCTTAAGCCTTTTCCTTCAGCAAGAGGAGTCAGGAAAGTCATAGTCAAAGGCAGCCTGCCGGAGATCTTTCATTTCATTCTATTTCCTGCTATCTTGGGATGGTTTCCTGCGGGCACAGTGCTCTGACCTGACATGTCCGTGTCAGAATGCCTTCTCTGCGCCGATCCGGACGCAAAGCCAAGCCTCAGTATGATGCAAACTGGAAATTTCACAAAAGTCCATGGACCAACAGTGTGTCAGCTGAAGATCTGGCTCATGGAATTCCTAATGCTAGGAAGGAAATGGTATTTCACAGTCCCCGTGGATGCACAAAGCACAGAAGATTAAGGACTGTGCAGCCTGTGCTTTGCCAAAGACCCAACCGATGCGAAGGCTGGTAATCCCATACATCTCAAACGCGGTGCAGTGCCGACTCTCCTTCCTTCTGCAGAGGCGTGCGATACGGCAGAGACAGCTTTCTGAGGGTTTCCAAAGCAAGCTGCACTTCAGCTTCCCGAGCTGCATGAGTCAGCCCCGAAGCCCAAGGAGTACTTGCCTTGCCTGGGAGTACGTGACATGTTATCCAGCTGTTGGAAACTGTACTTCAAGCGCATGTGACCGAGTGTGTTTGGAACGAGCTACCCCTGCCACTTAGGGATCTGTGGTAGCCAGGGTTTGCTCTTTTCTTGTTTCCAAGTGTGTAAATTCCTCTTTTAGCCCGTGGTTGCTGCTGAAGTAGCACATAAATCATGCCTGTTTTGCTGGAATAGTTGGATGAGAGGGAGATAGGCGTGGAGGAGGTACCGGCCAGTAGCTCATGGCTGTTTACACAGGTTTGGCTTCATTCATGCAAGGACCTGGGGGTTTCCTTTCCTGCTTCCCAAAGCTCATTAGATGACGGTTGTCTCTTTCCCTCCCTCCTCCACTGCCACAGTGCTGAGTAAAATTTGAACCACAGCACCCAGCACCAGCGGGGCGGGTGTTTTTTATTCTGTGCAGACCAACAGGAAGTGCAGCACAGGGAAGTGAGGCTGTTTGTGTACAAATCGTCAGAAAAAAAGGCTCGTGGAGCTGAGCAACGAAATGCTGCAAGTTGTTCCTTAAACCAGGCCCTCATGCTGCTCCCTCCAGTGCTTGTGGAAGTACTTGCTTGTATCTGAGGAGCTGGATGGGGTGCCAGGAGCTTGCCAGCACAGAGGAAAAGATCCTGTTGGAGCAGCAGGAGGGGACTCCTCATGCTCCTGCCTGTGTCGAGGGACCAAGGCCAGCTGTACACCTCTGCCCCTGCACTGGGCGAGTCTCCTGCTAGCTCTCGGTGCAAACAGACAACTACAGCTCAGGTGGTGGTTTTTTTTGATTTTGGGCTTGCTCACCTGATACCAAGTCATCATATTATGGCTGTGACAGATTCACAACACAGAAAAAGAGCATTTGCACTTCTTTTGAGGATCTTTTCCTTGTGCATGCAGCAAACGCAGACGGTGAAAGGAAGGTGGCAGCTATTCTAGAGTAGGGAGGTTGTGGTCATTTAAAACAGAACTCTTAAAATCAGCTTAAAAATAGCCCAGGTATAGAAGCATAAGTTCTCACGTGGAAGGTTGCTGCACAGATGAATGTAAATTTATTGCCAAGATTTGCTGCAGAGAAAGTAGTAAACAGTACAGTTTACAACACGTGTGGGATTATACAGCTTCTTTCTTTTTCTTCAGCACTTGCAGATGGTTTTTCCACACGTTGTCCCTCAAATTCCACCCACTCCTACCTTCTCTTTGGCCCAGACTGGTTGGAAGACCTTAGGCAAAGTACATTTCTGCCAAACCGAACACAGCGTATTTCAGAATTAAGCAGCTGGAATGAAAACTCAGCCTGTGACTTAAATGTAACCCGGCTGTCAGTCTGGCCCTGCCCTTGGATACTCGTTAATACCGCAGCAGAAACAGGGTGCTTGGTAGTGGGAAATACTTCATTGATGTGGTGACATGACCTCAGTGTGAGGAGAAGGGACCTTCAGGCTTAAGCAAAGTCAAACAGTGGGTTGATGTGCTGGTTTTGTCTGGAGTAGAGTTAATTTTCCACACAGGCTGCCTTTCCTATGGACTACGAAGGGTCGGGAGGTCTTTGTTGCTCGTAAAATTCAATTCTGGTCCCGGGTACTTCTGTACCACAAATGTGAGACAGACTGCTTTCTACAGGATACTCAAAAATCGCCAACATTTTGTTTGGGAAAAATTAAACTTGTGTGCGTGTGCAGCTGCAGTTCTGATTAATTAAATATACTTTCTGATTAAGGTCTGGATTTGATGTTCTGCCTCATGGCACAGGAGCAGAGAGAAATGGGAGAGCTGAAGGCATCCTGTCCCATCCCACAGTTCCAGCAATGCCTGCAGCCAGCGCAGCATGCTCTCTGCCTGCTCCAGAGCCATGGCTGCTGGTAACAGGGTTGCAGGCACCAGCCAGCGCTGCAAGACACACTGAGCTGTACAGACCGAAGGACGGTGGTGATGCTGATGTGAACCCTTGAGCCATTCCAGCACAAAATAGGATTTGACTCAGAGCAGCTCACAGGAAAATATTCTTCCTCTCCCATCATGGGATATAAACAACACGTGGAAGCCTCCTGTTTGCAAAAGGAAGAAGGCAGAGTGACTCCAGGAGTCATACAACGTGCTGCCGTTATTCAGGAGCTGCCTCCTGGAGGATTAGCGATACAAATCCTTTTTCCCCTTTACAGATGTAGCCTCGTGGCCTATGCTCATTCTGCAAATTAGTGTATAAATGAATAAATAAAAAGGATAGCATTAAGTAACACAGGAACTCTCGTGTTAGTGTGATGTTGCATGTATCATCCAGATGGAAAGTATCTGTCTAGACATATCTGGGAATTATACAAGCTCAGGATTCCTGAATTACTGTTCCTTTCCGACATCATTAAATAGTTTGCACTAACCACTGCAAATGCACACAAAAACACAGGGGAAAAAAACCCTCCTCTCAACTCTGAAAACTAGGAAACCTAAATATTAGCAATGTGTTGAATGAGAGAAGCTGTAAGTGTGAGAATACTGAGTGATGTCACTAATATGTGCACCTTGTGTTGCCCACACGAGTCAGAGATGGTGACTAGTACTCGCTCCTGGTCTCAGCGAAGGTGGAGAAGGCTCTGTTATTTTTCAGCGTGATTATCTGCTGGCTGATTCCCTGCACAAGGCACAGAGCTGTTTGTTTCCACTTCTTCAGAGCAGTTTGTTTCCACTGTGCTCAGATGAGCAGAAGGAATGAAAACAGAAGAGAAAAGATGGGCTGTCCTGGTGCAAACCATCACAGAATAAAAATAAATCTGTCTTGGCCCAAGGAAGGAAAAGAAAAGCACAATAGAAAACACTGAAGTCTCGCTCTGCCCCAGGAGCTGCTGCTGGCTCCAAACAGCACTGAGGGATAATTCAGGCTGGGATTTTTAGCACAACTTTAGAGTTGTAGTGACCCTTTTTGGTCTTCTCAGGAAACAACGGCCCAGTTGGAGGAGACAGAGGAATGAAGTAGGCAGGAACCCTCCCCGAGGAACAGTGCATCCCGTAAGAAGGACAACACATTTCTGAGTAGTATGTGAAGGGGGGGGAAAGAAAAAAAGCCTAGATAGGTAAAAAGCAGGTCATGATCCTACAGCCACCCAGCTTGTGACAGTTTCATCATTACCTTTAGGGTACAAGAATCATACCCCTTCTGGGGTGCATCCAAACAGAAGCGTAGCTTTTCTTCTGTCTGGTGTTACACTGTTTGAAAAGTGACTGATGTTCATCTCTCTAGCCTGACCTCTTTGGGGCCGGAAAGAAGAAAGAGAATGTTGTGCTGTGAAGTCAGCTTTGTTCTCCTAGGCCTAGGAGAGTAACAGAAAAGAACAGTTGGGAGGGTAGATGACAAAACAACCTCTTAAACTGCCGTTTGGGGGAAATTATGTGAATACTTATGCAAAAGCAGCTTTGCCGGGCAGACAAGCTGCAGCAGGACTCCCCCTGACAGTGTGCATGAGCCGCTCTCGGATCAACAGCCTGAAAAGCAGATGTGCCAATTTCCTGTAGTTGATGATGATGGGTCCTAATTACGCCAGAGCTGTGGCAATGTCCTTTCTTATGTATGACTCTTAATTTTGTTTCATGAAGTAGTCTGTGCAACGTTCTTCCGGCATGCAGTCATGGGCGAGCGACAGTCACGGATTGCTCTGTGCTTAGCAACAGCAGCCGGCAGCACCCGAAACCTGGGAGCCTTCTTTGCACCAGTGAGTTTGGGCACCGCCGAGCAGCGTGCGGACCACACACAGCTCCCATCCACCACCAGCATCACAGTCGTGGCAGAACACGAAACTCACTCCTGTATGAGCTGTATATGCTGCCAAAGTCCTGTGAATCTCCTTAAAAACATCATTTGGTGGAGTGTAAGCTTTTGCCAGACCTATAGTCGGGGATACCTATAGCTCATGGCTGGTTACCTACAGCTCCGTGCTGGAATGAATACAGTGTGCCCAAACACCTCACTCATTCTCGGGCCAAACAGGACTCAGCTACAGTCTGACCAAAAGCCTGCTGAAAATCGGGTCTGTTCCTCAGCCTCCCTCCTGGCAGGGGAGGCACTGGCTGGGGGACAGTCCAGCGGGGAAGCGGGTGTGCAGCACAGACTGACACTGAGACAGGCTGTTTGTCTGAGAGGGGTCAGGGGGAATTTTCCATTGTGTTTTTTTCATCAGGGGAGATTTCCTTGGTGGCATTGTTACTGGTGCTTATTTTTTTTTTTTTCAGAAACTTTGCATGGTTCCCCTGTCTGTCTTGGAGGACAGTGTCATTCCTTTATGCCAGTTTACTTGGATTTTTTTTTTTCTTTTTGCTTTTTTTCCCCTCCTTTTTTTCAGCCCATAATTTGAGGGGTTCCCCAATTTTGTAGTTTGCCAAGGAAGCATTTATTTAGCTATTTATTTATGTAGGGGCATCTATAAATTTGGGAGGGGCCTTTGGAATGGTTTTGTTTGGGGTATTTGCAGCTTTTTTTTTGACTGACATTTTAAGGAAACTTTTTTTTTTTCCCCCCTCCAGTTTCTTTGTCCTTTTCTCCACCTGGAAGCTCTTTCTGGGATTTGGTCATTTGTCTTTTCACACAGATTCTGCTTTCCATAGATTGGGATCACTGATCTGGGTTCGTTCTGGGACCACCTGGAGCTGAGAGCAGCTGTTTGGTGTTCCCTGATTGTGGTCAATGACTATAAAGGTTGAGACATGAGAGCATGCTCATTTTGCTGGGTATCACTTGGGAGGTGTGCTGGTGTGAGGGAGTTGTGCTCCCAGAGCTCAACATAGAGAGAGTCTGGAGGGTTGCAGAGAAGGGAGA
Organism: Actenoides hombroni; assembly: GCA_024336885.1. Taxonomy (NCBI): domain Eukaryota; kingdom Metazoa; phylum Chordata; class Aves; order Coraciiformes; family Alcedinidae; genus Actenoides; species Actenoides hombroni. The sequence continues at coordinate 992,397 of WUAM01000116.1, forward strand.
AGTATATATACTGCTTTCAGAAGATCAGGGCCTTGCAGTAGGGCCACATCAAGGTCTGAGGTCTGTCTGGCACCTGGTTGTCTCTGCTGGTGGTGGGGCCCTGGCTGCTCTGAGGAAGACCTGGTGCTGGCCTGCAGGAGCCCTGTGGAGGAGAGGGCTGGAGGAGGTGAGGATGGGGCTACATAGCACAAGGAGGGGCAGATGAGGACACGCTGGAACTTTTGTGGAGACCTGTTTGCAGGTAAGAGTTGGGGCATGCGGGAGGAGGGATGGCTGGAGGTGATGCTGCTGTGAGAGGAAGCTCCAATGTGGAGCAGCTTGGCAGCTTGTGCTGCCTGGCAGCTGAGGAAGGGCTCACCCTCTGCTTTCTGCTTTAATGTCCACTACCCTGCTAACAAGGGAGGGAAGAAGCACTGTGTGGTAAGGCTCTGTGCGCTGAGCACACAGGGCAGTGTGATACCTCCTGGAGAATCCTTATGAGGAGTAAAGGAGGTCAGATGAAGGCTCACTTTATGAGCAGATCCTTATGTGAGGACCAGAGCCTCCATGTGTCCCTGCTGGTCCAGAATGCTGTGTGGGCACCCAGGAGGCAGAGGAGTGCTGCAGTGGATGGTTGTGGGCCATCCAGGAGAGGGACAGGGAAGAAGGGGAGAGTGATTGCTTCCCACACACAGGAGCGGTTGCGAGGTGTGGTGTTACTAGGTACTGTGTGACAGAGTGGCTGCATGCCTGAGGTGGGAATGAGAGGACAGCACTGTGTTGGGCAGCTGCAGCAGGAAACAGGGAAATTACAAAGCCAGATGAGCACTGGGGCAGAGCAACCCAGAGAGGTACAGTCTGCACCCTTGAAGAGTTTTAAGCCCTAACTAGTCAAAGCCCTGAGCTTTGGTCTGGACTTGGTGTTCACTATGTCTTGAGCAGGAGGCTGGACTGTCTGGAGTACTTTGAGACCTGAGTGACTGGAAGCTTTTCCTTTGGCTTAAAGATATGATGTGTCTGGGGCGTGCAGACCTTATGCTTTGTTGCAGTACTGTCTTCTGCAGACTTGCATAATTTCAAGTTGCTGAAAAATTTTGAACCAAAACGTAAACTCAAGTCGAATATTCCAGATGATGTGCTTGGTGAAAACCCCAATTTACGAAGTAGCTTGGGATTTCTACCGCAGTCAGTTGTCTAGTTCCTCCTGGTGCCAGAGACTGCTGGGCTGGAAGAGTGCTTGTGGGAGCGTTTGCCGCTGAGTTGTGGCTGTGCCAGGTAATTTACCAGCTGAGCCAGGCTGGTAACTCCAGTGCACGTCAGCCTGACGTGCCCTATTTGTGTGAGCAGTTCCTCCAGCTGCCTCAGAGATAAGAGGGGGTTTTTGCACTGGTATGACTGTACTGGCCTTCAGAGAGGAGTGAGGTAGTTGCGATGTGTCTTAAGTGACTCGTATTTAAATTTAAGTGGCTCTAGATTACCCTTTCCTCCATTTCTTAACTCCTGAAAATAAGCTAAACTTGTACTGTGTAGTGAGCAGTACTCATGTCCTATTTTCTATAATTCAAGAGATTATCCTTTTTTTTCATGTTCTGTGTTTGGGCAGTTACAATAGCTAGAGGTGGAACAGTGTTGTCTGGGATTGCAGATTGCATTTCAAGCAGTGGTGTTGGCAGGGCAGTGAATACAGTTATATACCACAGGCAGGAAGGGTAGTGTCTCTTCACCCAGAGGTGAGCAGGTGAGGCAACTTAAAAAGGGCTTCATGGTTTCGGTGCCTTGAAAATCATAATTCTGTTAACCAAGACTAGAGCTGAATGTGCTGCTGTGGATCAGCTTATCAGGATGTAGAAGGTGGCATTCCTGACAATGGCTTTGGGGAACTTCTACAGTTTCCATACAGTAATAGTCACAGGGAAAAGGCTAGGGTACTAAAGCGTCAGCCTGATGTGGCAATACTTCAGTATTTGTGTTGAATTCTTGTGGTCTCTTGGCTGAAAAAAAGCATTACAAAGTAAAAGCTTTGTTCAGCAAAGCTAGATGAGAAGCAAAATAGCTCATGATACCAAGGATGGCCCTCTGATCAGGCTTCTTCAGGGTTTTTGGGAGAATAAGGCTGACTTTGTGGTTATGGCTTAAAAGCTGATTGCTGAGGAAGGCTTGATAATGTGACACCCGCTATGTTTCCTGTATGGTACCCAGCAGGTATCCCATCATTTGTTTTTCACCTTTCTGTCTGTGAGATGGTGACTTGGTTTATGCTTTTCCTTTGCTGCCTGGGATGTTTAGAAAAAGGTTTCTAGTGAGGTGTGATCTCTTTAGGCTTTCCTGAGAACCAGTAGCAATATGCCCTGAGCTGCAGGGGATGGACACCTTTGTCATTATACATATATTTCCTTGGTGATTTTCTGCATGCAATTTATGTGTGCATTTGTGTCTTCCGTAGAACTTGTGTTGTGACAGCTCTGCAGCATCTCGGCACCGGGATCTTTTCTCATCTGTGCTCCAGTGGGCAGCTGCCCCTCTGATGGCAGAGGAAGCAGGCTTGCTTGCAGGCAGCGAGGGCAAGTGGAGCCTTGTGCTTATTGTGCCTATCTGCGTTTCGCCTGTCTAGTTTGAGAAGTGCTTCTTGGGTTCTGAAGTGGAAACAGTTTTTTCTCTTCATTACAAAACCATTATATCAAAAGACACCTGTAGTGAAGCAACTTCTGAGTGGGAGGTGCCTCGGTCCCTGCGGAGAACGTGCAAATAAAATGTGGTGTCATTCCCTGGCAAACTCATTTCCGGAGTCAGAGACGGCGCTGAGTCAGTGTACATTCACCTGGGCAATTCAGACACCTCACCTACACACAAGCAAATACGCTTTGCAGCACCTACCAGCTGTGGTGCATGTGCCCTTTAGTAGTTCCCTGTCAGTACTGTGCTCTCCCATCTCCCTTTGCTTGGTAGCACTTGTTTTTCTATTTGCTCATTTAGGCTTTTGTGCACCCAACTTCACAAGAGTCATTGGAACCAGCTGCACCTCAGGGAGTGAGTCAGTTGCTGTGGACTTGGGAAGGTACTTGGTGCATACAGAACAAAAGAAATGGGAGATGCTGTCAGCTGGTGCAAGAGCAGGCAGTGGTTTTGGTTGAACAGGGTTCATTTGGACCAGTCTACTGCTCTGCTATTAGAGTTGTCCCCTTTTTTTTCCTGTTGTACCCTTAGAAATACTGTTTGTGTGGGAACTCAGTGCCATTTAGATGGGTGCCAGCAATGTTTCTCCCTTTCAGGAATGCTTTACAGGCTTTGCCTGTGTTACCAGCATCTTCCTTGTTTTCTGCCTAGCACTGGAGCTGTGTAAAAAGGCAAACAGTTCTTCAGAGTTCAGCTGTGAGAGATGAATTGTGTGCATCCTGTGTATGCACATTTATTAGCTCGTAGAACTTGACTTGTCCTAGGTGGTAAACCTCCACGGTAAGTTAGTCTTTCTGGGAGATGGAGAAGAGGGAGAGACAGTTCACTTGGACGGGTTGAATTGCTTCTGCAGACAATAGTGCCTAGGATGCAGAGCTTGTGTTCAGACACCAGTGAAGAAAGTGCCTGTGTTCAGTGGGATGATGGCACCTGTAGAAATTGCACAGTTTTCTATTGGTCATGACATCCACAAATTTGGATTGTCCTGCTGCAGCCTTCTTGTCTGCAAAGCTGCTCCACTGTGACGCTTGGGAGCCCAGCGGTACCAGGAGTGACACAGTGATGACCATAGTTATTCCCACGTTTACAGTGCAGAGCACATAACATGTTGGTAGATTTGAAGCTGCTTTGCGGGCACACAGAGGAAGGCTGGTGGCCATAGACAGGAACTGGAAGGAAAGCACAGCCACTCTGAGCTCGAAACATGGCAACTGCTTATCAACTCTGCATGCCCTTATCTGCAGGAAGTAAGGAATAGCTCGCATAAATCATGTCCTATAAATCAAACCCTACCCATCTCTACTCTCATGAGCCATGTCACAGGAATGTCAAACAGCAGTGAAAGACTCTGCTGAGCCATCAGCGGGGAGCCATCACCTTTCTGCCTACCTCATGGAAAATTATTTGTATGCCCTGTCAAAAAAAAAAGCCACCTTCTGTCCTTGTTCCTGAGACGGGAATGGCTGAGCACCCAGTATCCCCTTTTGCAGACAGAGCGAGTGACAGTAATGCAAGATGTGACTGGATGGGCATATTGGGAACAAGTTTCAGTAAGGAAGCTGAGCAAGGCTGCTGTGGTGCTACAGGTTGTCTCTGGTGCAAAGTAACAGGTTCATGGACCTGAGACATCCAAGCCATCTATAGATTGCCCCTCGGGGTAGACATTGGCAGGACTGTGCAGTCCATCTTCTCACAGCTGAGAAATTAGCACCTTATAGCCAAGGTAGCAAACCCTGCTTGTTAATGTTATTTTTTCCAGTTTCACTAATACCAAAGTGTCCTAGTGTGATCATTAGGGGGAAAACAAGTGTGTGTGTTTGCACACGTGTAGGTGTGGAGCCTAGTGCTGGATCCCAGCAGCGCAAGGGAACTGAGTCAGTACAGCATCTCCAGTACTTTGGTAAATCACCCGAACTAGCCTTAGTTTTTAACTTGAAATCAACTTCACAGTAATAGTAAGTTTCTGTGGAGGCTTGTCTTAGCTTTTTCCCGTTGTCCTACCCTTGCAGAAACACAAGCCATTTCTTTGCTGCTGTGCGTCAAGAGAAAGCCCCAATTTTTTGGTAAAGATTTCAGTGTGAAGCAGACGACTTGAATCTCTCTACCTTTCATTCTTAAAGTTTCCAGGTTTTTTTGAGTAAGAAGTGTAGTCAAACAAAAAAACAAACAAAAAAATGAAAACATTTTATCACTTTTTGTGCTGTGGGAATTGGGAGCACTCAGCATCTTGTAGGAAGTGTTTCATGTCTTGCAGGATAAAACAGTTATTGAATGCAGCTCATCAATGCAGAATGCTGTGATATAATTTAGATGCTCATTAGAGATCATAATCATAGTGACAGATGTTGCAGAGAAGTAGGAATTAAGAAAAACAGGGACCTATTTGTCACAAGAATGTTAATTACAGAAAGATTTGGGGACAGAATTTTCTGAAATATTTAAGGATTTTGAGTATGTTTAGGCATTTCCCATGTAGGTTTTTTAGCACATCAATCTCTTGGAAAATAAGACAGAAGCACTCAAATATTGAAACAACTTTTCAAGAAATTACTCTTGCTTGTAACAGGCAAAAGTTCAAATCGCATCTACTGAAACATGTTTAAGAGAAAGCCATGCCCAACCTCTACAAGGTGCTCTTAACATCATAGGTAAATCTGTGTGTTGAATGCAGAGGGGGTGAGCCCTTTGCCGTGGGGTGGGAGAGATGTGCCTCTAAGGGAGAAATTGGAGCAGCTTGATTGCTGCTTAGCTTGAGCATAGGTTGGTGGCATGTGTTCTTAACAGCAGAACTATTAATGACTGCCACAGTGATGTTACTTGGCCAGTTACTGGAGTAAGCATGAAATCACTAAAAGACAGATCTGGAGATGTACGCTCTTCCTTTGTGTTACCCACTTCCTTTTGGTTGCATCATCAAAACTGAGATAGATTTTGCAGTAACACATTTCCCATGGAGGATTTGACTCGCAGTGGGTTACGACACCTCTTCCTCAAGCAGCAGATCATAACTGGTTTTGGGGTAGTGGGTATCTTGAAGTGGGATTTGTCATGCACAACTTGAGGAAGAAGGAAGAGCTACAGTATTGCAGCGTAAACGGCTATAATGGAAGTCTCAAAACCAGCGTGAATCCCTTCAGCCCATTGTCATGCCATGCACAGTGGTGGCTGTGAGCAAACTGAGGAAATGTGAGCTCTTCACTAAGAATCTAACTCTCCTAGTAAGTGGCCTCTGAGTTTCTCTGAAATGGCTGCTGAAGTGATGTGCTTTTCATCAAGCTGTTTGAGCATCCTCTGAAGGCTTGTTCCACCATGTCCTTGCATGGAGAAGTGCTGCATGCTGGTTCCTAGGCAGCTCTGCCATCTGATGGTGTGGGTGGCCTCTGAGGGGAATTCAATTGGTCCTGTATGTGCAGAGTCACTCAAATTTCAAAGCCAAGATGAAAGGCTCATGTGTGATCTCAGGGATGGAACAGTCATCTGTGAGAAGGCTTTCTGGGTGGTGGAGCTAAGAGTGCTTTGGCTGTCACTGGGGGTGTGAGCCCTGATCTTTGCTGCTCTCAGTGCCAGGCAATTGGGGAGAGCAGAGATTGAAAGTGCCCTCGGGCTGTTGGCCAACCTTGGGAAGTAAAGCTGTAGGATTTCAATAAAGGAAGTAGTTTAACAAAACTGTTATTAGACTGTCCTGGCATGTGGACTCACTGGGATGTGAAGTCACCTGGTGAAAACATTGCCCAAAACCAAAAATTTCCTAGCAGAAAATGAGCTTTCTGTTGCTGCAGTGCTGTTCTTCTGAGGTTTTCCATCTGCTTTACAAACAATATCTGACTGAGCCTAGCAACACTTCTGTGAGAACAGCATCTCGAGTGACAGTTTCCAGCTGTCTAGCAGACGAGAGCACCCAGGTGCCATGGTAAACCAGGGAGTGAATAATACATGCCTCTGTTCTACAGAGGGAGGGATGCTGTTGCAAGATGGAAAGGGACCACCTAGTTCGGCTGTTTCACAGCTGAATGTCCTTATATAGGCATTAAAGATGTGAGGTGGGAGTATGATAGAAGATCATATAAGTAAATAGAAGATGATAAATTCAAGTAGTTCAATTACCTTCCCCTTTGGAAAGGTGGGCTGAGCAGTTCTGATCCTTAAGCCTGTTTTGAAAAGTTAGCACAGCCTCGTAAAGGAGATAATGCAACAGGACCAGGTTCAGGGCTCAGTGTGGCCATTCCGGGTCTGCAACCTTGTGCCTGTTGTCCAGCCGTTGGTGGCCCTGCCTCACCCTTCTGGGAGGGCAGGAGACATTGTGGTGTGCCACAGGGCTCTGGGTGCAGGAAGAGCCCCGAGCTGATCTGTGGCACAGATGATCTCCATAAACTGTGATGACATTAATCTAATGTATGCGTTCTTCTACAAAATGTGAATACCAACAAATACAAATTCCATGCAAATAAGGCGTTCGCGCAGTATGTGCAAATGGTTGAACATCTGAGGACTCAAATATTATATCAGAAGTTTTTCACATACATGCCTGTTCCAAAATTTGTTGTTGCAGAGCCCTTCTGTGTTCTCATGGGAGCTCTCAGGTGAGGGAGAGAGATGAGACATCTGCTCCCCTGCAGCTAAAAGGAACACCTGAAGCAGGAAGCATCTCCTTGTTGGATTCCTTCCCCTTCCCCAAACTTGCAGCTCCTGCAGGTGCCTGGCTGCTCAGAAAGACTCGCACCAGCCTCTGTGGCACACCGTGGCAGGGAGAAAGGTGGATGTTAAGACTTTCTCAGAAAAGGAAGCAGTATCCTCTGCCAACTGGCAAAGAGCAAGTGCTGGCACTAGATGCAGAAGAGAAATTATTCATTCATTTTGCGGGAGCACACGTTGGGAAGCTCTCTGCCAGTCCTTATAGGCTCTCCTGGCTGCAGCTTGGGTGCCCAAAGGAGTTTGGGTCTATAAGTGCCCCTGCTAGGTGGGGAGCTTCTTCTGGCAGTGCCTCTGTGAGGTAAGAAAGCTTTGCCTCTCTTTATGAATGGGAGAAGGAAGGAAAGGAGAGCTGAGTGGCTTGCCTGAGATGGCAGGAAGGAAAGGAAGGAATGAATTCAGTTTTCCCTGTGCTCTCATTGAGCTTCATGGGGAATTTAGTTTGCAACAGGGAAAGAAAAAGGTGGGAACAAGGGTGAAGCTTGCCAAGAACCTGAAGTGTAACAACAGGATGCCAAGTCCCCCTTTTTTTTTTTCTCTTTATTTAGCTGCCAATGAAAGATCGTGATCTGAGGGCTTCAAAATTGAACTGGATCTTATAAAAGAGAAGTATGCTGGGTACAGCAGGAT
>WUAM01000116.1:1019877-1041899 GCA_024336885.1 Actenoides hombroni
GGTTTAGATGTAATAATAATTATATGTCAGGGTAAATTTTTATTTTAGATATAAAGCTAAAGGCGGGGAGGAGCGCGGCGGGGCCGGCGGGGCGGCGGGCCGGGGTCCTGCATGCACCGGGCGCCCCCCGCCCGCCCGGTCCCCGCCGCCCGCGTCCCGTTTCCTACAGAGTGTCACTTGGTGCCCGTGAAATGGAGTCTCGGTAGTTCCGTGTTACCTTTCCTTTTCCGTTTTTTTTTGGTTTTTTTTGTTTTGTTTTTTTTTAATTTTTTTTCCTCCCCCCTATCGAAAAGATTTATTAAACTTTATAGTTTATCTGGGTATGTTGGATGCTTTGACAATAAATGAATTTATTTTCTTCAAAGCACCTGGACGTTAATCGATGCCGAGGGGAGGATGGTGGGCAGCGGGGTGACCCCACGGCTGCGGGGCGGGAGCGGAGCCCCCGGCCGGGCTGGGCTGCCAGGAAGGGGAGAGACCCCTCCGCGTCTCCTTTCTCCTTCCCTTCCTTCCGCCTCTTTCCGTCCGTCTGTTCGTCCTCGGTTTTGTCCCACATTTTATTCATCCTTTACCTCTGTCTCCTCCTTTCAGGTTGTCCTTCCCTTTCTTTCGTCTTCCTTTCGTGTTTCTCGTTTTGGTTCATTTCCGTCTTTTTGCCTTTCTGGCTTTTTCTTTTTGTCTGTCTTTTTCTGTTTTCGTCCCTTCCTCACTTTCTTCTCTTTTCTATTTTCCCTTTCCTTTTCCTTCCCAGACCCTCTCACACCTCCCCTTTGTTCCGTGCCACCTCATCCCTGCCAGGAGCTGCTTTTGTTCCCCACCCTTACTAGGGCCATGTGTGGTCATCGGCTTGCAGGGTGGGGGGACCCCAGGCCCTGACTTGGGCAGAGCCCAAGTTGCACAGGGCTCAGAGGAACCCCTCCAGGCCGGGGTGTCCTGGGTCAGGGACCACTTGTGGGTGGGAGTAGGGGTGGGTCCTCTCTGTCCTAGTGCATTACTGGGGTGACGGGGCCACACCTGGGGACAAACATGAGGGCGCAGGAAAGGAGGATTCTCCCTGGGCACGGGGGGACAGCCTGGTCCTACAGGCACCACCTGCAACAGGTGCATTTTGTGTCGGACCTGAGTATTTTTGGGTGCAGGGGAGAGCACGAGCTGACGCAGCAGCTCAGTGACGTGCTGAAACACACTTCCAAGCACAGGCTGGTGTGACCCTGGCGAGGGCTGGGCATCGCAGGGATGAGACTAGGGGTGGCTGCATGGGATTTTTCCAGTGGGAAAAAAATCTCCCAGAGAAGGAGGTGTGCAGGGCAGGAGACCAAGTCAGAGCTCGGGAGTCCCACAGCTTTCTACAAACTGGGCTCAGGGTACCATCAGCATCTGCTGACGTGTGTTTTGGAGTTTGCCGTGAAGTACCCAGACCTGCTGTGAAGCTTTTACAGCTCTGGGGGAAGTTGGCTGGAGCTTCAGATAGAACATGCTTAAAACCTCTGCATCATCTGAGCTGCCTTGTCTTCTCCTAAGACGAGCTGAGGCTGATGACCAGCGCTGTCCCTCCCGTACCTCAGAAGGGCACAGGTGAGTCCCTGATATGAAACTGGCATCACCGTCTGGAGTTTTTTTTCCCCATACGGTGTATTTTCCATTCTGATTACTCTCCTCACACTTCTAGGCTGTTCGGGAATCATTTCCCCTCAGCCTCCCTCTGATGCTGGTCGCTCATCGACACACTTGCCCTTGAAAGCCAAAATTCGCGTGGCCCCCAGGACTGTCCAAATAACCCTTAAATCACGCGAGGTGGTCAAACGGCTACTCCCGATTGTCAGTCATTGCAATCAGGAACATGCATGGCTCCACCTGGCTCCACCTCTCTGCAATTAATTGAGTGGGCGAGGTCCTAATTACTCCCCAGGAGTTTTCCTCAAAAGCGGTATCATCCCTGGCAGTTGTTGCTTTAGGGAGAGCGTTTGGAGGGTTTTTCCAGTGACTACGCTGGCGTACCGGGTAGGTTGCCCGTGGCGGCGATGCTGGGGGTGCGGGTGAGACGCGGGCGTGCTCAGTCTGCTGGGGGTGCGGGGCGGGCCGCGCCGGGGCTGCCGGGGGCGGGCGGGCACCGCCATCTAGCGGGGCTGCCGCTGGGCTGAGTTCGGCGAGGAGAGGGGGGGGATGCTCGGCTGCCTCATTGGGCTCTGCCCATGGGGTCTGTCTGGGCTAAGGGGTGCCTGTCTGCACAGTCAGCCCCTTAAAAATACTGTCACACAACACAGATACGGTGCAGCAGGCAGCCTGTGCCATTCCTGGCACAAAGCTTGCAATGGTTCTCTAAATAAGTACAAAAAACGTACAGGGCTTGTGGGCAGGAAATTTAATCAAAGATGTTAGTTGATGTTAGCAAAATCTGATCTCAGCATTAGCAGGGACAAATAAAACCCAGCTGATGCTGTCTACACAAGCAGGACATTGCATCATAAGGGCAGGCAGTGTCCTTGGTCTTGTACAGTTGAATATTGTAAGGAGGAGGGCAACAAGAGCTTTCCTTGGGCCACTGGAGCTCGGGATTTGGCTGCAGCAGGTACTTCCCTCCCCAGCGTTGTTAGCTCTTGTCAGGGTCAGTGAGTGCTATCATCTGTATACTGTTCTCTCATCAACTAATAGTACTGCTGCACGTGGCATAAGTAGGAAGGGAATCTCCCTTTTCTTTTTTAAAATGTCTTTCCCTGTCCATAGACTGATGCTGTGTTGCATCTCTGAGCATGGCAGAGGATGGCTGGGCTGCAGGATGAACTTTCCCTGGTGTCTCATCTTCTCCCAGTATCGCAGCCCAGAAAAGCCAGCAGCTTGGGCATTTCTTTGGGAGAGCTGCCCCTGCAAGTCCACACCAGAGCATGCATCTGCCTCTGAAACTCGCCTGTGAGGTTTCATTTTTAATATGCTGAAGAGGAGTGGGGTGCCTTGGGAGTGAGGAAGGGTGGCCTTCAGTTTCGGCCTGCCCCAGTGTACCAGTGGAGCCTCTTGACCACTCGCTGTTTTGCTCAAGGTAAGGCTGCTCTGCCTGTGGCTGGGCTACACTGGATATAATAATAGTAATAATAATTCTTCCAACAAAAGTGATAATAATGCTGTTACAAGGATGCAGTGGGCAGGCTTGCACCTGCAGGATTTACTATTTGAAAGCAGATCTGGATTGCGTTTCTTTTAATGTGTGTGTGCCAGTGCTATGCGTGAGCAAAATTGGTTTGAGGCTTTTTGTTCGTTTTTAATACATCTGTCAGTGGTCAGGTGGCTAAGGGCAGCCGACCTGCAGCTCACAAATTCCCAGGCTGAAGCCAAGAGCAGTTGCTTGCTTTGGGGCCTGATCCTGCCCTGCTGAAGCCAATAGGAGTTCTGAATGTGGCTCCACGCAGCAGCAGGGTCAGCTATGGATTAGCACCCGTGCAGTCAGACAAGGGTAGCTTGAACTCCCTGCCCGCATGGGCGCAGGGATGTTCTCACACAGATTCTTTTATTTTTTTTTCCTCTTTACATCTGGACAGAGTGTCTGAGTGAGGCTTTCACAAGGGTCGGTCCCTTCCTAGCTGCCCCCAGCAATTTCTGACTCACAATGAGCCCTAGATGGGGTGCCTGCATGCTACATTACAGCTTGCAGAGCTTGCCCAAAAATTATCTCTGCTGGTTTTCTGCTGAGCATGAAGATGCAAGGCAGCGTGATGAAGGGAAGAAGGTCTCCTGCCTGGTCAGCTACACCATTTGCTGAGATTGCTCCTGAGTAGACTGCTTTGCAAGGCATGTATTGTTAGTTAGCTTGTAACTGGGCAAGCTGTTAAAATTGAAAAAGCAGCTGTTAAGATTTCACTGTAATACTCAGCTCTTAAAAAGGAGCTATTCAGCTTTGGATATCTTGAAAAAGGCTGAATTAGTTTATTTTGAAAACAATACTGTATAGCTATACAGGATTTGTTTGCTACTTTCGAGCCAAAACCAGACCCTGCTGTTGGGGTATTATTTACATGGGCAAAAGATCGTACCCAGTACAGACAATGTTGCTGGTGGGCTGTCCTGGGTTGGGGTTAATTATCATAAGATGCTGCTGTCCCAAGCAGCTGGGAGGGGCCACAGCCAGGATAAACAACCGAATCACCTAATGGGACAGTTCTTACCCTACTGAGTCACGCCCCTCTATAAGGTGGGCCTGGCCCGGGGTGCCTGTTTTCAGTTTGCTTCGGAATGTCGGTATCTCGGGCACAGGTAGAGCCTTCCTAGCTTCTGTTACTTCCTTTGTCTATGATTTCATTAATTCTATCATTAGTACTGTTTTCTTCTCTCTTTGTATTGTTTTATTAACCTGTCCTTATCTCAATGCCCAGGGTCTCTCACCTTGTTTCTTCCTCCCGAGGGGGTGTGTAGGGGAGTGGTGGGGGGGGAGTGTCTGTGTGGCGTTTAGCTGCCAGCAGAGGTTAAATCACAACATGCGTTTAAAACAAATACACACAAGGGGGGAAATATCTGTCAAAGATGGTGCTGGAAAATACCTGGCTTTTTTAAAAGAGAGATTCTTTTTCACTTGTTAATATTTCTTTTAGTTCCTTACCTATTTTCTCTTGCAACATGGGCATTGTGCCCCTTAAAGCTGAGGTGTGATCATACTACTTCCTTTGCCCCTTTCCGACAGGTAGGAAGAGGGCACAGGCATCTGGGTCTGTGGCACAGCCCGGCTCTGCTGCATTGCCTTGGCACAGCCCTTGTCTGCAGCAATGGCTTCAGAGTGTTGTGCGTGCTGTGGCCGTGCTGCAGGGGGCATAGATAAGCTGCAGGGTTCGTAAAGGCCTTGCTGTGGAAAAGAGGTGCTGGGTGTGTGTGAAGGCACACCGAGGTGCAAATACCCCAGTACTACTGGCGCAATTCCCTGGTCCATACTGGTTGCCTACCAGACATCCCTCTGCACCGCTCTGGGGAGGGCTGTGGGTTTGCTTCCTTTTGTGGGGGTCTCCACTGGTGAGTGCACGTGCCTAGAGATGCACTAGTGTGTCCCATGTCGATGGTCAGGCGGAATAAGTGCAGGAGAAATGCTCAAGGTGGCGTATGAAGACTGTGACACACCTGGGATCAGCATGTGCCCACCACTTCTTGCATTCAGTGTAACATCCATCTCCCAGCCATACCGTTTATGCTATATTTTGTCTTCACAGACCAAGCTACCCCACGAGGGCAGCAGCTGTGTGTCATTGTCCCGCAGGCCTGCTGCCAGCTCCTGCCCACAGCGGTGGGGTGGCAGCCCTGCACATGAGGCTACACTGCTGGGCCAGGGTGCTGCAGGGGAGGCTGGACTCAGGATCCTCTGAAATGAAGCATTTTGTCCTTTCTGAGAGCTGTCTGCAGCCGTGGCCTCTCCAGAGCAGTAGAAAGGCTGGTGAGGTGACTTTTGGGTGACCCTAGTTGCTTTCATGCCCATGGGGATGGGGTGCCTGTCACCTGCAGCACCTAAGTACCCTGCCATCACCTGAGTTATTGTCTTAAATTAAGCAGGTTTAATGCACGTAATACTATATTCTGCTTTTAGCTCTGGGCATTGCTCCTCCGGGAGCTGAGGCTTGCTTCTTCCCTCAGGAGCAGGGACATGTACTGGAGGGCTGTCCTTGCAGCATGACCTGAGATGCAGCCACCTCTCCTTCCTGCTGCAGGTGAGTCGGGCCACAAATCCTAATTTCAAAGGCTTTTTTTCAGGCTTCTGGGGTGGTGCAGGGTGTGTTTCCCCAGGGAGTGGCTGGCCCCAGGGCACCCGGTGCCTGCACCAGCACAGGGACATGGTGGCTCTCTGTAGTCCCATAGGAGACTAAATACATCATCATTGATCTCTGCTAGTACTGTGAAATAAACATTCAGTGGAAAAAAAAAGTGATGCTGAAAACCTGGAGTGCTTTCCCCACGAGGCTGTCTGGCAGGGCACTGCAGTAGCCTGGCATGGCTCAGCTTGGGGCTGTTATACCCAATACTCATACAGCCCAGGAGAATCATCCCTGGCTCCCTTGAACGCAGAACTGGTGGCTCGGGTACAGCCAGGGACACAGCTTCACACACAAGCTCATTGACAGAGCTTTGCGGGCTTGTTTTGTGTGGTCACCTTTTACCTTGCATACTTTTAAGGCGCAATTAAATCAGTGATGGGCTGGTTTTTGGAGGGGGAAACATTCCTACTGTGACAGATCACAGCCCCGTGTTCCACAGCAGATCAAGCAGTGGCTCAGAAGAGCTCTTATCTTCAAACAGGAAATTTTACACTTGAAACACAACTTACCCTTTCTGTTTGCTAAAAGTTTTCACCATAGCCAAGCCTTGAATAATTTAAGTAACATAACATTAGCACTAGGCTTCAGAAGCTGCTGGTATATATGTAAGGGCTGCTACTGCCAAAGGCAATTACACTGGATTATTCCAGCAAATTGACTATTATATCTACTTACTGATTTATTTAGATTTAAGTCTCATGTTTTTTTGGTTTTGTTTTTTTTAGTTATGCTGCATAGCCACTTGGACTATTTGAAATTAAATTTAATACTTTGTGTTAATGGATAGATTCCAATGTAAACAACTCAAGACAATGTAGTTCATGCCCCAAGGACTGACTGCTTGGGAGACTTCCTACCTTGTCCAATGTACATGTCTGTCATGGCTGGCTGGGCTATGGCCCCAAAGGGGGCACAGCAGTCCCCAGAGGAGGGTGATGGCATCTTGCAGATGGACAGCAGGAGCGCTCATCTCAGGCAGGGTATCCATGCCCTATCCCACAGCGCGCAGAAGCTGAGAGTGCAGCAGATGGGACCCAAAAGGGCTTGGCTGTCTGACGGTGCTCCTCAGAAAGGGTGTGAATATGCAGCACAATGGGGTTACTGCCATCAGCATGTCTAGAGGACCAGCTTAGTCAAGACCACCCAGCTGGTGTCACTTCCTTGGTAGCCTTTCCAACAGCCTCATCCCAAGGGCTTTGGGGATTTCTTCATTGGGCAAAAAAAATTGGTCCAGGAGCATGTATGAGTGGAGGATGCTTCACAGACAAGGTGGCATCAGAAAAGCTAGTGGAAACTATGGAAATGGACACTAGGGTCAAAATCTGTGAGGCTGGGCTTGCTGGTGGGCATCTCCCTCTGTGACTTGCATGTGCCGCCTTCTCATTCCTGGGCTGCTGCTGTGACCAGTCACCCCCATGATGAAGACTTTAATTGTTTTTACAGTCTCCTTAACTTACAGTTGCAGAAATGGTTTACGGTCTCCTTGACCCGTATGGAGGACAGATTTTCCTGAGGCTGGTCCTTTGCCAGTTGCAGCCATTAAAGCAAGATGCAAAAGGCAAAATCCTCCTCAAGTGAGATGCCTGTGCCTCCATGTGTGCCTCAGCCATGTTGATATAGATGATCCAGTGCAAACATCACGGGAGGAGTTCCTAACCCCTTTAGGACCTTGTCTTGATTGTGGATCTGGATTTAGAGTCAGCGTGTGCACATGTTTAAATAAAGAAGATGAGATGGGTAAGAGGAAGTCACAGATTTTAACCAGGCTAACCACTGCAGCTGGAAGAAGTAAACAAGTTCACGAGTGCTTTGACCCTCCTTCAGGTATGTGCATCTATATATAGGGCTGTCTATATATACACATTTATATATAAACGTGTGTGTGTATATCTGTGTGTGCGTGTGTATATATATATATATGTGTGTGCTGATAAATAGTTTGAAATTACAGTAATGTTGTTGTGAGATCATTTCTGTTCACACCAATCTGTGCCAGGTGTCCATCAGGCTGGATATGGCCCCTTAAGTGCATGTCCCTCCCTGCGCCTCTGACCTTCAGCTTCCCCCAAAGGCGAAGGTCACCCTCCGGCGTGCCACCAGCTCTGCCTCCTTCCTGCCGAACCCGATCCCTGGGCGCACAGCCCGGCCAGAGCCGACCCTGGTGACGGATGCAGAGTGTTTTCTGGGCAGGGTTTAGGGGGAAAACACAGATATACAGGAGCAGTAAGTGCACCGTAGATGCACAATTTGGGCTGATGTGCTGGGTGGGGTAAGTTTGGCTGATATTGGCTTTGGTGGAGGTGTCGTTTTTCCTGGTGGCTTTGGGAGATGTGTAGGAGCCTCCCCAAAAAAGCAGAATGAGCTTGGTGCTGTGGTGGGGTGATGGATGGGCTATCACCACAGGGTCTCCTCCCAGGCCGTGGTGCTGTGTGGCAGTTGTCTTTGTAATTAGGAAGAAATACGGCTGCCGGTGCTGGTGGGGCACTGGCCACGTGTCAAGGTTACTGTGCCGGCAGCGGGAGGCTGGGGGGCTGCTATCCCCCCTTCCTGGGAACCGTGGGGGATATTGTGCATAGGCAAGGGCCAGCGCTTTGAGATGCTGTCAGGGATTTATGGTAGTGGCAGTGCTGGGAACCCCCTGCTGACCCCCAAGGGCTGCTCTCTAGGGCCGAGCACAGGCTGGTCACTCTGTAACGGAGCAAAAGCAGCTTTCCCGCTTGGGGTGCTGCCTCCAGCCCCAAATCTGCTCCCATGTACCTCGGCCGGGGCTGAGGGCTGGCTGTGCAGCTGCCGGCTGTCATCCCCCCACATCCCCAGCCTGGGGGGCTGCAACCCAATCCCTTCCCCTCCCCAAGGGTTCCGCCGGCCCCGCCGAGCTCCGTTGCCCGGCCGTGGGGAAGACGCTGACAAGGTATTTCGCGGCGGTAACCCGAGCGCAGCCCCAGCGCCTCTGTCTCGGCGGGACGGACAAGTTAATTCCCCAGATTTATGCGCCCCCCGAGCCCCAGCATCTGCTGCGGGGGGCGGAGGGCGGCGCGGGGGTGCTCGGCGCTGCCGGGGCCGGGCACAGGTGCGGGGCCGCCGCCCGCTTATAAATACCCCGGTAGCGGCGGAGGCGGGGAGGGGCGTCCCGGTCCCCGCTGTGCCCGGTCCCCCCCGCAGGGGCTCCGCGGCGGAGCGGGATGCAGCGCGGCGCCCTCCCTCCCGCCGGCAGCATGAGTCCGTCTTGCCTCCTCCTCCTCTTCTTCCTCGCTCTGCCCGCACGCGCCCGGCGGGAGCAGGTGCCCGGCGGGGCGCAGCCGGCGACGGCTGGCCGCAACGCCCCCGCACCTTCCTCCTCCTCCTCCTCTTCCTCTTCAGCGGCGGCGGCGGCGGCAGCGGGGCCGAGCCGCTTCCCGCGGAGCCGCCCGGGGCGGCGGCGGGGCCGGCTGTACTGCCGGGTGGGCATCGGCTTCCACCTTCAGCTGCACCCCGACGGCCTGGTGGACGGTGCCCATGACGCCAGCCCGCTCAGTGAGTGCCCGGGGAGGGGTGGTCGGGCGTCTGGGGGATGTCTGGATGTCTGGCCGTGTCCTGGCGCGGGGGGCAGCGGGGCACTGCCTCCAGTGCGGCCCCGGGGCTACAGCATCCCCAGCCTGGGGGGTGGCTCCTCTAGGGTGGCAGAGCCCGTTGTTCTCTGCTGCCTTTACCTGGGGTGAGCTGCATCGCAGACGGCCTTGGGAAAGCTGAATTCGGGATGATGCCTGCCCCGGGAGGCAGGGGCCGGAGGTGCTGTGGGTGCTATGTCCTGTGGGCTCAGGTGGGCTGCAGCCCGGATTAGAGGAGCAAGCTTGCCTCACTCTGGGAAATGCCACCCATGGGGTTCACTTGCCTAGAGGAAGTGAATCAGTGGGGATGCATATGAAGGCACAAGGTTGGTGCTCCCAGCTGAGCACCCCTCCAGGGTACTTGGGGGCTGGACGCTTCACCAGGCTCTCCTGCACACCCCTTTTCCATCCTTTCCCAGTCTAACTTTTCCATTCTTCCTCTGCATTCTTGTTCTTCCAGCACAGCGATAGGAGACACGCAGTTTAAAAATAGGACTGAGGCTGACATTCCCCTGAGAGAAAGCTGTGCTAACTCACAGCTTATCCTTTGGGTCAGAGTTGCCGAGTTATCCTGTTAGAGGGAATGAAATGGCAGGCAGGCACAAAAAAAATCACTTAAAGAGCCTGAGGGCTTGGGCCTGAGGTGACCCTGGCAGCATGCATGGCTTCAGCTGTCGGGTGTGCTCACAGAGCCACAGGCACATGTGGCTCGGACCAAATAATTTGGGCCCTGGTCTGTGCTGTGGCCTCATGCTGGAGTGCAGCCTGTGGACAGGGGTGCTGGAAGGCCCGAAACTCTGCTCAAGATTTCAAGGAGCACCGTGGGTGCATGGCCAGGAGGAGGGGCTGCCAAGGGGATGAGTGGGAAAACGGGGCATGCACTCTGGGGCTGTTCTGGGAGATGTGAGTTTGGAGGGGCTGCCTGTGCCATGCCCTCCTGCACCCTGCCCAGCAACAGCACAGCATGAGGGGCTCTCCCCCATAAGATGTGTGCAGACTTTGATGCCATAGCTGTGTCATGGGGACTTGGATTATGTCAAGTTCCTTCCTCTTTAATCTAAGATTTGGTCCCCGGAAAGGTGACAGTGGCACCAGTTTTGTACTTCAGAGCCAGACCCAGCTCTGCTGGTGGCGGGGGGTAGGCATGCCAGGGTATTGCCCTGAGGAGCCATTCCCTGGGGGGAAGAAGTCATCTTTTGGCAAGGAACCCCAGCTTTGGCCTCTGGGAAATGGAGCTTGACCCAGGGCACCCCAATAACTGGAAGTATGTCTCCCTGTCAGCATGTCCACCACACCCCCACAAAGACCAGAGGGTTTTGGGGTGCCCTTGAGGACAGGGAGTGTGTTGGGAGAGGGTTCATGTAATGTTGCAGTGGGGCTGCACAACCCCATGTCTCTTGGTTGTCGCTACCATTGGAGCACGTGGGATGAGAAGGGGTGGCCCACCAGCCCCTAAAAGTGCCCCCCAGGACCTCTGTGCCAGGACCTGGGTGCCTCCAGAAGCTACACTTCCTCCTTAAAATAAACATGGGAAGTGGTGATCTGATCCCCTAGCCTCAGGGATTTAACAGCGGCTTCATGTTTGCTTTTGGCACGTTAATCCGCCATCCCTTCGCTGGGGCTGGTTGAGGTGCTCTCACGAGCTCCTTCCTGCAGGGCTGGGACCACTGAGAGACCCCCAGACTGGGGCTGCGCCCCATGGCTGCAGCCAGAGGTAGCAATGCTTTTTTCTCAGGGTGGAAAGGGCACAGTGGGGAGATGGTGCTTATCCCAGCTCCACCCCCAGCTGGTGGGGGTGTTGGGGGGCCTGGTGCTACCCATCTTCTGCCCCAGGAACACTGCACTGTGTGGGGAAGCAAAACGTGTCAGTGCTGTTGTTGAATGATGCTTGGAGGTTGAAGCTCTTCTGTAAGATGAACGATAGGTCACATACCCTGCCATGGGCCAGAGCCCAATCCTGCTCAGAAAATATATGTTTGAGGGGAAAACAGCTTGGGGTTTTTTTGTGGGTGGGCTGTGTAGCACCTCTGGCCCTGAGTCCTGCTGCAAAGAGGGGCCTAAGAAGCTATTATTGGTACTTCTAGCCCCAAATGGTGTGTGATGCACCTTTATTTCCAGTCTGGCAGGTACGGGAGGAGGACAGGCAAGGCTCATCTCAACGGGTTGGCTGTAGGCACAAGGGGCTTTTCCCACACTTGAGGGGGATTTCCCCAGGGGTGATCTTGCTCTGTTGCAGCTGAATCAGAAATTGTCCTCTAAAATGCACCTTCAAAAACAAGCCTCACCACCCTGTAGCCCTTCCGGAGTCAATGCAGGTCCCTCTGTGGGGCAGAGGGACAGAGCAGGAGCTGCATGGAACCAGGCAGCTGAGGAGCAGGGTCATGCGAAGAGGAAATGCAAACCTATGAGACTTATTTAAAAAAAATTTCTTTTTCTTTGTCACGCTGATGTGAAAAGAACTGTGATTTATTTTGGGATTTCTGTCATCCTAGGTATTTTGGAAATATTTGCTGTGTCTCAGGGGATTGTAGGAATACGAGGAGTTTTCAGCAACAAATTTTTAGCGATGTCAAAAAAAGGAAAACTCCATGCAAGTGTAAGTAACCCCCCCCTGCTTATCAGTATGTATTGTTTATTAAAGGCCTTGTGACACCTTCACGTGCACGTGGCAGCGATGCTCCTAGGCAGGGCCTCAGCGTGCTGAGCTCCTTTGCTGCCGGGAGGGCTCCACACGGGGTGGCATCAGCACCTCACAGACAGATAGGGGACAGCTGGAGCCAGAAACCCTGAAGCCTGTATCCCTGCTTACTGCATTTGACCAAGAAAAGTGCTTTTATTTTTTCTTGCAGTTGGGTATTTGCATCAAAAGGACTTGTTCTTTGAGCGCTGCCGGTTTATTTTTAGCAACTTCTGCAGCAGATCGCGCAGATGGTTTTAGCCAAATGTCTCCCGGCGAGTGGCACGCGTGGCGCCGGGAGCCTGCCGGTGTGGGAAGGGGACCTGGTCCTGGAGCTTTGGCCCATGGAGGAGAGATGTCCCCCAGTGACAGTGTGGGGCATGCAGGTTTTTGGGCAGGTGAGGTCCAGCCCGTGTGGAAGTGTGGCAGCTAGAGTGGAAAAATGCCAGTAGCTCTTGTTTCTGCAGGCTGTTTTCCTGAATGTTAGGGTTTCCTGCAGGTCAAATTGTGCTTTTTCCAGGCTTCTTGCACGGAACAAATCTTCTAAGTTGATATAACTACTTTTTTCAACTTCAAGATTCTGCTTCCTATTTTTTTCCTGTTAGTTCTAGAGATCATTTAAACAACTGAAAGTAACTACTGTGCTTATATGAAAGTCATAATCTTTTAAAGGTGTGTATAAATGCAACACGTAAAGAAGGGCATTTTTGAGGCAGCATCTTGGATGACTTGTTCACCCAAGTTGGTTCCCAAGGAGCCTGTTCAGGGCTGAGGGCCTAGAAGAGGGGAAAAACCAGTTGCGTGCCCTGCAGTTATGAGGCAAACCTCACAGTTGCGAAGTGGATATTACTGATGTGCTTACACTGCCTGAGCCTGTAGATTACCTTCAAGTGAGATTTGTGAACTTCCCTCTCTCTCCCTTGAGTCTTATTGGAGTGTTGCTCCTGAAACCTAACGACGCTTCAAGTGTGAGCACATGGTTGCATATTTTAGGAAACAGAGTAGGAGCAGGAACATCATCTAGGGGAAAGGAGGAATGGCTGCATGGAGGAAAAAGCAAGAGAAGATGGGGCAGGAACTGGCAAAGCAGGAGGACAGCAGTGGAAGGGTAAAGGATGGAGAGGAGAAGGAAACAGGTGGAGTATGATCTCGGACTTTCCAGAGCCTCGCCTCCTTCGCAGTGTACAATAGGCCCCTTATTCGAGCTGAAGCCTTGATTTATATCCTGGTGCAGGCAGAAATTAAATCAAACCTCGTTGGTGTGTGCTTAATTGTCAGCACACAAAGGCCAGTGCTGGAGAGGGACTTCAATTAGGTGGGTCAGGATGGGGGTGAGGACACACGATGCTCCGCTTGCATGAAAGTCGTGAATTTGTAGAAACTTGACCCAAATGTCTAAAGATTGCTGGGCTAAATAATGCTGATAATGCAAACCCAGCATCTGTTGTTCTTTCCTGCCTTGGCAGGATAAAGTTATTTCATGGCCTAATGAGTTTTGAGCAGTACAAAGCGCGTCCTGCGCCCGTCACTCAGGGCAGTGCTTTGATATGGGAGTCACGCCGGTGACTTTGTGCTGAACTGCAGATAAAAGTCATTCCTGCAGGGATTCGGGCTACTTCGAAAATGGCTCTCAGGGCTCAGCTTTATTCCAGCTCCGTGGTTTACAGCAGCCCTGCTTTTTGGGTTGTTGTCTTTTTTTGGTTGTTTTTTTTGTTTTTTGAGAAGGCAACTTAATTAAATTACCAAGCGGTTCTTTTTTAGAGGCACCAGCTTCAGAAAATGACAGTAATCCTGGCAATTATCAGTTGCATGCACAGATGGCTTTTTCCTCGTTGATAAATCCTCAGTCCCTTCTTTGTACATTTTTAGCGTGGAACGGGCAGGAGGGGGTATGGTGTTGCTCTTGGCAGGGGCCGGTGCGAACCCCAGAGGAGAGATTTACTGAAGGGGGCTCAGGTAATTCTCCTTTCTCAGGAGTTCTTCCGAGTCAACTGAACACTGCAGTCCTTGCTGGGGCAGATTTCTGTTGGATTGGATTTTGAAATTTAAATGACTTCAGGATTGCTCTTCATGACTAGTCTCTGAGCTGCTGCAGAGCAAATCCAATGGCCGGCCAGTGTACTGTGGCTGTGCTGACTGCCCTGGGCTGGGGAAAATGCCTTTTCCCCAGTTGAAACAGGGTGGTTGCTGAGCTGAGAGGCCGGGATGTGGGGAAGCCCGTCAGAGTGATGGTGAAGTGGCAGCTGATGTGCTTGCTTCCCAGGGCGGTTTGCTGTCTGTGGCCAAAGGCTCCCCTCTGTGCGTGCTGGCTGCGGGTGTCCTCCTTCCCGGCACTGCCCACAGCATCCCTCTGTGTACAGGGCTGGAGACCACCCATGCTTCCCCAAATGTTACTTGGGAGGGGATGCCAGTCTGGCTGTTAAGGAATGGTTCCTCCAAAATCACTTTGAGCAGGAACTTTTCCTATGATGCTCCAGCCAGGGAGAAGGGCAGTCCTCCTACTGTCCCAAAATGCTGAGCCAGATTAGAAATGCCAATTCAGCTTACCCATGAGCAAGGCAGTACCAAGCTTACCCGTCCGTTCAGGGATACATATGAGCAGGAGCACGAGCGTCTTCTGTTCACAGCAGTGCTTGCAAAGGCCACCAGAGCCAGTTTCAGTATTAACCATGACCAGCCTCAGTGCCTGGAGCTGGGCAGTCAACTTCATCTCCTACACCAAAAAAGTCTGTTCTTGGCATTTGCTGATCCCACTGGGAAACTCGGGGCCTATTTCAGGACATCAAAGGCTGATGTGGGGAGGTGCCCAAGCATGGCCGTGCATGTTGGGGCTTCAGAGAGCAACAAGGGTTCAGCAAAGCCTTGCCTTGGGAAGGTGCATGGACGATGCAGCATTGAGGATGTATAAAAGACAGACAGAGCAAAAATGAGTCATCAAGGTGACGTTTCTTTGGAGTGAAGAGCAAAAGGAGAGTAAATTCATAGTGCTGTGAGGAAAACAATGCGTGGTAGGCTGGGGACTCTGTGACTTGTAGTGTAGGACTCAACTTCTTCGGTTAAATTAGGTGTTTAAACATGATCCCAGCGCACTGGATCTTCTGCATAGTTATAAAGCACTGCTTGGGGCTTTTGTCTTGTGGGCGTTTCGAAGCTTGAGAGATCTGCATCTCTTTCACATCAGTAGTTTTGAAGTGTTCCTTTGCAGTCAGGCTGTGGTGACCCAGGTATGACTGGAGAAGCTGCTGTTGGGGCATCAGGTACCATGCCTATGGTCAGATGGAAGCATGCCCAAGGATTTCAGAGGGGCTGCTGAAGGCTGCAGCCAGGTTTCCTGGGGTTGTGTGTACATGGCTGGGGCATTACAGCTCTGTTTTTGTATTTCTGCATGCTGGGTTTCTTTTTCCTCACCCTTTGACAACAAGGAGCTGTCGCAGGCAGCATTCAGCCCATCTTCTCAGGCAGTGGGAAGCCTTCCCCCCCTACCTGTGTGTTAGCCAGTGTGTCCACCCTGTTTATAAGAGGTGATGCTCATGAGCTGTAAGTAATTTCTTCAGGTTATCAAGGGACAAAATGCCCCAAGTTCATTTAAGACAAAGAAGAAAAAAAATAATTCAATACAATCAAAGACATGTTCAGTGAAGCAATGAATATCCGCATGCAAATTGCCTTTCCAGATTATTAAGTGATGATTCAGTGCCCATGTGAGAGGTGCAAGGGTGGAAATGGAGACGGAGCACAGGCTCAACCCCAGAGTCCTTGGCAGGGCTGCAGCATGGAGGGTACAGAGCTGCATCCTCTCTCCAGTCAGTAGGAAGGGCAGGAGGAGAGCTGGAGTGGGAGGGAAGGGTGCTGCTGGGGCAGGCCAAGCCTGTTTTTTCCATGTAAGTCCAGAGCAGTGTGGCAAGCAGCTACTGAAAGAATTCATGCTGGGGGTTTTTCCAAATTGCTGGGTGCCTGGTGGCCTCAGAGTGGGTTTCCCAGGTGTCCCATGGTGCTGTTTGCCCCTTTGGACCTGGTCTGGGGAGACTTAAAAACCCAGTGAACATCGCAGGGCTGAGTAGAACCAGCCCTTTACTAGTGGTGCCCATGGCTCTGCTCTGTCCCTGCAGGCCCGGTTCACGGCAGACTGCCAGTTTCGGGAGCGATTCCAGGAGAACAGCTACAACACCTACGCCTCGGCCATCCACCGCAGCCCACGCTCGGGCCGCCAGTGGTATGTGGCACTGAACAAGCGGGGCAAAGCCAAGCGGGGTTGCAGCCCCCGTGCCCGGCCCCAGCACGTCTCCACGCACTTCCTCCCTCGCTTTCGGCAGCCCCAGCCCCCTGAGCTCGCCTTCACCGTCACCCTTCCTGAAAAGAAGCCGCCGCCAAAACCGAAGGTTGCCCCATCCTCACCTCGGAAAAACCCCAGCCCCGTCAAGTACCGGCTGAAGTTTCGCTTTGGGTAGTGCACCATGGCAGGGATGCCGGTGTGGGAGACACCGGGCACCTGGACAACTTCTGAGGGTGACCCCGTGGGAGACCTGTGTGACCCCTTCCTGGATGGACATGTGGATGGTCCAGGTAGCCCTGTTGGGCCCATGGTCGTCTTCACCCTGCGTACTAGGCGGCATCCTTGGAGGCGTATGCTGGGACAACATACCTTGGGCTTTATCCCTGTGGTGAACTGAAAACAGTCGATGGACCTTGGGTGAATTTTCTGTTGTTGAAAGAAGCAAAAAGGTACCTTTATGACAAACATATTTTTCTACCTTATTTTCACTAGTGACTCTTTGGACAATCATTTTCATGCAAGAGATATGTTCAGAGCCAATCTATTTGGTGCATTTTCCTTGCCCCCCTCCCATCTCCATTTTACTGCACTTTTTTTGTCTGACCATACCTAATACACAGTATATCCAGGTCTGCCCCTTCCCCTTCTCTTACAAACCAGCTCCTCCCATCCACAACAAAACAACAAGACGGTGCCTAACAAATTCATTCACCTTATTTTTGGTGCAAGGGGGTCTTAAAACTCTTTGCTGGCAATAATAGATGTTTGGGGTTTTTTTTAAGGGTTGCAGGTTTGGGGAGGGTGACTGTTTGCAGCTCTGCTCCTGGTGGTCCCTCCTGTTCTTCTCTGGACAGCTGGAGGAGCGAGTCTCCTCCTGTCCATCAAAGTATGGCTTCAATGTCTGCGTTTAAAATACCTCTCCCCTGGCCCATGGCATTCCTGCTCGCACACATGGCTCCCAGACCCCTTTCCCAGGAGGAGGGCAGGTGCACCCCTTCCATGCCTCTGCACCCCAGGGATGGGGGGGATGCCTTTGGCCCCCGGGTGCTCACGGGTTTCTTCTGACACTTTACGCTGCTGATCTATTTTATCATTTACAATACACTTACAGAGAGAGGAAAGGGTTTTATTTTATAGTGAGTGTGGCGATGTGGCAATAAATGCTGCTATAGCTGCTTGTACCTTCAGAAGTGGTTTTTTCCTCACCCAGGTTGCCCTATGGCCCCAACTTTCAAATAGTTTCTCCATTGTGGTGTTACCTGTGGAGTAATTGTGTGTATGGAGTTTTTAATCGGCATTTAGCTGTGTTGTGTACGTACAGAAAATGGTAGCATTGAACCTCACCAGTTAAGCCTTAATAGGAGCCCAGGTGGCCTCTTGTTAGCAAAACCCCTCCTGACCTGAGTCCTGCTGGTGTTGAGCAGCAATAATGAGGGTGGGTGGCACTGCTGAGCCTCTGCTCGAAGTCTGATCGTGTTATAAATTACTATTTCCATTGAAATCATGGTTCTTTGCCCAGTGTCCTTCTGGGCAGCCCCTGGCCAGATGCATTCGCTCCACGTGGGAGCAAATGCTTTTGCACGAGTGTATGCGCCCCATGTGCGGGGATGGATGAGAACACTGGAATAAAATATAATTGTGCTTCATTTTATAACCTGGTGGTGTAATCTCTTACTCTGATGTGGTGGTGTGGGTTTTTTTTTTCTTTTCTTTTCTGAAAAGTGTAGTTGAATTAGCTGCTACACATGTTTTTCTCAGAGGGTTTGGCTGATGTGGTATCAGTGACAGGGTGGAGCGGAGCAAAATTAGTGCGTGTGTTTCCTTTGTATGCCAAACTCTGCATGATGTGCACCGAGACAAACCTTCCCCTGGGCTCCTTGAGGCAGTTGTCCAGGCCCAAGTCCCAGCAGAGTGTGTGAGCTGAACATGGGTGTGTTGTGCGCCCCGGCCAGGGACATCCTGGCTGCCAATTCACAAAACTCAACGCTGCTTATCTGCTGTTCAGCAGCAGGCACAATTAAGTGTAATTAATGCTCAGTGAAGCATAGGGCCACCTAAATGAACTAATTGCATGAAAACATTTGCAGGAGCCATTTAGGAGGGTGTTGTATGCGGCCTCAATCTGTGGTGGGTGCCTGGAGCTCCTCGGCAAGGTGAGGAGCAAATGTGCTGGTCCCTTGCTGCCATTGCTTTCCCTCAGAGGGAAAAGGTATTTTTTAAATCTTATTTTAAAGAAAATTCTTGTCGATAACTAGCCTGTATGACCAAAAAACGCTTTGATCCAGGTGTTTCTAGGCAAATCCAGATCCTGAACTGAGCAGCAATGGCAGCATCCAGTGTTTGCCATAGCAACTACTGGGAAGTGCTGCTTGTTCTGTTGCAGCTGCTGGGAGTGCAGGGGCCATGGTTCAAGCATATTGCCCATGGGACTCACCTGAGGAAGGAGTCCTGTTTCTGGTGGTCAGGTTCCCCCCAGGCCAGCCCCCTGTGCCTGCAGGAGATGAGCACCACTTGTCATGCTTGTGAGTCTGGGTGAACTATGTTTCTCCTGACCCCCACTCACTGTTCCTACCGATTAGAAGTGGAGCATTCATCGCATTTCAGAGCTGTGGGGTGAAATTTGGCTGAGGAAGTAGCCTGGGGGGTTTCCTCCCTCTGAGGGCCAGTGGAACCTGTGCTTTCCTACGCAGGGAGGGTGAGGTCTGGGGTGGGCTGAGGAGAATGTGGGTGCTTTCCCTCCTCACACCCCATTTTCCAAGGAGTGGGGGGCTGCACATAGATGGCTGCTGTTGAAACAGTGATGGTTCACTTGGCGTGTCCTGTCAGCCAGGAGACAGCCCCATGGCACACAGTGAAGGGGTCTTAGCAGGTGCAGGAAGCTGCAGTGGGAGGCTGGTGCTTTCATATTAGAGTAATTATTAAAATGCAGTCGCACTATTGCAATGCAGAGGTCTGTGCCACGGCAGAGAGAAGCCTGCTAGCAACCTCAGCGGAGAGCCAAATGGAAGTTAATCTAAATGGTGTGGAGTGACAAACTTCTGTGGCTTTATGGACACTATTCTGCAAAGGAATTAAATAGTTTTGCTTGTCACAAGGAGACCGGAGGCATTTTAAAAATGGGTAAATATCTCTGTTAAAAATAGCTTATGGACAACTTGAGAGACTTTTAAGGAATAAAAGTAACATTTTCAGAGTGGTGTCACCTGCATTTCAAAAGTGGTTCTGGTGTTTGCTTACTTTTATTTACAGCTGCTTCTTGCATTTAAACCTTTCTGGCTACTGCTTTTGAGAGCAGAGACCATGTTGCACTGCCAGCTGCTCCTCAAGCAGGATGAGAAGCCCAAACCCTGCGTCAGAAGCCCAGAGTGTCCAGTGGTCCTACTCCCAAGGCATGGGAAACCTCCCTGCCCTTCAGCAGGTGGGGATTTGCTGGGAGAAAGGGTGCCAGACGAAAACGTTTCTCTCCCTCTGTCCTGCTTGTTGGCAGCATTTAGTCTTCCATGCTTGTGGAATTATTGCTCTTGTGGAATACACAGGAGCAAGAGTACACTCGCTGTTGCAGCCTGAGGGAGTGAAGATTGTTGTGACAGTCCAGGAAAAGAAGAAAGCCGCTTGCTCTGACACATATTCTGTCAGCAGCTCCTGTTTCATCCCTGTGGATTTATCATCTTGGCTTCCACAGTAACAACAGTAATTGCTGGACTTTTAAACAGCTTTTTGGACTTATTTTACATAAAAGCCATTCATATTGCCTTTAAACATTAGTGCACACAGAGGAAAATCTTTCTGGGAAAATCAGTGGTGTGGGGGCTTTACTAGCCCTCGTTCTGGGATGCTGAGGGCAGCGGGGCATGCTGGGGAAGGGGTTCTGCATTTGGGTACTGGGGGGAGGTCTGGCAAGAAGGGTTGTACACCAGCTGGCAGGGTGACCTCTGGTGAGGGACTAGTGGCTGCTCAGCAAATTTCAATCATGGAGCAGGCTGAGAATCAGGGCTGGTACAAGCCGAGCAATGGGTGGCATCCAGGGAGCCAGGATGTATGAAGATAACACGGATGTATGAAGTTAACCATCCTAGAACAGCAGCATGATGCCTCTAAGCTCTGTCAGCAAGGCTAAAAATGGCATAATTGCACAATGTGGACCAATACCTAAAATTTGCTCTTTTTTCCTCTCTTCCGTTTGCTTTCTGAGTCATCTTTTCCTGCAGGCTTTGCAGATATAAAAAGTCTCAGATGTTGATTAGGCAAAGTACTTCACGGGGAGAGATGTGGTGCCTCTGGAAGCTCATCTCAAAGCATGATGTTATCAAGCATCGGAACAAATGTGAAGTCTTCTGGGAGCACCTGACTTCCCTTTTGCTCTGCAAAGGTGGTAGTTTACCCCAGCTTTTATCTTGCTTGGCCGTGAGCTCCCCTGGGCAGGCCAGGCTGGTGGCTGCCATGGGCTGCACTGCTGCTTTCCACGCTGAGGGAGTAACTCCAAATCGAATTTACCACCCCATGGGGAAAACATTGACTTAAACCCTGCATATTTTGAGAAGTTGGGGGTTGGCATGGTGTGCAGTTGTTGTTGTTTTCTGGGTTCTTTTCTTTCACTTCTACTATCTCTGGCTTACCACTGGGTAAGCCTGGTGCTAGGGAGGAAAAGGTGGAACTGAAACAAATGAAGGGGATTCCAAAATTATTTTCCCAACAACTTCTGCCTTCAAAGGAGGTGCAAAACTCTGCGGAGCTGAGAAAGGGGCTGCAGGGAACACAGTGGAGCATGCTGAGCTGCTAGCTGTGCCCCAGCTTCGTGGTGTTGGGTGCATTTGTTAAAATTCTGAAAGGAAAAAAAAACCACCCCACTCTCCTCCTCCTCACGTCTTGTTTTTAAGCTCTACAGGAATCCCTGCAAGGGTACATCATTTTCTCAATCCCCAGAGCTACTCGTTTAGGATTGCAGCAGGTCGCAGCTCGGGGCGGTTCGGCGGAGCGCACCGATGTGAGCACAGTTGTCGTCGGTCAGCCGGCGGCAGACGTACCGTGCTGGCCCCAGCCTTCCCATAGAGCCCCGTTACGGCTCCGTTCCCACTTCTCCCGAGTGGGATGCCCAAAAGAATCCTGAGCTGGAACAGTGGCCGAAAATTAGGCAACTGCATGTCTGAAAAAACGCCAGCGGGTGAGGTGCAGCGTGCTGGGCCCGCGGCAGTTTGCAGAGGGGAATGCGAGTGCTTGCGTTAACAGGGCTGGGGGGACACGTGGGTGCGGGGTCTGTTTACTGTGTGCAAGCGCGGGGGCAGCGGCCGCGCAGGGCACCGCTCCACACCCACGGCGCTTGCCCGGGGCCGCGACCGGCAGCGTTCTGCCTGCCTTGCGCTGCGCCGAGCAGCGAAAGCATCATCCCTACAGTGAGAAAACAAACAAACAAACCAACCCCAAACCAACCGCAAGCAAGAAAAGACCCCAAGAGCCAAAAACGGATCAGCGCGCGATCGCGGGGGCACGGGGCTATCGCCCACCACCCGGAGCCGGGAGGGCTGTTCCCCGGAGGGGTGTTTCCGGGAGGGCTGTTCCCGGGGTCCCCGTGCCCCCTCCCCCTGCTACGCCGCGCGCCCCGCCGCGCGCTGATTGGGCACGTGCGGCTGCAGCTGTGGCGCCGTTGCTACAGACGCGCGGGCGGCGAAGGGCGGGGGCATGGCGGCCGTTCCTCCGCTCCCGCCGCC
>WUAM01000116.1:1041999-1063782 GCA_024336885.1 Actenoides hombroni
TTTAATAGCTTTTCAGCTAATTTAAAATAGACTGGTTTTCAATATAAAACTAGCCATCCTTCCAGCCTGCCGTGCATGACGGCGCGGGACCTGAGCTATCTGGAGGTCAGTGGGAGGTGGGACCCCGGCCCCGGTGCTCCTGCCGCGGCGAAGCCCCTGTGCGGGCCTCCGGCTCCGGGAGGTGCCAGCCGCGGTGGGAGAGCGTGAGGGGGCGCGCTGGCAGGGCGGCGCTGCTCCCGAGGGGGGCCGGGCACGTTGTTAGCTCGTGGAGCTTTCGCTGTCCGTGAGTTAAAACCTTCATGCTCGGGGGATAAAACCGGTTTGGGCCAGGAATCCGTTCGTGGGACCAGCTATCTGGTTGAGAGTGTTTGGTCTTATATGCACCCCAAGAAAATGTGGCAGCTAGCACCTTGTCTGTCCGGAGGTATGGAAGGAGATGAGGGCAGCGGGGCTGGCTCGGATGTGCAGAGGAAACTTCAAACTACTGCTGGGCCTGGTTCTTAACCAAAACTGGTGAGAAGATATCGCACACATCCAGTACTTAACTCAATTTTTAGGCTGAGTCACTCCAAAGGATGTGTCCGACCGAACAAGTCACATCACGATGATATTTGAAGAGTCCTGGCGGAACTTTTGACCTCTGAAAATGGTGGTGCAGGCTGCGTGATGGAAAACACTTGGGGGAAAGTTGCAAAAGGTTTTCTTGTCTCACTGTCAGGAGGCAGGTGGTACGGATAGTGATTGCATTGGTTACAGGTGTGCTCAGAAAGCAGCTTCCTGCCCCTGTTTGGCTTTGAGAAATCCTGACGGAGCTTGGCAGCCTGGGAAGAGTGGGCTGGGGAGAGGGGGTATTTCCTCGGGTGCTTTGTTGTTAGGGCTTATCAAAGAAGAAATACCTCGCCCCTAGCTCCTGCCCCAGCGCTCAGCTCGTCAGTGTTACTGTCCCGAGGGGATGTTAGTTTAAACTCGGGGGTTGGTTTTCAGCTGGAGGTACAAGAGGAGCGCGCATCCTTTCCTGGGGCCCAGGTGCGGTCTAGGCAGAGGAAGGTGGGCAAGAATCTGCAGGGCTTCAGCTGCTGAACTGTGCTGCTTCTGGGATGTCGTGGGGATGCTGGAGGCGGTGGTGGCATCAGCGGCCCCGAGCCGCGGCCCCTCCGGTGAGGTGAAGCTCGGAGCTCCATCATGGAGTAGCTCCCGGCTGCCCTGTGCAGCTGGTTCCAGGGGGCTGCTGGGTAGGCCGCCTCCCTTCTCCGGAGGTACCTTCGCCGGGCGCGGAGCTCCGCAGGGTCCTGTGCCGCCGTGGCAGGGAGCACCGGCGCCGGCTGGGTCTCTGCGGAGCGGCGGGTGGCCGCGGCCGAGAGCCGAGCTGCGGGAGGGCAGCCGGGCCAGGCCAGGCCACACCGGGGGCGAAGCGGCACCGGCAACCGCCCGCCCCGCCGGGGCAGCTGCGGGGTCCGCCGGTGCCCGGGGGCGGCGGGAGTCGCGGGGGACCGGGGCCGCGTGCTCTCTGTCCTGCTTCTGAACGGGCTCGCCCGGCGTCTTTTCCTTCCCACAGAGCAAGGAGATGGGGCGGCGGCTGGTGGAGCTCGGCTTCCGCGGCTCTGGGGACGTGCTGCGGCGGGAGGAGTTCGAGGCCCGGGCGGCGGCAGCGGCGGGGCAGACGGCGGTGGCCCCCCAGAAGTAAGTGCCTGTGCGTCCGGAACCCCCCGCGTCCTCGGGCACACCTCGCTGGGCATCTGCCCTGCAGCTTTCTGGAATGGGGAACTTGTCCGCCTCTGTGATTCTCTTTGCCGGTCAAACAAACCAGCTGCCCAGCTCCAAAAGCCTGTGTCCCGGCTCTCAGGGCTGCTTTTTACTTCTGTGTGTGCGCCGTTCTTTCCTGTCACCTTTCCCTAGGCTCAAATACCAGTGAAAGAGAAACGAGGCAATGGTGTTTCTTAGGTGGTAGCTGTGTTAGAGACTCCTTAATACTGCTACGTGGTTGCAGAATAAGGAACTTCGATACCCGGATCATCCTTTCAAAGTTGTAGCCAAGCAATGTTTGGTTTTTAACAGTAGATTCTGTTGATGTATGGTTCCAAGATGGAAAAGGGGTGGCATAGGAGAAGGGAAAATACCCTTTCTGTGCTGATGAGCTGTTAGTCTTCGAGGGCCGAGTTTATCGAGTAACCTAGTCTAGAGTTCCTTTCCTGTAAATAGCCATGGGTAAGCTCGTCTTGGTTCCTTGCAAATATTTCCCTGGGTCAGGGAGACTGGGATTGCTGTTGGAGTGCTCTCTCTACATCGGGTAGCTGAAGCAGATCACAAAAAGGTCTACAAGAATTCTCACATGGGAAGAGATTTAAATGTCTCAGACTGGAGTCTCTTTGGATGTTGTTACAAGGTGTCTGGGTTTGGTTTGGTTTGGTTTTTTTTTTTTTATGTGGACTATTTTAATTCCATCTCCAAAAGCC
Source organism: Actenoides hombroni (assembly GCA_024336885.1). Classification (NCBI taxonomy): domain Eukaryota; kingdom Metazoa; phylum Chordata; class Aves; order Coraciiformes; family Alcedinidae; genus Actenoides; species Actenoides hombroni. The sequence continues at coordinate 1,044,453 of WUAM01000116.1, forward strand.
TTTGCAGGGAGAGCTTATTTACTCTCCGAAGGGACAATGGAAATTGAAGCAGTGCATATGCATTGTTTCCTTTTTAGCCTTTTGTTTTGACTTGGGCTGTCTCATACTTGTTACATGGTATAAAGCTACAGCACGCACTTTCCACAAACGCTCAGGTTGCACTGACAATTCAGTGCTTTGCAACAAAGCTTAATCGTATCTTGTGGCTGGTTCCCCTACCTTTTTATTTTTGCGCCTTCTCCAGCCTGCAAATCTTAAAACATTTAGCTATTTATTGTTCTGGGTTTTTTTTCTTTTCTTTTCCTCTTGAGAAAAATAAATGAGCAACCCCTGTAAGTAGTGAACTTTTTTTTTTGTGCCTAGCTACAAAAAGCTAAATAATGTTACTGCAATGCTTATTTTGTCAGCATAGTTCATGAACAGCAGAGTCACTAAGGACTCTTATTTTCCTGTGGTGCTTTTCCCTTTTTGTGCGATAGTGAAATTATCACGTAATGATTCAATTGCATGTATCAAATGCCTTTTGTAGCTTTTGAGGGCTGAGAACAGGTGGTGTGTAGTTACACTGTTGCCATACTTTGTATACAAACCTATATCAAACTTCTACTCCGGGCATAAGGTGACTATTTTTTAAACCATTAACTCTTCATATCATTATATGAAGAGATTAATTTTGCAAAACCAACGCTTAATTATTTGAATAAAGACAAAAAGGATATTTTTTTTTTTTTTCTTTATACGTGGTTAGACTTCTTACATCCAGTGGCTCCTGCCCAGGCATACTCTGCAGCTAGATGAAGCTGATGGTGACAATGCTGACGACATCAGGAGAATAAGAACTGAGCTGGACAGTGGCTGATGAGTTGTCTTGTAGTGTTCTTGTAAAGAATGTTTCTAAACCACTGATCATTATTAATTATTCTTCTAATGATTCCTCGTTCAGAGACAAGTGAAAATGGACTAAACCCAGATCTCCCAGTACAGTTGTCTCACTGATGTTTCGAGTGTCCTACTGTTCTTTTTTGTTCTGTTATTTTTTGTTTAGTTTCCCGTTAATTTGTAGGTGTGGGTGTCAGGGCTGACTCATAGGGTTAAGTGGCCTATTTTAACTGCATTTCGTTGAGCAGATTATCCAAAAATGTCTGTTAGGAGTTGCTGGTGTCAGGGCTTCTGAACTTGGTTGCAAAAATACACCTGTGATTTCCTCTGTGCAGGAAAAAAACATAATTCCTCGAGTTGGAGGTGACTGCACAAGTCTCAGAAGTGTCATTGTTCATTTTGACTGCCCAGACGTTTTTTACATGTGAAAGCAAAGTCCTTGGGCCAGTCCCTTGAGGACTCCTGCTTTGTTACTCCTCTTTGCATCTCCGCCCCCCCCCCCCGGTGACACTGCTGTCCTATACAAAAGTGCTGGCAGAGCTTTTGAACCCACAGTCATCTCTACCTAATGAAGGAGACCATGTGAGTCTTTTCAGTCGGAGCTGGGAAATATGGCTCATGTAATGCTCATACAGTGAGGGGTTATTTGGACCAAAACACAGAGGAGTTAGCTGGTAAGTGGCTTTTTGTGTTCTCTTTGGGAAACCAGCCCGCGTTTAATGGTTTTGGAAGTATCTGCAAATGGCTGGTATTTATAGTAATGGGGTTCCCACGGCCAGAGTGCTTCCACTGTGCCTTGCTGACAAACACACTGAGCCCTAAGGAACTGTGTATACTGTTGGTGTTGCGGAAAACCACCTTCAGGCTCCAGTTGCTAAAAAGCAGTAAAAATAAGCCCAACAGTGGTTCTGCTGCATTTCAGCTCCGTTGTCTGCCACTGGGTATTATGCATAGCTCTGTGTTTGCTGTAGACTTCCTTAATTCCTATTTTATTTTTAGGGTTCGCCTGTCAGGGGTCAGAAAGGTGCTCTATTAGTTGGCAACCTTTTACTGCCATGGAAATGTAAAGTCTTACACAAAGATTAGTAACTGGGAAGTTTCCTATTAGCTATAACAAAGTACTTCCAAGCATAGTTCCTGTGGTTTAGCAACAAAATCATCAGGACAGAATTCACAGGTGATTCAGAGCACAAGTAAAGGTGAGCACAAGGGATGTGGTCATTCTTAGGATGCTTCTATGTTTTTGTAGTCGTTGGGTAAATGTAATGGTCTGCGTTTGCTCAAGAACTAAATCATCATCATGATGTGTGGGAAGAAGGCTCATATTGACTTACGTTTGCAAAATTAGCTTCAGAGTAGCTTGGTATTACACCATATTGCAAAGCTGCCTTTGATCAACAGGGCAAATATTTTCCCCTCAAATGTCTACTGTGGTAGTGTGGGTTTCCTCTGAATCTTTACCTTCGCCTTCTGAATGACTCTTGCTTAGTTGAATAGCATTATCGGTTAGGGCGTGTACTTGGTAGCGTTTGCTTTGCAAATGATAAGTCCAGTGTGTGTTGCAGAAGATGTATTTGGGTGGGCTGGAGGCAGTGCATTTATTTCATCTTTTGGGCTTTTCGTGAAGCAGTCTTAAACTTTTCTGGTCATAGTGTTGCATCTGAAGTCAAGTGAAAATTGATAGGGCAAAGTAATTAAAAAATACTTCATTTTTTTCCACAAAAAAGGGGCACATCAGAGAGTAGCATTTGGGCTCTTTTTGGCAAGAATGAAGCGGAGTAATAAACAGGGAACCACAGCCTTTGAGAGGCAGGTAGAAGCACACAACACCGTCTGTTCTTTGCAACAAGGATATATGTGTGTTTCTTTGGGATCTGAAATGAAGGGTCTTGAACTCAGTGTTGTGTTTTATTTTCTTTGACAGAAGCAAATTGGAAATAAAGAAATGGTAGTTGTTTTTTTGTGACCTTTTTTTTGTTGTTGTTTGTTGGTTTTGTTTTGTTTTGTGGGGTTTTTTTTGGTATTAGGTCATCTCTAAATGAATGCAAGAATTTTTATTTATTTATTAATTTCCAGATTGACAGAAGTGAAAAAATCTCAAGTTCCTCAAAAGCATCCTCTAACTTGTATAGCATTGATGTTTAAGAAAAGCTGTGTTTTTCAGCTGAGTATGCAGAATAACTAAAACTCTAGTTGACATCAGGATGGGAAACAACTTGCTGTCAGTTTTCTCAACAGGAAATACAATATTGCTTTAAGCTCCTCTTCTGTTTGAACAACCTGAGGCGGCAGCAGTTGGTAACTGCTTTTGTATTTCAAAGCCTGGATCCAGGATGCATGGACTTCCTGATGTCTATGCATGCCTTTTACTCGGGTTTTTGTGGCCTCTGCTTACCAGGGAGCTACATTGCCCTGACATGGATGTGAAGTGACTTCTGTACGGCGCGAGTGTTCCCTAACCGCCAGGTTTAGTACTAAGCAACACCAGCAAAACTGTGAATGACTTCCATTTCAACTCCTACTCTTCTTATGTCCACATTGGGCGGGTGTCTTTGGCACTGCCCCTATCATATAGCTATGAGTTGTCTCTGCCCCTGTGCAGGTAATTGCTAAAGCAGTCAGAGGAGCAGTGGTTGAAATGGGGAGGATGGTTAAGACAGGGATCTTGCCTATCTCTGTGCTTCAGGGTTTGGGTGCCTTACCTGATATAACCAGGAGAGGCCTCCCTCTACTTAATATTCACAGCCCTTGAGCTCTCTCTGACTGCTTAGTTGTGTAAGTAGACTATGATAAGGGGAAAAAAACCCAACCCTACAAATATACAAGAGAACTAGAACCATCCTTGTTAAGGCTTTCCTCTGGAGGAGAGGCTGCTGCTTCCATTCAGAGTGTCAGGGCTGCATCACACAGGCGAGTGTTAGAAAAGCCGTGTGGGGATGCTCTGTGCTGGGATATTTACAGCCTTGTCCAGGAAATGCAAGAATAGTGTTCAGCAACAATCTGCTTTGCAATGGAATGATGGATCTTTGGCATTTGAAATGGGTCTATTTCATGTGTAAAATATCAATTTTTTTAAAATTTTTTTTTTCGTTTTTGGTTTTTTTTTTTTTTGGCCTAGGAGGATCATGAGGAGGACTAGTCAGCCCTTTAGTCAGGATGTGTACAGGAGAAGGAGATGGTGTCCTGAGTTTCAGCATCACTCCCAGGGCTGTCTTTTCTGGGGCTTAGGACAGCAGCGCTGGCCTTTGGAGCAGAGACAGGAGCCCTGACATTTTTCTCCTGTGCAAAATGTAGGTGGGAGTGGAACAGCTAATGGCAAAGCTGGGCTTTGCTCCTGATTTGGGAGGTACCTTGCTGAGTGCCCCTTCATCAGAGAGAGCAGAAAATGAAGCAGAAGGGGGAGCTCATTTCATTTGTGCAAACTCTGAGCTTGAGACAGTTGCAGAGCAGTTTGCTTTCAAATGTTTCCAGTGAGCGTCCTACTGAATGCAATTAACTTTAACCTGTCTCTCTTTGGCACCTATCCTTCTGTGCTACTTCTCTGATCCTTTGCTTAGGAGGTGAGGGCTCAGAAACACCTCTGTCTACTGGATGTGTTTTTATGCATACAAATGTTTCTCTTAGGAAAGGTCTTGGGCCTAATTAAACTGTATTCTTCTTACAGACCTTAAGGAGAATCCATATTTTGGTGCATGGGTCAATAGGTCTTTGGCTGTCCTCGTTCTTTAATGTGCTCTTAAGCAGGCCACTAAAATGAAGCAGTAGTTTTTTCTCCCCTTTTTATTAGCCCTTAATATATAGATAGCATTTAGATTGATACTGATGTTGGAAGGCTTCTCTGAGCTGAAGTTTTTGAAGCTTGCACATGTCTCAGCAATTCAAGATTCGGTAAACCAAGCAAACTGAAACAGCTTTAAGGATGTTTTGTGGTGGCCCTTCTGGGCCAGCAAAATAGCTTTTTTGGGCATCTTCCTGTTCTCTGTGCTTTCCTCCTCCTTCTCCACACCCTCCCTTGAAACCTTTCAACCCAGTACCTCAGTGGGAAGGGGATGATGACCCATTTCTGACCCTAAACCTAACAGCAGGATTGAGACCAGGTTTTTCCCATGACTTTTTTTGCTTGTTCTACTGTTAAAATAATGTCACGTTTTCCTCAACAATTCAGTGTGAAGTGATGTTTTCTTAGACTAATGAAAGAAGAGGAGACAAAGGCAATTCCCACTCTTGTTGGAACATTGACTCTCTTGACAGTTACTTGCTGCTGACGTTGAGATCTGGTAGTTCTTCCTGCTTCTGTCATGATTTGAAACTCGTGAGGTCCAGCCATGGAAATGAGTGAGCTTGATTTGCTTCTTGCTCACAAAGCGATATTTTGCACAAAATGCGAGGAGATGAATTGGTTTAGTTTTAGAATTGTACTAGCTGGTAGTATCAGTGCTAGTTGCTGGTAATCCTGCACTCTGACACATCCAACTTTTCTGCATCTCTTGTTATATCCTGCCACCTCTGTCTGTTTCTTGATTAGCGTTTTTCCACGTTCTTAGCAACTCTATTTCTCTTCAGGAAAACAAAACCTCTTTTACCTACCTCCAGTCTTCGCTTTTGTGCAAACAGCAACTCTAAATCTGTAAGTGGCCACGTAACCATAATGTCACTTCATTTTCTTCTGTGTTCTGGTAAGGAAAGAAACAATTGCTGACACTTCATTGACTGTTCTTGTTTTGGTTTAATTAGCTCCAAGCTGAGTGGTGTAGGGCAGGCATTCATAAACTTGGGGATTCCACAGATATAAATAGGCACTTAAATGAGCTATGGTCATGCTTTCTTGGCGTTCCCCAGGCTCGTGATGGCTACATACTCAAGTGAAAAAGACACAGAGGGTGATCTGAGACTGTGGAGATGAATTTAGTGATTGGTTTCTTTCCCCTTCCCCTCATGTGCCTAACACCATAGGAAATCTCTGTGCCAAGTGGTGTCTTCAGCATTAAGCTTTTTGACCAGATAAAGCATTCCCTTCCTTTCCTGAGGGTGGACCTAGGAGACATTTGGGTCATCACTAGCAAGAAAATGATAAATTTGTGTTTCCCTCAACAGACTTCGACTGGTTGTGTACAATTTATGAAGCTGGGTGCCTTGAGAAATGTAATTTCCTAAACCTGGCATGGAAACAAAAGCATCTACACAGATATGTTTGGCTGAAGATATACATTAAGGTAGCACACAAACCTGAGCAATATTCCAAGTGTTACGTTCTTAATATTCTTAATGCAGTATTTAATGTTTTTTTGAGAGGTCCAGGTGTGTTTGGGTAGCTTTCTACTCTAGGCAGTGAATTGGCTACCCTAGCAGAAACATTTTTTCCACTTAGAAGTGTTTTGCAATAATCAATATCCTTTGTTTAAGAATAAATTGGTACTCATCTCTTTTTTTTTTTTTCTTTCTTTCCCCTTCATAAATTGTGGTTGGTAAAATATGGTTAGGTGGTGAAAAGCGCTTCCATTCTAGAAGGATGGCTTATTATTTTGCTAGTAATCTTCAAGCAAATGAAACTGGAGTCTGGGAAATGGATTTGCCTGTAGATTCCTGCAGTTCATAATCCGCTGGTGCATATTTCTTTTGGACAAGATATTAAATAAGTGCAAACTCTAGCAAAGATGAGCTAAATACCTTGAGAATAGAAATGTTTTAAAAAGAATTTGGTATCCATTTCCTTTTATTTTAACTTTGCCTAAGGCGGGGATGCTTAAATGTCTGCACCTTCTTCCAGCTTCTTCCCACTAATGTGCCATGTGAATACATATCTTCAAAGCTATGAAATTTGGGTGTTCTGTATTAAGTGAAAAACAAAGGGGTTTTCCTCCTCTGAAGTATATCAAGGATTGCAATCTTTTGTAAAACAGTAGTTCTGAGCTGAAATATTTCTCTGCACCAAAGTGAGAACTACAGGCCCACATGAAGGACCAGACTGAATTTTCTGCTTGGCCACCTCCAACGCAGTGAATGGCAAGTTGTGGAAATGGTCTAGTCAGGAGCTCTGTTGTGGTGAGGATGAGACTTTAACAAATACACATGCAGAAGCCAAGGCAACTTGCTTAAATGTTTCCATGTCTGGCTGCCTTGGCTGCACAAGCCCCAAAATTCTTTGGAGTGCAAATCTGCTTAAGGATAGCAGGGACCTCATCATTTCATGTAGAGCGGTTTTGGTGTGTAAAGCTTGATGGTATGTTTGCTTTCTTACTGTGTGGGAGCTGGCACCCACTTGGGGCACATCCTTGTGGACTTAGAGCAGCCAGCATCACTTGGTTCCCACTGAACATATGTGGTTCTCGGGCTGAACAGTGAGAGCTCAGTCTGATGGTTAGTGCTGCCTGTTTGAAGAGGAATTCCGTATTTTCATGTGTGTTCCAGACATAGAAAACACCTTGTAATGCGGCTATGCATGCTTTTGGGAAAGTTTGCCACACGTTTGTCTAGTTCATCTTCTAGAACTTGATTCTGCTCTGAGATGTTCTGGTGTGTTTCTTCAATCTATATGTGTGTGCATGGTGCGTTAACAAGGCCAAATTTTTTTCTGGCTTATACCCCGGTAGAGTATTGCAAAGCCGGTGGGAACAGCGTGAACTGCCAGCTTGCGTGTGGGAGATATGTGTACCAATTACACGGTAACATCACAATGGTGACTAGTTCTATTTGCCTCTGTGGGAACTTGAGACACATCGTGCCCCAGCAGTGCACCCTATTTTCACGTAGTGTTGTTCTCATCAACTGAAGTACCTGAAGTGTCACGGAATTTGGTATGTTAGTTTCTCAAAGGCAAATTATAATAATTACCTTTCCAGGATTTAGCTGTGTGTAAGCTCTTTGTCTTAAGCAAGCATCAAGTTTGGCAGCAGCACGTGGACTCTTACCTTTAAACATAGTAAAAGAACAAGCATACTCTATTGAATAATTTTATAAAGAAACTCCAAACTTGCTGTTAAAGCTGTTTGGCATAAAAACAAACAGGAAAAGAGCAGCTAGGGTATGGTTGTGGAACTGTTCAAGTGTAGGAGATGAGATGGTAGTAGGTGGTTTAAGAGCCCTGTCCATCTTAAGTTTTGTGTGGTTTTCCACACAGAACAGTGCGAGGAGAATTTTCCGCTAGTGCTGTTCTCTTGCAGGACATGCACTGCTGGTTGAGTGCTAGCACACCTTTATCATCTTATGCTGAACAGTGGAAACAGCTGTCAGCTGTTTTCTTCCAAGGCAAGGGAGAGAGCTTGGCAGCAGGGTGTTTGTTACAGCTGGATTCCTCCTTGTCACACATTCCCATGCTCCAACTGATTTTTGCCTAGTCATGTTGCTTTCAATTGTCTTGTCGTCTTTGTCGTTGTTCTCTATGAATCCAGGTAAAGATTGTGCTATATTCTGTCTGGTGTTGTGTTCAAAGCATGGGATCTCAGTGTGGCCTTTGCAGCGAAGACAGGAGGTGATTGAGGGTTTTAAGTCTTTGGGGTTTAGGGAATAAATCTGTCTTTTTCAAACTTCTGAATTTTTCTTTAATTCCCATTACAAAAGATTACTATAGGAAAACCAAGTTCCCCGATACCTTTTTTCCTAAATAAAGATAGGAAGCCGTCTGTAGTATTAACGCTGTGCTTCTCGTCTAGCAAGACAATACTTTTTTGCTTATTGCTTCCATCTTCATAATATTTTTCAGTCATGGTATTTGCAGGCTAAAATTGTACTTTTTTTTTTTATAATTACATTCAGTTTGGTAACTGGAAAGCAATGAAGCATGAATGTCCATGTTACATCAGGATAATAAATGTGTAAATAGCTGAGTTGCACATTCTTTGGACTCTTAAGGATGTGGTATGCAGCAGCCGGGGAGTTCTTTGTTTTAGGTTGGCTTTGAAATAATAACCTAAAACTTGTATGAAAACAATTAGAACAAACAAACAGGGTTTGGAAGCAGTTGCAGCAGCCCAGATTGTGTCTCATAATGTAGAGAGATCTCTCCTGAATGGTGATAGTCAGTTTGAAGTTTATCCTTTCATCTGTGAATGTAAGATTTTATTTTTTTCCACCATAGACATCTGTTTATATTTTTCCCTATTTATTGTCCTTCGGCCTTTTATTACCCGGTCACCAAGTTTCATGAGGTCATTCTGCATGCAGTTAAGGTGTTGCACTCATCCCTACACTGAATGATTTCCAATCATCATGAAACCTTCTTTCCTAATTTCTCTTTCCCTTTCCCCTAGGTTTGATAGCACATCCCCAGACAGCAGTCTGCTGTTGTCCCGGTGTTTAAAAAGTAGAGGGTGGAAGTAAATGGTCAATTTTTGCAACATCTATCCTGAAAAGGATCTTTCGTCATACTTTGCTACTACTTTGTTTCCTTAGAAGCCGTTTCTGATGAGTTTTCAAATACCCAAGCAGACCGTGTCAGCCAGATCATCTTTATGCACGTGCTTGTTGCTGATTCAGAGATCACCGAGGTTTGTAAGGCAGGATTTCGCCCCCCAGAAGCTGCAATGTCTCTTTTCAGATAGGTCATGTTTGTGTGCTTGTTATTAAATTCTTTGCTCGAGTCTGTACTGATCTGACTCTTAGCTAATGATCTTTGTCTGCTTCTCTGCAGTGTGGTACTTATCTGCAAATGCTTGGTATTCTGTCCCCTTTATTGCTATGTCCTATGCCAGTTCCGCTTTTAAAACAGTACGGTTTCTAAAAACACTTGTTGCATGCTTTATTTTTGCTTGTGTAAGTTTTCAAAACCTGAGGAAGTACTTGTTAGCCTGAAACTTCTAGCACTACTTAGCCTAGATGAGGCCTCTCTATGTTTATTTTTGGTATTTGGTGATAGTGGTTTATTAATAGGAGCCTTGTATGTTACAGTGCAAGAGGCATCCTCCTTCAGGCTTTTTGCTAAGCATCTTCCCCGAGGTAGCTCTTACAGATAGCGCTTATCTCTTAAAGGATGCAGGAAATCAAGGGAAACACCATGCATTTCATTTTGCCCTCTGGTCTGTGGCTTAGCCAGGCAGGAGAGCTATATGTTAAGGTCCTCATTTTATAGCACAGGAGGAGTAAAATGGGATGCTGGGGGCTTACTCTTCTCTGGGGTGCACTGAGATTTCCAAGTGAACCACAGAACTGGTGGGATGTGTGGAGCTTGGATCTCTGTTTGATATGGCCAGATGTTACGGCACATTGTTTTCTCCTTTTGTACTTTTATTTTCAGTAAAGGCCTTTAGTATGTGTTCAGATTTTGTTACATTCAGCCCATGTACTTGGTGCTGATAGGAACGAGTGTTTGACCGAAGTAGGGTGGTGTTTTAGAAGAAATGCCTTAAAAGCCAGAGTGTAGTTTTTTCCCCTTGACATATATTTTTTTTCCAGGTTACATGTGTGTAGTGGCACAAGCTGTCTCCCTGAATATATGAAGAAGCAGGACTGAAATTTCTTATTGTTTTTCTGGGAACATTTTGCCACTTATGTTCCTCTTGATTTTGTTTTCCTTGCACGCTGGTTGTTTTCATTTTAGGTTCTGTATTGAACTGTGAATCATTTTGGGCTATGCAAGGATATCACATTACAATGCAGCAAGAGGTTTTTAAACTACCCCAGCTCCCTTCCGCTTGCAAGGGCTTGTGAAAAAATGTCCTGTTATTATGTTAGCCATTTAAGAAAAATACCAGCTGATACCAAGCTTCTTTTATTCACTTAGTCACTATAACCAAATTGAGTGAACTGTAATATCACTCCCCACGCTGTTCTTGCTGAATTGGTAACACCCTTTTACAAACAGCTCAGGGGTAAAGAAAGTGTTTTTAAACAGCACAGTATGTGATTAAAATTTTGTTGATTATCTCTCTTGGTATTTTCCTGCTGCAGGTGCACAACAGCCACTGATCAGAGACCTGCTATGGGCAACATTGCAATTAATTGGAGCTATTCTATTTATACACCTGCACTCACAAAACATCCTGCATGTAAATAGAGGATTCCAGTGAGAAGAACCAGGGAAAATGCTCTGACTAAGCTGACACCGTTGTAAATTAATCTCTGGCTTAGGGGAAATACTGTAGAAGGGTACAAGCAATTCTTAAAGCAACTTGATTGTTACCCCAAGGCTGCAGGTGTTCCAGGTATTTAAAGGATGCTTACAGATAAGCTTCCCCAGCTCTTGCTGAATCAAGGGGCTGTTTTGGTTGTAGTGATCAGGCAATTCTCCTTAATGGAGAGAGCACAAGTGCGGCATGTGGCCTTAACGCTGATTATTTTGCAACAGTCTTGCTGACTGGCCTGTGGAGGTTCTCCCATCAGCTCCTTTGTGGAGATGTGCTAATGATACAGTAATACTCTGCCCACAGAAGAGACCAGTCCTCCTGGGGAGCATGGCTGGAAGTCATGTTGACGCTGAGACGCTGAAGCTGCTGCAGGTTGGCCAGACTTCCCTGGGGTGTGGTGAGTCACACTTTATAGTTTGTCAGGAGCGGGTAGTGTGAGCCCTCTGCTACGTGCGGTTGTTCATGGAGGTGGCATTGGCTGTGTTTACCCAGTTTGAACACTGTGCTTTCTTTTGAGCTGTCATGTGTGAGTTTGGGCAGGAGCTGTATTGTGCTCTCAGTACCTACCCTCATGCATTCCAAGGAAAGGGTGTTTTATTGTATTTCCAAGAACTATTCCAACAGCTCTAGACTTTTTTTTTTAAATGTTAAGGATGTGGTAATGGAAAGTGGATAATTAATGGGATTTGAGGTAACTTGCTGCATTTTTGTTAGACGTGTAACTAGTGTAACGGGTGGGTTTTCTGGAAGACAACATTCCATAGCAGCATAATGGTTTCTGTAGACACAGAGTGAGATACTGTATGTGTGCCACATACTGCCGCATTAGAATTAAGGCCCTGTAAGTACTCTCACAGACTTAATTAAGTGTTTAAGAGTTAATTAAATGCTTAAATTAAACATGTGTCTGAGAAGTAGCAGTATTGCATGCTGAGTCACCGTTTTTAGAGAGAAGAGGATCTTGTCTGAGTGGTAAGAGACAGATGAAACTGTTTAGCTGGCACATTTTATATTGATAGACACAAAAATCTATAACTGTGGTTCTTGAAACAGTGGTCGTTTATGGTTTAAGTGCTTTTGTTGGAGAGGATGGTGGTGATACGGTGATGTCTACTGTTGGGCAAATCCCTGGAAGTGGGTCAGGTCTAGGGAGCAGAGTGTAGGTGACATGAGTGGGTCTTTGGAAGATGCTGGTTACAAGAGCCACCACAAGGCTTTCGTTACTAGCTTCTGTGCAAAAGAGAAAGGCAGTGTGACCAGTCGTGTGGACATTTGGCATTTAACCTTTCGACATTTGCAGTGTTTCCTCATATGACTGTGAGTATCTTTAATAACTTTTGACTTTTGTTGTTTTGGAGTTTGGTGTCTTTTTTGTTGTTGTTGTGTTTGGTATTTTTTCTTTTTTTAAAGAAATGTAGTGGGTTTACCACGTGCAAGGTTAAAGAGATTTTAACAAAAGTTGGAGAGAGTTGCCTAATGGTGCAATCAGAGCATCAAAGCTGTCTGTTGGCAGTGTAGAAAAATGAAGGCAAGGTGCAGGATTATTATTTGCAGATAGATTAAATAAGGTTTGTTTTTGATTGGACCCTTTATCACTCTTAAAAATTAATTAAATACTTCTGAAAGACAAAATAGGTCTTGTAACAAATTTATTGTTATAAATCTGCCATCTGGAAGTAAGTCAAGTATTTTGGATTTAAAACTGCCTTCTTTGTTTAGCTACAAGAGCTCTGAGCAGGTCATAGTACTGCAGCGAGGCCTGGGTATTGGCCTGTGTGTACATGTGTTTCATACTGCAGCTCCAAGTACTGCAATGCCCTGGAGTCCAAAACAAAAGCAGATCTACATGTGGAAAATTTAAGCTAGCAAAGCTTACTGATTACTGTCCTAGTGCTTAGTGTGTACATAATTGAAGGTTCTGCTCAGCTATTGTTTTAAAGCAACATTTGGAATGAGTTCTTGGTTTTGTTTTAAAATTTTACTGATCTTCTGCCTGAAAACAATATTCTGTGTCCCACCTCCTTAATATATTGCTTTTTGGATCACAGAATGTACATTTACATGATTCATTTTCCAGAGAAACTGGCAGATTGAACTCACCTGAATTACAGAAACACATTCCAGATAGTTGAATGTTTTAAAGGAAAAAACAAATGAACAAACTGACCAAAGAAACCAACCCAACCTCCAAACTTTTTATCCGTGGCCTTCATTGGTTCTGCTTTTTGTTTGAGACACACCTTTAAATAACGATATTGAAGCTGTCTAGAAACAGTGTTAAATAGATTTTGCACTCTTTTAATGAGATCTTCAGGCCAAGTTTTTTGATTGCTGTGTTAATATAGCAGCAGAAATTGAGTTAATTGCAGGTACAGAGTGACAACAGCCCATGCATCTCTTTTCTATTTCTGGGCACAAAGTCAGCAGCCTGTTTGAAACTTTGCACTCCATTTTATAAATATACCGAGTGGTTAAACAATTTGTCATTGTGCTACAGAAAGAAACCAAGAAGGGAACGCGCTATTTGCATTAAAGTTGGAATATTCAAGGAGACTGGTGTGGCAGTTCTTAGAGCTGAATCTTGATGTGCACATAAATCTGCAGTTCTGTACTATAGGAGAGTATCTGAGGAACACTGCCTGATTTCATTTGGAGTACTTCTAGCCGAGGAGAGCTGTGTAACTGTGACCTCTGTTGCTCAGGGCTGCTGTCTCCTCCTAGTGGAACAGAACTACTATATTCCAGTCTTTGCTGTTTTAATTAACTGATAGAGGCTGCAGAAGGATCCTTTCTCTGCAGTTCCATTGCTTCAGGAGTGGTGCAACAGGGAAAGAGTTTATGTTCATCTTGAATCTGAGTTGAGGGGGCTAACTGAATTGTGCTTTGTATGCTGTGGGAGCCCAAAGACTTGAGTGCAGGGTTAATGCCTAACGAGGCAGAATTTTTGTGGGACTTAAAAAAAAAATTTTGTGGGACTTAAAAAAAGCCTTTCAAAATCCCACGGGCAGTGGACTAATGTCTATCGATGGGAGATGTTCAGTTGTGTACTTCGTAGAACTCCCTCTTTATCTGTCTTTTGGTGAACTGGATTGTGGACTACAAGTTTAGAGTTTTAAACTATCTTACCTCCAAACACATAGCCCTTTTTCTCATTGATATATGTTATGAGACAGAGGCAGTTTTAAAAGGAAGCAGAAGGCTATGTTAGTGCACGATGGTCCTAGAACTTCTGAGAGAGAAGGCTGATATCCCGTGCTGGTGGCATGAGACCAAGCTAAGTGAAGTACGGGTGTTTCTGCCATGTTGGTCACGCTGCCCCTTCTTTGTGCAGGTGTAATGCTGCCTTCTTGAAAGGACCTTGTCTTCTGCTTCAGAGGGGTGCAGAACTAACAGCGAGATCGTTTCACTGGCAGCTTGGCTTGTATGTTGCTGATGCTCTAGTTCAGAGCCAAAACAGACAGATATGGTTTGCAGGTTTATAGCCATGACTTCTTAGGACAAAGATAGGCTTGTCAGAGGGATAAAGCATTTTCAGTTGCATGGCCCCAAACCATTTCTGATCTGTTAGAATATGACCTAAACCTTAAAAGGTTTATATTTGTCCTTAGCCTGAAAAATATTCCTGTGCTGTACTTGACTTTTTCACTTGCACCTGCGTTTCACTGTGGAAAATATTTATTTTAGTGAGAATATGTTGTCATGGCTAATGCACTGAAAAGCAGAACAGTTTCTTATAAAATCTGTCTTGAGACTGAGAGTTCAAGCCAGAATCTGAATGTGTTATGATGCGATACCACTGCAATATGAAATAGTGTTAGATGCAAAGTCCTGAAAAGAGTTGTGGAAAATGGGAGGTAGGAGGTGATTAAGAGTAAGGATAAGTACTGATTTAAACTGTGATGGGTGTCAATGCAGGAACAAATCTTTTTAATTAAAACTTCCAAAACTAAGACCCATAAAGCCTTAGCTCCATCTTTCATGGATTCTGTTTAAGTAGCATTTGTTTTTTAAGATTAAATACTGAGTAAAATAGTAAATTACGCTGTTTCCCGCTCTCAGAATGTGAAGAATTTTTAAATGCTTATGTATTGTGCTAGTTGATCCACTACAGTCTCGAGGTTTTTTATTTTTTCAAATGACTCTCATATTAGATGTCACTAGAAGGGCCTGATTCTTCACAAGGGATCGTCTCACTTTTCTTTTTCTTAAGGTGTATCAAGCTAAGCCACTGTAATTGCTATTTTGTCCCCTAAAAAGCTTTCCTCCGGGTACTGTCAATACATGTATTTATTTTAATCATGTAGCCAGATGTACTAAGGATTTTATTTGAAAAGAAAACAGTTGTATGTTTCACATCTCCTACTGTGTGGTAGCTCTGGGGTTTTGGCGATTGTCACCTCAGACAGCACCTTATGGATACATTATCAAAACTTCCCCATTTTCTAAAGTACTTACTGCACCTGAACTGAGAGAGAAACAAAAGCCTGTGGTCTGCATGGGACACAAGACTGAAACACGTGAGTGAGTTGTCTCACCAGGAATACCTCGCTTGTGTTGCAGACTTTGCATTGGCAACATTATCATTTCCAGGCAGTTGTTAAAATCTGGTATGGTGCACTTCTCCAAGGAATGCCAGTGAACACTGTGCAGCAGTGCTGCAGGTGCAGAGTAAGGAAGGAGTGCTAAAGGAATAATATCCTGAAGAAACAAGTAAGTCCAGCTGGGGACACCTGGAAGAAGCTGAAATATGAACTTGATGTCTTCAGGACAGGAAGCAATGTAGAACATGAACACAAAGCAGCTATTTTGACTATCGCAGGAACAGAAGCACTCTACTCTTTTAAAAAGAAGTATGGAAATATGCGAGAAAGACCAAGGTAATTAACAGAAATGGTAATGTCTGAATAATGTCTGAAAGATCTTTGCCACCTCGAAGAGGTGCAAAGCTTTTGGAAAACACCAATTTAAGTAAGAATGGGGAGCCTGAGAAGCTGTTGAACAATTTGTACAGAAAGAAATCTGTCCAGCTGTGTCAAGCACAATGTTTATCTAGGCCTCTGTATTCTTAATCAGAGCAGACACCCTTAGGAATTGAATTTCCAGCTTCAAAGTTAAAATGACCATTGGTAGATCATTTTGTGTGTGTGTGTGTTGTGTTGGTTTGTTTTCCTTTATTTGTTTGAGTTTTTAACTAAAGAAGGGAAAAAAGAGAACTATCCAAACTGCAGGATAAAGCAGAATAGATAACAAATGCTGGCAGAGAAACAGGACTATGTTGTAGACAATTGCGCTAACAAACAGCAGGGCCATGGGGACGTGTGGCCTCCACATATAGTTTTTGGAACAGACTAGTAGGTGCCCTTTCTTGAACTGAACTGAAAGAAGCAGCAAAATCTGTTATTCATGTAGCTTTTGAAGGAAGTGGTGTGAAACTGTGTTAGTGAAGATCCCTAGGAACTGGAATATGCAGAAAGTGACCAGCTGATTTGTGTTGCTCTTGAAATAATGCGGACAACAGAGGAAAACAACCCAAGATTCTGAAGTATGACAAGTAGGAGGTAATCAGGCATCTATAGAAACTTTAGATCATGGTTCAAAGCTGTCAAGGTGAGGCATGATTCTATTCCAGATACACGAAAAGACATGCTTGTTATTTTGGGGTGGTTGTCTTCTGTCCAGAAATAATGTCATTAGAGAATACACCTGTGGAAAACTTGTTCTTATATGTGAAAACTAAGTATTTGCTAATGATGGCACAGAGCTGTGGGCAAATCCTGGAGTCTTTAGCAATGCTATGGGCTGTTGTTTTGTTTTTTAATCGAGTACAATGAATCACGTGGAAGATTGCTGCAGTCCTGTGCTCTTACGGAAAATGATCTCAGAAGTTGCTAGCAGCACATATAGAAACTCCTGGCTCCTGAATTACAGGCCACTACATATAGAAGTGGTTGAACTGTTAAACAGGAAGCTTCAGCACAGTCATGTGTGAAATATGTATTGCTTATTGCTAGAAGTGGCATGAAAGAAATAAAAGAAATGGGAACTGAACACTTAAAGCTTTTTGTAATAAGACAGTTCACATGTGTAATAGCACAAAAAAATACTGCAGGAGGCAGTTGTCCCTAAGGAAGTTATTTCTTTCTCACGGGGAGCAATCACTGAAGATGCCAAAGGATTATGGGTGAAATATGAGTGTCCAGCAGCCTTTTTTTTTTAACTTCCCACCCAACCTCCCTTTTTATTTTTTTAATAAGGTGAAAAGGAAAGGATTTTCCAGCTTCTAAGGTCAGAAGTTTGTGGAAGAGTCTGTGAAAGGTTCAGACTAAAGTGCATGAGATTGTGTAGGAGTCTGCAAGACCAAGAGGACACATTTTCTTCAATTGGGAAGTTTTGATAATGTATCCATGAGGTGTTAGTGCTTGGAGCCTGCTTTCTGTCTTTATAAATTTGTGTGACTTCTCACAAGAGATGTGTTCAGAGACTGGATTGTCTCATCCGGCTCAAGGACTTGACATTGGAAAATACAGGATTAAATTTTACTCCTAAGGAGATAGCTTCTTTAGAAACCAACAGAAGTTGGAAGCCTGTTTCTGATTCTTGTCACTATAGAACAGAAACCTGTATGAATTGTCTCCCTCTGTCTCCCCAGTGTATGTCACAGTACTATAGTGACCTTAAAACCCTGTAATTTTTGCATGATGGTGTGTTGAATGATAGTGTATTGTTGATCCATAGCCTCTGGTTAGGTTATGATAATGTTTTGAATGCCTTTGTTTTCAAAACCTTTGAAAGAGTCTTGTAGAATTTCCTAGAAGGCTGTATTTCTGCCTCTGTGTGTATCTAGGTGAAGTTAATAAAGTGGCAAACTTTCTGCATCTTTGTTGTTGTTTAAAATTTGTTTTGGTGGAAGTCCTTTTTTTCTGCTGGAGGACATCTTGGGGAAGATATCTGAATAAATAATCATGTCTCAAGATTAGACACAGGAGGTATAAAATTAGTGTGTGCTACCTTGAAAAATGGGAGTCGCAGGGAAAGGAAGTATGTGCAGAATTTCTGTAATGATAATATACACATTTCTTTTGCCATTTAAATGTATGGAAAAGATGCTAGTTTTCTCAGGTTTACAAATTAATCTGTGGGTTAAAAGCAAAAATGTAACAGAGTAGAAAGTCGGGCCATGCATACACTAACTTATCATTCTGTCTCAAGCCTGCACAAAAGACAGATGAGTTTTCAAATGCTGATGTTGCTAAGAATAACTATGCTTTCAAGTCTAGTTCGTAGATCTCTATAGATTCTGCAAGCTACTGTCATTAACAACCCTGTATCGAGCTACAAGGAATTACAGTTCTTCTGCAGTGATACAAACCAAGCATTTTTCTGAAGGAAATACTTGAAAAACCTCCTACTCCAAAAGATGATTACAAATGGATTTGCCTCTTAGACCAATGAAGTACACAAGACAATTTTCCATTTCTTAGGGAGACATGCAGCCTAGGCAGACTAAACAGAACCTCATTTTAACACCATAGCAGACGGTGTCGACAGAAGCAAACACTATTATGCTCTTCCCGTTTCTATAAATTTATCAAACGTATCTCAACACACTTCTGCTTTTTCTTTTTCTCCTCCATATTCAACTTGTGGACTTGGTTATATTCCTTCTTTTCTTTCTGTTTTATTCCCCCCCCCTTTTTCTGGGAAAGGATAAATACTATTAAGTTTAGACCCAAATTTTCTTTCTTCTTGATATGACCCATTATGATGTTACTTCTATCTATTCAACTTTTTAAATCACTCAGAGAGAAGAGAATTAATGAATAGTGAATGTTTTTATCTACGTCCAGAATCTATGCAAATAGTTGCTCTGTGCTGCATCTCATAGGCTCACTTTTGGAGAAACAAGTGACAGTGGGAATGGAGTTACCATTGTGTCAGTTCAACCTCATACGTGGGCTTTTCTGGTGACTTAGACCTTAGCCATTAAAATTGCTCAAACCTCCAACTTGACATGTGTCATCAGACTTTAGTGATCACATGCTCTCTCTTGCACAGAACAATAAACAATAGTATTGCTCTTAATGATTTTTTTTTTTTAAACATCAATTTCATCCAATAAAGCCTGGAGTTCCTTAAATATCTACATCTATTAATGGAATAGGGTTTAAATGCTTAGAACCTAATCAAAGCTCTGTTCAAATACTAAAGCAACTGAAATAGTCTGCTGCTTGTAACTCTGGATTCAAAGGGAAGAACAAAATAACCGCTCAAAGTGTGGTAGTGCTAAATAGACCACCTTGTTCCTGTTTCATTCCTTTTCATGGTTTCCTTTTAGTGAAACCCATTCTGAAAGACATCAGTGGAACTTAAATTGGTTTTGTGTGTCAAGATTT
>WUAM01000116.1:1063882-1184854 GCA_024336885.1 Actenoides hombroni
TTTCATGGTTTCCTTTTAGTGAAACCCATTCTGAAAGACATCAGTGGAACTTAAATTGGTTTTGTGTGTCAAGATTTCATTTGACTCTAGTCAGAGACAGGTGCCATGTGAAAGGGAGGTTCAAAGTTGACACTTTGGAGACAATATAAAACCTTAAACCACAAATTTTCCCAGTTTTTATTTTTGATGTTTGTATCACATATTTTTTTTTTTCTGTCTTTCAAAGCTAATAGGGATGCAAGTGTTTGCCTGCAGAGCTTTATCTTCCAACAAAATGAAATGGGGATTTGCCATAGCTCTCAGCTACCACCCATTTCAGCTGTATTATTGTTGAACAGTACCACATTTGCTTGAGGTTTGATCCTTATCCTTGGAGCTTAAAGAGAATTGCATCGCCTCTTTTGCCTGCTAGGTGAGCAGGCCTGTCAGTTGCTGGGAGAGCCTGTTTAGCCAGTGCTTCCTATGGGTGGAAAGGTGCAGTTAGAAGGCCATCATGACCCCCAAAACTTCAGTCCAGTAACATAGATTTACTCCTGCTGAAGGTCTGACACATTTTGGAGTAAAACGCATAAACCACAGTCCATGTGTGCAAGCTAATAATAAAATTGACAACTACTCATTAATGTTGTTTTAATAGGTTAAGGTGTGTAGAATCTGCTCTACAAGTTATTGCAAGTTACAAGTGTAAGGTCTGTATAGAGGTGTTTAAAACTTGAAAACTCTTAAGTCTTTTAATGTATGGGAAGGTTGGCTGCTAAACGTTAAGGAGACATAAGTATTAGTTTCCCCTCCCAAAGGAAATGAGTCTTTATTAAATTGCACTGACTGACAGGTAGTAGCTGCATGAAAAGAACTCTGGAAGAGAAGCCTTTAATTTATTCTTTCCTGACTGTTCCTCTTACCTTCTCTTTCTATTCATGAATACCCAAAAAGTGAGATACAGAACATGGACAAGCTGCTATTAAAATAAAAGATCATTAAGTGATTTGTATTGAATGTATATGAAAACATGACTTTTTGCCAGTGTTTCCCCTTGCTCACTTGGTCTCCCTTCTGCTGGCTGAATGTCAAAAGCACAATTGACTCAAGTCAGGTGACAGAGAGCAGAGCATGGTATGCTCCTTACTGTGACCCCTGGGTTTGCTTGGAACCCTTGCAGAATGTGACTTTGCAGCTGTTCTACAGACAGACTTCTTGGTTTGCTCTCAGCCATTGCAAGAAACACTCTTACCACATTTTTTGTTAATAATCACAGTTAAGCTTGTGATTTAGAAGGTTTTGTAAGGGTAGTGTAAATTAACTCGCTGAATGCTGATTAACACTGGAATTGTGGTATAACTGTCTCATGAAATCATGACTTGGAATCAGTTTTGCCTTAAGATTAGTGTTAATCTTTTTTCTGTCTTTACAAATGGGACTTTGTTAATTCCTTTGGACAGCCTTTGTTTTGTGTGTTGTGTTGTTCCCCCCCCCCCCCAATTTGTCATGTTTATGTGGGGAGAGAAAGATAAAATTTGAAAACTGTTGTAGCAAGGCAGTAAAGGAAATACAGATAGATCAAATCTTCTTCCTGTCAGTAAAAAAAAAAAAGGGGTGGGGGAACATAATGAAAAGAAAGATCAGAGAACTGAAACAGATGATTCCAGTGGCCAAGCTGCCCCAAGTTGCCACTTTCCTTGCTTTTGTGTGTTGGGGGGTCTTGGCTTCATCACAGGAGTAGGTTGGGGTTTTCAGACCTGGTAGGCTGTGAGCTTTGTAAGAGGGGAAGTTGCACTTCCTCACTTGTGGACTTGCTCTGAAGAATGCAGCTAGCCTTGTCTACTGTTACTTCACAGTCTCATTTACTCCAAGGTAAAACAAATTGGAAGAAACGGGCTACAAGTCCCCATTTCTCCAGCATGAATGAGTCATGGCTACCTGACAGATTTAGAGTGTGAGCAGGAAAAAAAGAGACTACCTTTAGGTAAAACAAGTAGTAGCCATGTGTCTTCTCATTCTCCATAATCAGTATTTTCTCTTTAATGTTTGTAGTGTTTCAGGGTCTCCTTCCTTTGGCATTCCAATGTCTTTGGACAGGACACCCATGTTTGTCTTACTGGCGTGGCTGTCTGTCTCTGAGGTTTTCATGTTCTTAGTCCCTGTTTTTCTGTTGCTGCCATATTAAGCTTCATAGATAAGGCAAACCATAAAAAAATTACTCGCATCTATAGCTATTCCATGAGCTGCACAGCTTTTTCCTTTCACTTGGTCACTATCAAAGTAAGGGTTAAAAAATTTAACAATCTGTCTGCACCCTTTTCTCCCACAAACAGTGCCACAAATGAACTTGAATGTGTTTATGTGGCCCTGGTTTGCTGTTGCTGCAGGGTGTTGTGAGTGGGTAGTCTGACAGATGTTCAGGAGCTGGGTGTCTACAGATGTGACAGAACGGATTGGAATTGAAGTGCACAGCTCATCACTGCAGAACCTAGCTGTGGTTTCAGTAGAAGCAGCCCCTCAATTGGTTCCCTTGGAGCGTAGATGGGGGACTGTCAGCAGCATGCACACCATTGACATGAGCAAACTGGGAAGGGCCACAGGCAGTGGTGGGCAGCCGGTACACAGAAGCCTGTGTGCGCTGTGGGTCCTTGACAACCATCTGTCAGCAGTCGTTTCCAGGTTCTTTCCCAGTGTGGCTCCAGCCAGCTGGGCCAGTCTATCTGTATTTATGGTCTACCTGCACATGGAAACCAGTTGATTTTTTTTGAACTATTGCTACATAGGGACAAGGTGCAGGCAAAATAAAGACATAGTTTACTTTTTTAATTAGTGTTTACGTGAGCTGGCATGTGGGCATCCTTGCTTAATCCTATCTGGGTCCTGCTGTGTGGTCAAGAAGGGCTCTGGTGGACTTGTAATACTGAGAATGGTTTGGTTTTTTGTTTGTGTGTTTTGGTTTTGTTTGACTGGTTTTGGGTGTGGGGGGTTTTTTTGAGCTATTTATTTTTTCAGAAACACACACGCTGAGCTACTAAGCAGGTGGTGAGTCTGCACCAGCCTGCAGCAAACCAAAGCAGCAACTGCTTAACTTGTTACCGCTGAACAATGCCAGGCGCACGCCTGTGTGCGAATACTGCCCCCCCAAGAAGCAATCACGTTCTGTGGTGTCCACCAAGTGTATCTCTCAGAGGTACAGAAAGTCCAGACAGGAATACGTTGTCCCACTTGACCCATGGTTACGTGGAATGAGCTATTGCAGATCCGACTCTTGGCTCTTGAGTAGTTTCCAAAGAGAGTGCGAGTATCCTTTCTGAGGGCTCAAATGGTGGTATTGTGGTATTTATATGCTGTTGTACTGTATGAATTACAGAACAGTGGTATTGTTGATGTACTGCTCTAAGTAAGGAAAGTGGAAGAGAATCCTCTTTCTGTTACTTAATTGTAGCCATGCTTCTGCTGGAAAGGGTTTTACATATCTGTAAAACTCCTGATCAGTCTGATTATTTTCCCTTTTACAATTCAAAGGTGTACTTCATCCTGGAATCTTAACAGAGCGTAGTAGTTCTCAACTGAGGCACTTGAAAGCTGAGTTTGTTTGCCCCACTGAACTTTATGGAAAAAGCTGTATTTCAGTTTGCTTCCATGAAAAAGATGAGTTTTTTGACATGTTGATCCTTTCTTAGATTTGACCTGTTTCTTCTCATTTTACCTCAAAGAATGAGGTGTATCCTTATGGATGCTATTATTCAAGATCTTTTCAGGTCAGTAAAAACAATCTTTTTGCATAGTCTTCAGATAAGATTTGAAATAGGAAAAGGATTTTTTTAAAATCCCTTTTGAGGAAACCCATGTATGGGTGATGTTGAGGGGTCCTGTGCTGACGAGAAGATATTTCAGTAGCCTGGAGAGACGCTGACAAGAAGAAAGCTGGTTTCAGCTGCTGTTGGGGTAAACTAGGGAACTGATGCAAAAAGGTAACATCTGTGGAAATGCACAGAACAACGGCCCAGCGTACAGGCCTGTTGGTACCATTTCTGTGTGTGTGTGTGTTAGGCCATAGGCAAGAAGGTTAGTGAAGCGCGTGGAAATTTAAGAAGGTTCTGAATCTAAGAAAGGACTTTAGGCTTCCTTGCTCTCAACTTGGGCATCTTTCTCTTGTGTATGGGAGGTTTTGTGTAGCTCTGAATTGCCATGTATAATCTCTCTGTATATTTGATTGTCTAGAAATGTACGTGTAAAAGAAAACAGTATTGCCTATTAGATTCCAGGATCACAGAGGCTTGCCCTGAACTATGTAATTTGGTGATACAGTTTGAGAGTATAGGCTAGAAATCTCAAAAAGAATGTATGGATGTCCAGGAGACTTCTTTTTGTAGATGCTTCCATGCAGGACAGAAATATGCTTTCAGTGTTCAGGTGGTGGCTCTTTCTTTCTCTGCACTAGTGAGGTCTACTGATCATTGCTGCTTTAGCGTGGCTGTGGTTTTGGATGCTCTCTGGGTGTGAGGATGCTGTTGAGTGTGTTGTCCCAAACAACCCACTTCATTCTTAAGGGACACTCTGTCTGGGTAGAGGGAGTATCATGTACCTTCTTTCCTTCTTGGCAGCTCTGGATGTGCAGGTTGATCTTCAAGGTGGGTGATGTGTGCAAAGCATCCATGAAGCTGTGTGAGCTCTGCCCAGTATGGTTAGATACAGCATGTGCACAGCAACAGACGGACATGTGGAATGTATTTTACCTAGGTTTCTCAGGGAAACATGAAAAATACATATTTTCACATGAAAAATAAAGCTTTTGTCTTTGCTCCTTTGGGAGGTCAGCAGCTGCCCCCAACTGATATTGCCAGCACAGAGCTCAATGCACCCATTTAACATCTTTGAGTATGGATATTGTAACTGTCTGTGGTTAGGAGTGAGTGGTTGTATATGTATGGCAGGTAGGTGTATTAAATATGAACAGCAGAGTAGCTTTCCTCTTTGATATTGGTTTCTAGAGGCTGACTCTGTGTGTTTGGAAAATACCTGAAGCTTCGATACACTGGTGTTTTTGGAAGAAAAAATAAGGGCTGCACTCTGAATAATATAAAAATACCCCCCCAACCCTTAAGGAAAAAAAAAACAAACCAACCGGAGTTTTGCCAATCTAAAGGATTATTTAGAAAAATGTGTCACTTTTTTACTTTTATCAACTTTTTTTTTAACCAAAGGCCCCATACATTTGATGGTTCTTTGTGTGGCTTAATGATTTTGATCTCTCATGAGAATACTTTTCTGCACTCAAATATACTTCATTGCTCAAGCTGCTGTTTCACTGTTTGCTTCTTTTTGTACCACTATCAAAACCTTTTGGCCAGGCTGGACATGTTGATCTTCTTAAAAGTTAGGTGATAGCCAGGGGATCAATTGAAGAGCATCCTTTGTGCTTGTGGTGTTAGATGAAACCTGGGATTATTACAGTACCACAAATGATGCTAGCCTGACAGACACAAAACACTTGGTTCCACTAAGCAGTCTCCCCGCCAGTACCAAATGTTGGCTCTTGCTCTGGTTTTAAGTGCTGCTGTTTGCAGTAGTATCCTTTTTCTAGGAGCAGATTGCAGAATTTACCTATTTAATTTTTTTCAAACAGAAGAAATTGAAAGAGTACCAAATGCATGTAAAACACTGAAACAATAGTGTATTTAGGTAACTCTTCATATAATCTTAGCTTGGCTTCAGGAAGAATTCTTCCTTATTATTGTGTGATGTGGTTACATGAAGGGGAGCTTCTCTTGGAACATGTCTGGAACATTCACCCGAGGGTGCAAAAAGTATTAAAGGATTCATTGCCCTCAGGCATGTCTAATGTGGAAGACAGCCACCTGGGAGCTCACAAATTAAATTCCTGGATTATCTTCTATCATAGGAAAGGAAATGTTTACTGTTGGAATAGCATATTGCAACACATTAGCCCCAAGTTTTGCTGTGGAGATAATTGTGTGGGGCACCAGAATTCTGTAAGGCTTCTCAGATGTGTTTTAATTGTTCTGTTTGAAGCTCAAGTAACTGATACAGTGCAGTGAACAACTGAAGAAAATATAAACATCTGGTAACTTCTGTTTGTTCAAATATCTTGTTCACTTCATTAATTCTTCTGAACTGTTTTTTTTCACTGTTTTACCTGCCATGGAACTGGTTCTTGCCTCTGCTGCTTTGACAGAGATGATACTCCCTGGCCTGTCACAGTTGCTTCTGATGGCAATTTTCATCAGCTGCATTTGCTGAATTTGGGCCAAGTGGGCCTTCTTTAGCTTTTGGTGTCCTAGGGCAGTAGTGAGTGACTGCATACGTGCAGCGCTTTGTTACAGCTGTCACTCTAAAAACGGTGCTCAGCTTATCATGACAAACTGGTTAAGCTTGATAACTCCTAAGTTCCTGATTAGTGAATTTTAACATCCTTTTAGTATCACAGTTGGGCTAAATGCTACATTAAAATTTAGCATGAGTTGCTAGCTGCTTTTGAGCAGTTAACACAAAAGCAAGTAAGTGATGTGAAGTTTGTCCAATGTTCTCTGGCTGTGTGTAGGTTTTTTAATTTATTTTTTTTTCCTTCCTTCTGAGCATGCCTATCCTCTTTCCTCTTTTAGCTTTTCATTTCTGAAGCTATGGCCACCACTGTTTACAGTTCTGCAGAGGTTTCGGCACAACTAATGTTAGAACATTTTAGGGTCTTAAGCGTGGATGGCTGGGTTTGCAAAGGGGGTAGACTTGCACTGAAGTTGACTACGCCAGGTACCTGAGCTGAGATATGATCTACAGGTTTCATTTTATCCTCTTGTCTGTAGATTTTTTTTTTTCCTGCCTTGTGTTGGAAATTGGAAATGCAGCTCTAGTTGAGAAATATAAAATGTCTGTGCTGCACTAAGTGAGGTTTCCTTTGGAGTAAGACTATTCCAGAATTGTTTCGTTGAAATGAAAAGTGTGCAAGTTCAATGACAATGTACGTTAAAATCTCCCCATGTAGTGAGGTGATCCTACAAAGGTATCAGGAACAGTCAAGGAGAAGTGATGTCCGGAGAAAGCAAAGCTAAATCAAAGAAGGATGAAATTATAAATGCTGGCCCAAGGTGTTTTCCAGAGACTGTGAAGAATGAAGGGAGACAGCATTCACCCAGAGCTTTTATAAATTTCATTTGTAGTCAAAAGCTCTGCAGAAATAACAGGAACATTAGCTTCCTGAGAAGCTTATGCAAAAAAGCCTAGGATTGGGCAGTTTGCAAAAGCCTAAGCTTGAATTTCACTTAAAAATCTAATGGATGGCATCAAAAGAACATTTCAGATTCTGTTCTGGAGTTTGTTGCAAGCCATCAGTTGGAAAACAAAGACCGATATTCTTCCTGTTGTATGTTACTGTGAATCAAGAAGTGAAAACTGTAGCTGTTTGTTATAAAATCACCAGGAACTATGATTAATCATATGGCAACAGGAAGGTAGCACCAGAAATGTTGTCATTTTGCATCTTGTGTATGTATGGAAAAATACACAGAGGTTTTGTAAGTAGTGATGTCTGTGGAGAGACATAAACTGAGGATTTTATCCCCAGCATCTGTAAGGATGAAGTACCATCATAAACTAACTCTATTAGTGAAATGGAAGCAGTTGCATATGGTTTGGAGAGTGTTTCAACAATATTTCCTATATGATAATTTTTTAATATGTGTATATATATTTTTTTCCCCTCTGTCTTCCCAGTATTACCTGGGATTGTTTGTTTTTATGATTGCCTTGGTTTCTGTGGCAGAAATCCATGTTAATATTAAGCAAACCACAAAAATTGCTATCATTGTGTCTTTGAAGATGATATCGCCTTCTTTTCTCTTTTTGAAAAGTGACCAATATGCAGTTGGAAATCTTGAGCTTTAAAACCTTTCAGTCACAGTCAAGAAGTACTAGAAAAGCAGTGTAAGCTGCAAACCAGTAAGTGGTTGTGAGGCACAGTAAATGGATTGCATTCAACTTTTGCCAGGGTTTTAGAGGATGGAGTATAGTGTGAAGTGTGCTGAGAGGAGTATGTAAGATCTAATGGATCCTTGGTTGGTCTGCAGCTCTTGTGTTCTGGTGTGCATGATTGCTGAAAGTAAATAACTTAGGTGATACTGTAATGCAGTAGGAGTTGATGGTATGGTTCCCTGACATCTTTGGAAGATGCTGCCAGTTACAAATATATGTAGGACCATTTGTGTGAGAAAAGCGCGTGACATGGAATCAAAGCTCTCTGAAGAAGTTCTGCCTCTTTGCTTAAAGATTTAATAATTTAAGGAACAGTTTTTTATAGAAGCTTTTGAAAATGAGAATCACAAAAATACCATCAGCCCTTATTAAGTACAAATTAATAAGTTGAAGCCATAAAGAAAAGTAGTGAGGTGCAGTTTTGAGACCTAGGGTCTTGATCTCTTTTAATTTGTATTCCTTTGGCAAAAGTGATTGAGGGAAAGGTTGAGGAAGATGCTGTTTGCAAGGCAGAGAGCAAGATTTAGTGAGATGTGTCTGGGGGAGGATGAGGATTTGGAGCTTTATTTGGGAATTGAGTTGATCATAAGATGTGTTTGTGATTCTCCTAGTGACTGAATCGGAAATTCCTTCCAGTGTTTGGCAGTTACTGTTGGCAGGATGAGCAGGTACCAATATGCACACACCGCTCGAGTGCCAGGCCCTAAGCTTCATTTAAACTTGTGATTACTGTGTGAAGATTTGGGTTTTTTTCTGAGCTGGACACAGGCATCAGAAATATCTTCCATTTTTTCGTGTACAAATCACAGGACCGGCAAAGGATGTGACTATCCAAGAAGGTGGAGGATGTTAATTTGCTAAGGTTATTTTTGCCTCCTGTTACTGACTAGTCTGTGAAAGGTCAGTATCTGTCCCTTTGCTGTTGGCTTTTGCCTCCTGTTGAAATGGAATGCTTTGCCTGGTAAAGGCAGATGTAGTGCTATCTGGTATAATGTTCAGTCTTCCTGTTTACTCCTTAGTTCTGGTGAACTCTTGAGTAATTTCTAGTTTTAGCTTATCCCTTGAATATGCCTTTCTCATTTTTCTATTATCTCACATTGTATGTAGAGCTAGCTGATTGTGGAAAGTCAAGAGCCGAGTTACTGATCACAATGCCTGAAAACATCAAAAAATGAAGTCTTTTATCCAAAGACTGCAGAATAATAGTAAGAGACAAAATGATGGTCGCACATTTCTTAGTCATTTATGTTGTGTTTATTAGGAGACAAAGATTCAATATTAGAATTTCAGGAGGTTTGTAGTTGCACTTTATAGCCAGATGGCTTGGATTTGAATCTGTTGTGGCAAATCTCCAAAACTGGATAGATACAGCATATGGTATGTAACTATAGCCACGCAGTGTTGCACTATAATCTCCCAAATGGCTTCACTTAATCAGAGATTTCACTCTTTCCTTCAAAGAAGCTTAAAGGCAATGTAATAATATTAAATTTTTATTCACATTCTAGCATTTGCTTTTAATAGGTTTCAGCTCTGATCACAAGCCACAGTCCCTCTCTACCAAGGAGTCTTATTTCATGACCATAACACCTGATACCTTGTTTAAAGCATTTTTGTTACTAGTTTTTCGAAGCAGGCTATAACATAAGACAATTTTTATATGAAGCTAAATTAAGATGTTCCATGTGCTTTTTCCAAGTTCGGCTTTAATGGCAGAATGATACCTGCAAAGGTATGTGCTGCACTATACTTGTGCTCTTAGAAAATAACTTGCTTTTCCAGAACATGTAGAGATCTGAGCAGATGACTGGATCATCTGCTTTCAGGTTGCGATAGAATCTCTCCTAGATTCTGAATTAGCCACCTATGTAAACATCACCTTAGGTTTTGCAAAAAATCTTCAAGTGTTTCCAAGTGCCAGTGGTTTGGAGTTGAATTATTACCCTTACATGCTTGGGAAAAAGTCCTTGCTCAACTCCTTGTGCCTTATTTGTGTGAGTTTCCCAACGTACTGTTCAGGTTACTCGAGGTGACTGCTTTTCCTTCAGGACTTTTCCACAGGAGTCTTACTTTTCTAATAGCAGTCCACTTTGTTGTGCTGCAAGTGCCATGGGGGGATGTATTAATTTAGCTTTCAAGCGTCCAGTCAGCACTTAAAGGTGAAAAGTTACCTTTTAAAAGTGAAAAATAACACTCTGTACAGTGTTACTTTGCCTTTTTAACTTTTTTCCATTATTTTACTAGGAGAAAATAATTAGGTAAGAAATGGAAATCATGAAGGAAATAATAGATCTTTAGCCATGCTTTCTGCATGGAAAAAAGTCTCATTGAAAATATATTAAGAAAGCTTTTACTTTTTTTCCTGAAATACGTCAGCTAGAATTATAAATAAAACAGCGACAAAATTAACAGGTTTATTTTCATGTAGACCTCCTGTCCATAAACTTGTTGTTTTGATTAAACTTGATACATGATTTCTTTCTGTCGGGTTCTACACAGAACTCAATATGTCACTCTAGCAGAATAAGGGAAAACTGACTTATAGACAGGCTGTAGGACTGATGGATGTTTGGACACATGGATTTGTCAACATTTACCTGTTGTTGCATTAGGAATGTTTTCTGCTTTGTCAGTGATTCAGCAAGGCGCTTTTTAAAGTTTTCTGTTGCATTCACAGCCTGGAGGGTGCTCGTATTTTAAAGGCTGACAAATAGAAATTTGGATTCACACCTGCCTAAGTAAAAATAGTACTTCTTCACTCATCAGCCTGAGTAATTTGTCATTTAATATCAATACTGTTATGTGATAATTCACAAAGAGGTTCAATTATTGTTGTACCAAATGCAGTATGTAGTTTACAATGGGAGACATATTCATTAATCCTGGAGAAGTTGAATTTCTTTCTTCTTGATAAGTTTAGGAATTCTTTTTTGGTGAAAAATACTCAGAATTTTATGAGGATTAGACATCTGCTGTCTTGGTGCCTTTGAACCCTGTCCTTCATAGATGAAAATTTGAGGTTTTTCAAATGAAAAAAGATTGATTCACCTTTTAAAAAATGTGGCTAAATACACTGTGTTAAAATACCTGTGTCTAAATTAATAAATGGAAGTGACTGGAGTGGCATTGGTGAGATGTGTCGTGTTGAAACTCTGTTGGCTTTGTCTAGCTTCAGCTGCTAGCCATTGGTTTTGTCTAGGTCCTTCCCTGCTAAATTAATGAGCTTGGTCATATCCGGTGTTTTCTCCACATGAAGGTATTTACAATGCTGTCACCTCTTCATCTTTTTGAT
This sequence comes from Actenoides hombroni, assembly GCA_024336885.1. Classification (NCBI taxonomy): domain Eukaryota; kingdom Metazoa; phylum Chordata; class Aves; order Coraciiformes; family Alcedinidae; genus Actenoides; species Actenoides hombroni. The sequence continues at coordinate 1,075,143 of WUAM01000116.1, forward strand.
AAGCAGTTCCATCCTTACCCACGTACCAGGCTTTGATGTGCATCTTCGAGGCATATGCGTTCCTAGTTTGGCAGTGCGGCGCAATAATCTTGACCATTGCTAACTTGTCACTGGGTTTTATATGCAGAGGGGAAGCGTGGAGACTATCAGGGTCCTTCAGCACTCAGCCGGTACTCGGTAGGGTTGTGTAATTAATAATGAATTCCTGCGCTGTTTCATTTGCTTATAAAAGCTCACTTACCTCCCTCAGTCCAGATGCTTTCACAATCTTAAATAGTAGTAGAATAGAATATAGTTACAACATGTGGAATAAAAGGCTAATCCCCCAATATCTATAGTAATATCTGACCATTGTAATGGTAAATGACTCTTCCTCGTATGATGGTGTTATATTCTTGTCTCCAGTTGTATCCTCCATCTGTTTTCCTCTCTGTCAAAAACCTGAGTGAAGCAGTGTTTATAGCATGCTTAAAAAGCTGGGTTCTAGCAGACAGGGATGCTTTTCCCCAGAGGATGCTGCCAGCAGGGTCTCCCTTGCTGCAGGCCAGGTTCCTTACGTCAGGCTTATTCCCTGCTTAAGCACCTCAGTGAGGACAATAGTGACTGGACAAGATACCTATGTATGGTTATGCAGGAACACAGAACAAAGTACTTTATTTCTTTCCACGAGCAGTAGGCTTTTCTCTGCAGTAATGTGATTTACTACCATGGACTTATATTTGTGCCACAGAAAAAGTTCATTTTACTGTCTCTATTTCACAGTTCTCTTGAAATAACTCATTGCATTTTATCACAGGAAGCATTTATAATTAAGGAGTAACCTTGGTTTTCTCGAGCTTTTCAGTGGGAGTTGATTTTATTCCATTTGTATTCTATAAGAAATCACTAAAATCTTCCTATTCAGTGCAAATTGCATGATATTTGACTGTTTTCATTATTGTCAGGTTGTAGGAATGAGGAAAGATACAAACAGTGTACAAAACAAGGAGACAATGTGTGATGAAGAATGAGAAATGAAAAAAGCCAAGGTTAAGGTGTCTATTGCATTGTAAGGCTCGACTTTAAATACCTGACTCTGACAGTAATGCTGGCTGACATGTGCCCAGATGATAGGTATATGATACAGTGGAGTCAGCCTGAATGTCAGACCATCCAAGTTTGAGTATATTCCTTTTCTGACTGCTCTTTAAAGAAACAATCTGTGGAAGTGTTTAAAGAAGCCTTAATTCTGGCTTAGTCTATACTTGATTATTAATGTATCTGCCCTAAATTAGCTGGAATAAGTGGATGTCTGATTGTAAAAAGCAGTTATAAATGACTTGAGTAAGAGAAATATCTCTGTGGATAAGCCAAATTCCTTCAGTTTGTTAGCATAGGCTGTTATTTTGTTGGAAAGTGCTGTCAGTGCAACAGCAAATTCTGTTCTTCTGGAAACTGTTTAGTTTTTGTGGCATCTGGCAGCATCTTCAATACGAGTCTTCAATTGTATTTGATGGAAATATAACCGAGTTCCATCTGTTTAACACGTGCTTTCTACCCAAAGTGGGGCACACATGCAAGTTTATTTCCGATGTTCATAAATAAGATACCAGTGAAACCCACACTATCAAGCCAGACTCTTCTGGAATGGATTTTAACATCTTAACCACAGGAAGCAATTGAGCCCCCTCTTTACCCCACCTTTATTTTTCCCGCCAACCCGCCCACATGCTCGTTGTGGTGCATTAGGTTTTGGAGCTCCTTTTTAAAGCCTTCCTTAATTTTCCCGAGAAACCAAACGCAAATGGATCACAGTGACTTTAAAGAAAACAGGAAAATTAATAATGATACTGCAGCTGTCCAGTTCTGTTTACAGTGCACATGGGAGTATTGAAAATGGTCTGCCTGAGAAATGGGGATGTTTAGCCCACAGAAATATGGAAAGCAGAGGTAAAAGGCTTGGAGTAGCAGCAGAGTTATCTGGAGCACTAGCAGATTTTGCCCCATCAAGGGAACGCAGGCTGAACGTGCAGCAGTGGCTTCAGACAAACCTGGCCTCCAGGATCTCCTGGTGCATTCCTGCTGATGCCTGTGCCCGCAGGGAAATGTGCCAAGTGTTTGCTGCTGGTATGGAAATAATAGGCATTAACTTCCACTGTGGTTTTCTGTTGTTTTCAGTAGTTGATTGGCTGCCTTAGTTATTGTGTAATAATAACAATCCTAGGAAATGCTTCTAATGTGAAGCCAGCAGAAAAACTTGTTATTTACAAGCTAAATGGTGCCTGCTCTGTTTGTGAGGTCAAGGTCAAACAAAGTGCCACTTCAACAGCAGGCTCCTCACTGTTAAAGGGGTGCTCAGAACTTCCCAGGTCTCCAGCAGTTTTGCATAATCACACGTGGTAAAGAAATGGTAATTTTTTCTTATTCAACAAATACTTGGATTGCTCTGTGAAGTAAATAAGAAGTATTTTGCCCCATGTGTTCAAGTTGGGTGATAGGTGGAGTCCTGTAATATAGCGAGTTCCCACCACCATGTCTGCTAGTGGAGTAGGCCCTGCCTGGATTCTGGATTTGACCAGACAGGTGCAGGTTTCTGGGAGGTTTGTGTTGAATCTCACAACCTTGTGTCTCTTAAATGCCTCAGGTTACCTAAAATGGCCTGCATTTAGGTATAATCGAATTTGAAAGTGTGAAACAATAAGACAGTCCAGTGTGGCAAGGCAGTCCAAGGCCACGGAGCCTGACTGAGCTTCTGTGGTTACAGAAGCCTCATGTGCAAAGTATTTACATGTTGCAGCGATGAGTACTGGGGTCAGTATAGGAATAGCTAGGTGAAAAATGGATAGTTGGTACTTCCAGGTAATAACAGGGGTTTTGTCAAATCCAGAATATGCATTTTGAAAACATTGGTTTTATTCTGTGGCATAATTGTAAAATAACTTCTGAACCCTGGGTTCGGTTTGCAGTGCTAGTGTTACCCTTTATTTAGTAAACTGGCCTACTACACATTGTGTTTGTGTAGGTATTCAGCATTAAGATCTTGTAGCCTAGAGTTAAACGGTACGAGGTCAGCTCTGGAGTCCTTCCTTACTGAAGACACTAAGCCTTGCCAAACCACAGAGCTTTACCGGTCAGAACACGAAACTGACTGTCAGCTGGGCAGGATCTAGAATGATTCATTTCATTTATTTGTGATAAAATGAGATCACTTTGACTAATTCCATGTACTCAAAAGGAATTTCACGTTATAACTGTATGGATTGAAGTATATATGCACAAATACTCTGATAGAAGTACTAATAATTTTTTTATGAGTAAAAATATTTCAATAGTAAATTTTTAGCTGTCAGCAATTACACAGTAAGTTGGATCAGAAACGTGTATTGAATCAACGTGAATGATATCACAAAGCAGCTGGCTGGTGCTTTATGCTGAAGTTATTAATTAACCTTTAACTTGCAAAAATAGCAGAAAAAACCCCACTATTGAGGTTTATTTTCTTGGCTGCTTAATGTAACTAGTTCAATGGTAAATTTCCATGGAAGTTGGAATCAATTCCTTGAGAGCAGTTTAGGGGAAGTAGAGGCAGATTTTGGGAGCCGTGAGTTATTTTGTCAAACTTTCATAATCTTAAGGCATTCAGGCAGTTACTGGCTACGTGTTTTGTATGTGTTTGGATGATCAGCATGTTTCTATTAGGTAGTCCTCTCCAGCAAACAGAGTTCCCCGAATTAAAGATTTGTTGGGAATTCCTTTGGCAGCAGTAGGCTGATATGCAAGGAAGCCAATACCCTTGGCTCCTTCGTTGCTGCCTGCAGAGAACTTAGAAAACATAATGTAAATTTTCACTATATTTTTTGGGAAGCAAACTGAAAAAATTGGTTTCATAATGTGCAGTGAAAAACGTGACCCAGTATTTTGTCATTCTCAATATCATCATTCCCTTTTTAACTGATGAAGTAAAGCTTCTGTGGAACTTAACATTGGAGAATTTAATTACATCTTGCAGAGTACTATCTGTAAGATGAGGTTTGCTTACTCAGTCCTCATCTTCAAGAGAGGATGGTAAGTTTTAATGAGTTATTGTTCGGATATGAGTTCCTTATTTAATGGTTTAACCCTTAACCTCTCTGGGCCTTCACAAAGTTTTGTGCAGTGTCATAAAAATGGCTCACTTTCTGGGAGGGTTTTTTTTGGTGAATATTTTTAATGCTTTTTTTGGATACTGGTTTAAAAATATTTTCCTTCCACTCTCCTAATTATTGGTTCTTAATGCAATTAAGTACTTCAGTTGTACCAGCTCTGTCTGTTCACGTGCATCTGACTGGTGCTTTGTACCTGTCTTCGGTAGGGCATCGTATTAATCAGCAAGCGTGGGCAGCTTGTGAGTGTTGTGGAAAGGTGGTGCTGTCAAGGCTGAACCTGATTCTCAGCGGGCATTTAAAGGACTGGGAGGAGATGAAAGGCAATTCGTGTGTGCCTCAAGTCCCAAAAACATTTTAGGGACAGTGGATTCCTCTGTAGAATTTCTCGTGAGTCTGGCACATTGTCCTTGCTTGGTTTCTTAGCATCATTCTTCAGTGGTACAGAGTCTCTTGGTGACAGTCCTGATGTTAGAAAGGTAGTCCTGTCTCATTCTTCTGAGGCAGTGACTTGGAGGAAGCATTTCTTGAAGAAGGGCCTTTGCCAGGCCTTATTCACTTTGTTTTTTTCCCTTAGCTCCTTGTGATTGCTCTGTGAAGGTCATTAACTAAAACTTCCAGTAGCTAACATTCCTGAAGCTACCACCCCTATTTTTGCAATAATTTTACTGTAATCGCCCACTTTTGGAAAAGGCAGTGATATAGTTCTACAAGAAAGGAGTTCTTTGACCCCATGCTGCTGCCTGTCCAGGGTGGCTGATGGTTCATATTATCTAATCCCAGACCCTTTTTAGCAGCAGAGAACTGGAGAGAGGGTTTTGTCACCTCCCATGCGCTGTGCAAAGGTGAGAACAGCTGCTTGCGCAGAAGGCAGCCTCCTCCCCGATGGAAGAACGCAAGGGAGCGTTCTGCCTGCAGATGACTGCTGCTTGGTATACCACCGCGGCTCCGCCTCGCTTTGGTCTCTTGAGCCAGTTCATGGAGTAAGAGGGTATTTCTTAACACATGGCTCTTCATTCATAAGATCCCTCTCCTGGAATTTTCTTCTAAGTTTTTGTTTAGAGAAGTGTTGGTGAAAAGATACATATATTGATATCCTCATGATGTCTCAAGTGCCAAAGCTTTATCTTGTTTGCTTTTTCCCCTGCTCTTTAATTTAACAGGCTCTGGTCTCTAGTTGACTTTCTTTTTTCATATGCTTGGCATTTAGAGATCCCTGCAATCAGAGCCTGACTAATGATGTTGCAGTAGTGATCATAATTAGTTCCTTTTGTGATAGGAAGGGATGCAACTGAGCTGATATAAGCAGCGGTGGTGTCTGCAGCTAATGTAATACAGAAGCTTCGCAGCCTTTTCTCATGTGTCTGGGGTCTGCTTTTATTTTTAGCTTTTCTGTGACAGCTTTATTGGACTCATCAGCCTTGACTTTTTAGCCCCATGATTATGCACAAGACATAGCTGTACGTGATGGCAAGACTGCTGCGAAACAGGCAAGAAGATGGTAAACAGAAACAGTGGAAGATGCCCTTTGGAATTTGCTGATTGTTCAGCTGCTGAGAAATAGGCCAGTCTATGCAATTGCTACTGTATGGGACAGATCGAAGAAGTTCAAGGAAAGTTTGGTTCAATCTATATGGTAGATGACAATAGGCTTATGTAAAGCATATGTAACTGTTATTGATATGCTTCAAGTGTTTAACAAGGATAAGTGACCTTTTAGTGGTTTAATAATGTCTATGCAGTTAACTTTAATAATTTAAATCAAGCTCGACTTTCTTGCTGATAAACCACCAACATTTTTGTTTTCTTTCAAAACATTTTGTTTTCTTTTCAAAACATTGGTTTTCTTTCAGCAAACCACTAACATTTAGGAGTAATTTCTTATTACCTGTGCTAAGTAGGATGCTGGATTTTTTATGAAATGGCAGGTTTTGTTCCTAAGCCTCTGAAAGCAATAAGTCTGTACCACATCTCTGGTCACCAGTTGTGTACAGGTGAAGAGGTTTGCCCCTTAACAGGGTTTGTGATTGAGAGATGGATCTCACCTGCTGGTAAATGAGGTGGTAAAGCTGGGGACCAGAGCAGCTTTCCTCTATTTGCTCTGTTTCAGGAACTTGTGTGGTTTTCTTTCTGGAATGTTTGAGACTGCTGCAATCATATCTTCTGTAAGTTTCAGAAAAAATTTCTGCTTGTGGGTTTACATTTTAAGCTTACAGTAAAATTGGTTTTGCAATGTGGCAGCTTCAGAGACATTTTACCACAAATATTTGCAGTGTATGCTGTCTTGTCTTTCTTTGTTCTTGCTTTAATTTTTTTTTTGTCCGTGTGTGTGTTTGTTCTGTTTTGCCTCCCCCCTTCCTTTTTCCTTTTCTTTTTTCCCCTTTTTAATCCATGGGGGCTCAGTCTAAATGAATAGTCTAAATGTAGTTTTAGTGATAACTGTTGTTGGATTTCCTAGAGCTGGTTTGTTATATTTTTGTCTTGTGTGATAGACCATTGGAAATGAAATAATTCAGAATTTTTCAAGAAAATCCATAACAAAACATAACATTGCTGAGAATGCTTTTTCTTAAACTACCGTAGCACCTGAGGACTCCAAGGGGTTAAATATGACAACAGTTTTAAAAACAGATTCTAGGGGTGAGCCAGTAAGTCACTAGTAAGGCCGTGACAACTGTGCAAGGCAAACTGTTAGAAATGTTAACGAAGACTGGAGTTAGAGGATATGAGTAAGTGTGGTGTGCTGGGGAACAACAAGAGTGGTGCTTGTGTGGGGAAATCCTGTTGCATGCCTTTGTCAGAGTCATTTGAAGAAAACTGCAACTGCATAAATTAAGGCGATTTGGTTGACGTAGTATACCGTTGTTCATATACAGTTTTCCAAAAAGTGGGAAGAAAAAGTGGTTCCTTTACACTAGCTAGAATTGTACATGGATTTTTTGCCCTCGGATAGTTCTTTGTGTTCTGTTGACTTACTGAATGAGGATATTGGGAGGAAAGATGATTTCTGCCTTGTTTTATGCTTTTCTGTTCATGTTGTTTTAACTTCTGCTCATAATTTGAGAATGTTTTGAGTACTGAAAATGTTAGGGATTTTAGACCCCAGGCCTATTCATGTGAGAACTGTATTTTTATCTTATTTTTTTAGAAAAGGTTTTCACTTGTATGGTGACTGTTACAAATAGTTTTATGTAGTAAACATCATGTAAAAAGCAGTGCACAGTGAGCACTTGCCAAGGAATTAAGGTTCTTCAGTCAGGGTGAGTGAATCTGGTCCAGAAAGACTGCTTTTTGGTCAAGTGAACAAAACTGAAAACTGAATCATGCTCTTCCCCACCAAAGCTGTGTGCTGCCATGTGTTCCATTATGGTGTTTCCAGGGGTGCATTTTCACTTCAGAAAAATCGTTAATTTAGTGTGTGCACTTAAATCTAATTCTTGCCTGAGCTATTTTTCTGATAGTAGTCTCAGGATAAAAATCCAAGTAGTTTCTTCATGGTTTTCAGGCATTCTATTTATACACTTACCATTATATGCCATTTCATAATGTGATGTAAAACAAACTTGCTGCAATTTTACTGTAAGTGTAGTTCAACCAGAACTCGGTCCTTACCACGTCCAGAAGTTGCCCCAAAACCCTGATGCGTGGCTTGGCACAGTTTAATACAACTGGCAATCTCTACTCAGTAAAGGCACTTAATGGAGTTGTGCAAGTTGAACTTTTTCACCCCGAGATGCGGTGAGGTTTTTGCAAGTTAGCATGGGGGCACCGGTGGACCTGTTTGCATGGTTTTCCATCTGTGCCAGAGTTGCTGTGTTCAATTCAGGTTGAAAATCTCTTTTCTTGATTCTGGCTCCTGCAGTCTGTTTCATGCTTCCTCATGTGAAAGAAACTTCACTCCCAGATTAACCTGAACAGTTGTGTAACTGGACAGAATGGATGATGCAGGCACCTGCTTATGGAGTACCCTGTGTTCTGCAGGCTGTGTTTTCCTTGGTGGGGGCAGGTGAGGAGGGTTTGCTCCTGTGCCCAGCACCATGACTGATGGGAGGCTTGAGATTATCCTAACATACAGCTAAACATTGCAAGTTGGTGCATGTGCCATGGGGGAAAGCAAACAGTGAGAGAAGCAAGAAGATAATTCAGATGTGATGGTGCTCATCTGCGTGTGTCTTAAGTCATCGAGGAAATGCCAGTCCAAAAATTCCCACTTGCCATTCCATAGGAAGAAAGCAGTTCCTCGGTAACGATTACAAATTTTCAGTTCAGGCGTTCAGTGGCTGTATCAAGTGACTCCTTTTCTGTATATTTTGTTGTAAGATGCAGCTTCTGAAAACCACAGCAACAGTTAGGAGAGTCCTCCCTCTGACCCGGTACATGGGTGTATATCATCTAGGCATGTTTCAAACTCTTTTTCCACTCAAGATCCATAAAGACTGCATGCAAGTGCATTTCACAGCAGTGATCTCTCTCTTTCTCTCCCCCTACTGCCTTTTCTGGTGAAGCTTCTTAGTATTTGAGCATTTGTCAGTTTGTCTTAAATTGCAGGGATTGAAGGGCTTAGGCCTGAAATTCGACGTCAGAAGCTTAGTGGAGGACATCTCATGCTCTTGTAATACACCTCAGAGAAATAATTATTTGAATGCTGAGTATTGTACAAAGTGATTATTCTGACAGCATTTCCCCCTCCCTGGAGCCTTCACAGCTTTTGCTTGTTTTAAATATGCAAAACCCCATTCAGTAAAAGCTTTTGTCTCTTTCACTAACTGGCATCTTGAAAACGACTGAATCTGTTCAAAGCAGACATGCACAAAGATTAATCCCCAGGGAGAAAACACAATTATCAATGTTGCCTGTGAAATATTTATGCTGCTGAGATGGTGGCCCACGTTAGAAAGTATTAGGTGTAGTCAAATACTCTAAGCACTCATCACACTACTTTAAAATATCTGAGTGTATGAAATTATTAGGAGCTGTTGGATAATATTAATATTTGGTTTTGTTTATTTAGATTTGTAAAGCTTAATTTGTGGATCTGATGATGCTGTACAGTTCAAGAGATCTTACTCTTGTGCTTTTTTAATTGTGAAAGGTATGGTTTAAAGAAAAAATAGGGGAGAAGGAATTGTGCACAAACCCCCTTCTCCTCAAACACAGGACTGTGAACCAGCCCTTTCTGTAGTGTAAGCACTTAGAGGTCTGACTGAAAGCTAGAGATGGGCCACAGAAACAAACTTGGGGTATTCTTGCTTCTTGACATTCGGTGTCATGGCAATATTAAAATCCAATTTCTGAGGCAAATTAATAAAACTTTGGAAGGCCCTGGAATTTGGGGGGGTTTCATTCTAGATCTGATTTCAAGCTGTATTCTGTCATAAAGTAAACAAACAGTATATGCTAGAACTGGTGGATTTTTGTTTCATTTCCTTCAAAATAGAGTGCTCTGTAGGTGATTTGCTGATATTAACATCTGTAATCGTACTTCTCTAAGGAATGTAATTAATATTATTCCACACAGATTTAAACGTCCCTCCAATTATTTATGACCTGATGAACTGCTTTCTGAACCAATGCTCACACTCAAGGGTCAAGGTTCACCACTTGAGTTATGTTAGGAACTCCAATTGAAATGCAGATTCTTTGTAGTTGTGCACTTTGAGATGTATAGCATGTTTTATAAATAAAATGCTTGCAAATTTCTGTGGCCTTACCTCTCCTATAACTAAATGCATTAATGGCGATGACTTTGCAACATGACTTGTGGTGTTCCTTGTTTAAGCAAATTATTTATTTTACCATTAAATACATCTTTTTTTTGGTCTGTATGTTCCAGATTTTCAATAAGGCTTCATATTTACTTCTGGTTTGAAACTCAAACTTAATTTAAAATACACAGAAAAAAAAGCAGTGCAGTATTAAAATACTGAAGCATTTATGAAAAGTGAATAAGATGCTTATTTCAAAACCTTTTCATAGGAAAATCTTAACTAAATTCCTTGAAAGCTTCAAAAGTCCTTAACGTTTTTCTCATAATTAATGACATAATGAAAGTAAACAAAATAATCTATTTTTTATATATTTTTTAAAAGTGTTTTACAAACTGCATACTATTACAGCAGCAAGATGTAAGAAATTGCTTTTTTGCTTTCAATTACCTCTTTTATTTAGGTGATTTTTGTGGACAATTTTTGAACTTTGAAGAGAATGCGAGTTTCTAAGATACATAGATATCTAGTGTGAAACTTTCTAGCTCAGACCACCTGTAAAATAACAAACTTATGTCTATATTTTTTCCTTTACTTCTCTTAGAGAAAAAAAGTATAGAACTTTTAGTTTTCACATACTTGATAAAGTAATGGGCAGGATTCCAGACTCTCTTTCAACAGGTAAGGCAGTAATGATTTGTTGGTCAATACCAAGTTCTAATGCACCCATCAGTAACCTGCTTTGAAGGGCTAATGAACCAGACTGTTACAGATAGCTGGCATATAAAACTGATTTTTTAGCTACCTGGTTACTTAAAAACAATCATGGGAAGGGATAAAGCAGTTGTTCAACCGATCCTCTTGTAGGCCAGCTAAAGCTGTATTTCCTAACCCCAAATCTTCCTTCCAGTTACTGTTTTTTCAGTGTTAAAAGTCTCTTAAAAAGTCCCTGCACTATTGCCCAGGTATTGTGAGAGGATGTTGGTGTACAGCTTGTGCTATGGAACTCCTGTGAGCGCAGGAGTTGCATCGTGCTAGGATCTCTCTTGTGCTTTGCGGCAGTCGGCACCACTGTAGAAGTAGAACCATCTCCTGGGTTCCTCCTGGAGTTCTGTCACAGTGGAGACCCATCTTTTCTTTTCAATCAGCCTTTGAGAAACTCATAGAAATTATGTGAATGAGCAGTTGCTACATTTGGTTTTGTATGGCTTATAGATGATGAATTTCCCTGATATCATCATAAAAGTGTGCAATTCCCTGTATCACGTGAGGTTTTTAAACAAAGAGATACCTGAGAATGAAACGAAGCAGCATAGTGCCTGTCTGAGCAATGCTTATTTGTTTGTTTTCTTATTAAACATTTTAACCTCATTATGATTCTTGTAAATGGGTCCAGGAGGGCTGAAGAACTGTAAATGGGAACCATAAACAAAACCTTAACTTACAACTTTTTTTTTTCCTTTTTACAAATGCTGTAGGTTTTCTAAATTACAAAGCACTTCTCACTACTATTTTATCAATTCAGAGCTATGGTCCTAGCAAGATGGGTGAGGTACGAGGTATTACATTAGGGCAAGATTTACTTCTTGGCAAAATTTTGGAATCTTGGACTAACCAATTGCCAGTGAGCTTGTTTGAAGATAACGTGTGGAAGCTGAGTACTGTGCTACCTTTCACCAAATATAAAAAGACTACCATTTTATGCTTGCAAGCACACATGTAGCAGTGTGTAAGTTCCTAATAATAGAATTTTAGTTTCATGTCTTCTCTTTTTATTGTTATATATTTACAAAGTTAGGCTAGACCCGCAGCTGTTGTCATCTGTGTAGCTCTGCTGTAGTTAATGCAGCTTTACTGAGATGCAGGATATCTCTATGTATGTGTGAGAGCTGGAAATGTGTTTCACTTTTTTTTTTTTTAAATTTTTTTCCCTGTAAGTGTAACTCACTTTCTTCTCTGTGTGTGGTTGGAACTAAAAGCATTTTAATAATTGTACATTGCAACATACTTGTTTTCTATTAATGAAATAATGACTGTATCTTGAGTTAAACTCAAGTGCCAAAGGTTAAGGAGTTGATTATCCCAGAATAAATATATTACCATATTTAAGCGAACAGTGGTAGTTTGTTTGAAAGATTATGCTCACACCATCTATCTTCCTCTGTTAGCTACTAAAAATCTTATTATGTATGAACATATTTTCAAAAACTGTTCATCCATGCTTCCTCAAATACAGTTGTAGCAATGTTTACTTTGTCTTTCTACCTTGTCATTTCAGCTAATAAATATTTATTTTCTTACCTTTAAATCTGTTTTTCCGGGGAGTAAAACTAGCAGTCTTTCAACACCCTCAAAACTTAAATTCAACACAGAATTAAATGGCTTTTGGATCTCAAGCAAGGTAGCTTCCATAGACTCCCCTACAGGTAGGATGTCCACTCATTCACTAACTCTGTCAGGTTGTACAAGGCTTGAGTGCAATGATTCTGACTTGGTCTAACTTCAGTATGGTTTTCAGGTAATGAGATCTTTATCAGTTGGGAATGTAGCGGAGTTAACTGAAGTGATTTGATAGCACAGCAGAAGAGAATACACAAAGCCTTATTTTACTGTAAGGAAACCATTCTCTGGCAATCAGAGAAAAAATTTTTTTCTGCAATAGCTAAGTAACTGTAATTGGGCAAAAAACTTTCTCAAATACATGCACCGAAATATTTTCTTCAGTCAATTTGTGCCAAAAGCGTTTTCTTTTGTACCTTGGAATTTAGATCTAAATGAAAGGATTAAGAAGAAACCTCAAGCTGCTCTGAATTCACTTGTAATGATAGGTATCCTCCCAAGAAATCCACTCTCCAGCATTGCAGTGTATGGCATTTGCTTTGGCATCAGTCTCAAAGCTTTCAGAAATTTCTGGAACATTTTGGGCAGCAGCTGTGAGCCTCGAGTAGCAGTTGTAATTATATCAAGTTGTAGCTTGCAATTTGCAATTCCTTCTCAGTCTGCTCTCCCAGCAGAAAAGGTACTACACTTTTTTTTTCCTTTCTCCTTTTTTTTTTTTTATTTTTTTCTTCTTCTCCTTCTTTCCTTTCTTTGGCTGTCAACTGATGCACAACCTGAAAAATTTCTGGTTGCTCATAGCCCTAAAATGTATATTCCAGTATTATTTTTATATGGGGTCAGGATTCAGCCTTCTGTCAGAGGTAAATAATCTATTTTGCTGGTATGATGCTAAGTCTATGTGCTGAGGGTATCTGTGCTTTTATCACCTTGCAGATTGCAAATAGTTGTAATGTTTTCTCGCAAAAGACTCAGGCATGTAACCCTTTGTAGCAGTCCTGAGCATTTCTAGACAAGCTCCAGATGCTTTTACTTGCTACCACCTGACTGCCATAACGTATCTATGTCAGTGCATTCACTGGCCGTAGAAGAAATTGGGTAGACGAGAACTCATCAAATAAACTTACCCTCGAAAGTATCAGAATAGGGAGCCCAAGCTTTCAGGCAGCTTTAGGAACTGGCAAGCAGCCTTGGCATTTTCAGATGATGTCAGCCCCTTAGAGGGCTTCCAGTGTGTTTTGAGGACCCAGGACTACTTTGCAAGGGGAATGGATCCTTCTGCTTTGGTTTAGCTGTGCTGCATTCTGGCAGACCAAACCTGTATTAGCACCCTTGTGCCTTAGGGTATTCCATTTGGCCCAGTTTCTGGTTATCCCTGTGCTAAGTAATTGAGCAGTGCCAGAGCCTGCATGCTGGCACAGGAATTTGGTCATCCTGCAGTGAAAACGTTGAACTGGTTCTTGGTACTGGTACTTTGGTCCTTGGCTCAAGACCTATCAGTGCAGTTTGGGAGTTAAGCTGAACCTGGAACAATTCCCAGTAGGCAGTTGGGATGCAATGACCCACTCTGTAAAGCAATGTGGATTTAGTGATGGTATGTGTCGCTGTATCAGTCGACCCCTGGAACAGTTTTATTTACCATTACAGATACCACCTCTTGGTCTTTTTTTCCTACCCCTCCCTGGGTGAGAAGTCTGGACAAGGTCCCTGGAGTCTTTTTCCTGCTAGTGCCTCAGCATGCTGCTCTGCAGCTCATTGTGTTGCATCTTTGGCTTACTGCTTTGAGCTGGGCTTTCTTCATAGCTTGTTACAGTGCTTGAGCCTCTTTCAACTCCGTTGTCTTCTTGGGTCACAGCTTCTGTAGTTAAGCCCCTCAATGACTGGGCCATGGCACTTTCCGTCTGCCTGAGGGACTTGGAATGAAAATATGAGTCTTGCTTGAATGTGAAAGCTTGTCTTTTTCAAGAAGAAAAAACTCCAAAACCATGTTGGGGTGAAGGGGAAGAAGATAGCTGTGGCTTCAGCCCTTGTGTCTGTTGTCAGCAGTCTCTGATTTTGCTTATATGGACAAGGCTTCTGATGTTGGGAAGCAGACTCACTGAACACTTGTCTCTTGTAAGTGGAAGAGACAGTCCCTAGAGCTGTGCTTTATTGCTCAGCCATTAGCAAGCATGTTGGTTACTGATGCAAACAATAAAAGATCAGGGTTTTTTTTCTGTCTTTTTGGTGGAGAACCGGTTTCCAAAGATCAAATTATTTCCATGTGCTACAGAGGAGATTTGATGTCTTCTGGCTGTTTTCAATATGTAAGACTGATTTTCACAGTCTTGATGGATTAGAGAAATAAAACAGCAGAAGCACAGGGTTTAAGTGCTCGAGTCCAGAAATAACCTGGTAATCTACACAACTTGCATCCTAAATAACCTTTTTGTGAAATAATGAGGATTGACGTGCCTGGTGCTGGCTAAAAAAATGTAGTGGCTGTATGTTATCTTTTTGGCTGTGCTAGCTAGGTTGTGTGGAATTTGGCCTTGAGAAGCCTTGGAGATGGATGTGGTGAATGCAATTTTGTGAGCAGGCTTGGCAACCTACATTCCTTTAAAAATGACCAAAAATTTTGTAGTTTAGGCTGTGGGTTTTGATTTTACAATGTGGATTCAGCACTTGAAAAGTAACAGGGACACTTGAAAAGAAACAGCTTGAGTTAATCTGTAGTCGCCTCAAGAAATACACGCTGCTATGTTGTCTGCTGTAGCTTTCAATCCAAGCATGTTGTCAAAAGATAAGTATATTTGTTGTTTTTGAGTACAATATTATTTAGGGTTTTAAAAGTCAGTTTATGTAATGTTATGAGCAACATTTGTTCATGGCTCACAAGGCTGCTGCATGGCAGACTTGTTCTGTGAAAATATCTTCTTCTGCAGAGTGCTTTCCATTTTCACAACTGCTATCAGAAACATCTCTGTGCTGGCCCAGAGGGACTTCCTGTAATTGGGTCTTTGAGTCATAGCTGAGTTGTGGGGCTGAGACAAAGGCTGAATTATCCAAAGCCAAATAACATGTTTTGCTTCAGGCGTGTAGGTTCCTGATGGCCGGTGTCCTAAAGAGTGGTTTCTGCTCTTGCTTCTGTTTAATTTCCTATTATTAGGTCAGCAATGAAGGCTGTTAAAAGCGCCTCCTTATTTCAATGTTCTCTGCCAGTGTTTATTTTTAACTTGTGCTTAAGGAATAGCTTTGGAGAGAATGTGCAAAATTAGCTTATTAATTGACTGTGACAGTTTCTGTGGTCATTTTTCCTGGAGGCAGTAAGTTGGAAAGGATCACAAATAATTCCAGTTTAGAGCTGCATAAGAAGGTTACCTAGATTTCTATTATGAGAACTAATAATAGAGCATAATACTGGGAAAAAAGAGTGGCATATGCTAATGGTTATGAAGGAGGGTAGTAAAAATAGCAAGAGTATCATCAATTAGATAAGCCTGTAGTCTCATTGCAAATCCCACTGGATTTAAATAAATGGCACTTCATCCCAAGTGAGGCATAATTGTATCAATTATTTTAGAAAATTTTATGCATGGAATATCTTCTAGAACTTTTTAAAGTCACTTTTTAGTGGTATACTTGCTAAGACTTTACAAATAACGGACTATATCAGCGTACTCCAGTACAAGTGTGCTATAGCACCTTTTGTCCCCAGGACTGTTGGGGTTCACTTACATTTACATGCCTCACTTTCTGCAGGTCCATATGAAGGTATTGTTTCTGTTCTTGTTTGGTTTCACATCTGTAATTTCCATTTGCTAAAGGGAGATGCCTACAGTGAGGTAGTGAGTATTTCCATAGAGCTTCTCTTTGTTTAATTAACCTAAGTATCAACATTTCAAAATGAAACTGTCTTTTTACTCAAGGGTAAATTGCAACCCAGCTGCTAACTCCACGCCAAAAATGGACACCATTCCCCCTGCCTTTCATCTCTGTCAAGATGATTTTACTCCCAAGAAAAAGAGAGGCCAATTCCTACAAATACATAATCTTTGAAAATCCTCGGCAAAATGTGATCTAAGCCTGTAACATAGGGGAAATTTAGTTGATTATGATTTCCACTTTTGTCTATTATCTTGTGAATGTGCCTTGGGAGGGGGCAGAGAGCGTGTGTGTACATACATCGGGTGCTGCACGGCATGATTTCAAACTACAAATTCCTGTTCAAGGTCCAAGCCCATGAGGTTCACTATAGGGGCAGTGTCCTCCTCAACTGAAGGGTTAGGGAGTGCTGCTGGTGCTCATGGGGACAGGAACATGCTGCTGCAAACAAGGTGCTCGCGCACCCGCCTTTTCCAGAGCGCTTTGCTATCCCTCTGTGATAATACAGAGAGCTGAATCAGGACCAGTTATGTTTGGTGTACAGGTAGCTTCCCTGCATCATCTTTTAGGCTTCTAGATAAACATCTCGGTTGTCCTTTCTTAGAGCTTAAGGTGCCAGTGGTTATAAAAGAGGCCCATCAGAGCTGGAAGACAGATTAAAACAAATTCTGTCAAGACTTGTTACTGCTTCAGGCATCTTTGAAGTCTTGCAGCACCATGTACTGCAATGGGATGGTGTCTTTATGTGTTAGGTCAGGAAGCAGGCAGTCTCTTGCGGATGCTCAGAGGGGTGAGTTATAGCTAGAGCAGGTCCCCAAATGGCTTTCATTTTAATCAGATACACACAGAAGATGCTTGGCTTTCTTGCTTACTGGTGGAAGAGTGCTGATAAATATCTAATCATAACACTACTTTAAAAGCGTTTTTTTTCACAAGAGTGTCACTGGAAAACTTGGTGTTGTAATAGTAGATGGAGCCTTCAGTCATCTCGTTCCAGAATTGCCTGTGTTCTTTCATTACAATCCATACCAGAAATGGAGAACGCTTTCTAAAGTTGAGGGACGCAATAGATGCGGGAATTGGTGGGTAACCCTGTGTTGTGGAGAAGAATGATGAATGTTATGCACAGTGCAGCTATGGCTGGTCCTTTCTGGCCTCAAATCTCTGACACTTGCAGTGCAGGTGACTGCATCTCTCAAAACAGCCTCGTCTGTTTTCTCCATGCCTGAGCAATTTTATCTCCTTGCATTGTGTGGAAGGACTTTTTCATCAGCTGGTACGTCCTTCAAAAAGGATTTTGTTCTACAGTACCCATAATGAAACTTGTTGATCTGTAAAGAAACACACCTCTGCTTTTCTCTACCCGGCTTCAGGTCAGACCACGAGGGATTTTTTCAGATGAACAACTAGATGAATGTTTGCAAACAAAACACTGTCCTTCAGGGAACAGCTTCTTTACCTCGGCATCACTGTGTTCTGGGCTTGACTCGGTACTTGGGTGTTGCTTTTCACCCAGTTGCTAACAAATGTTGCAGTAGCGATAATTTCTTTGGGCATTCAAAAAGTAGTTAAATGCCACTGGCTGTGCTGGGCATTGCTGTTGCTTGGTGTTACTTAGGCTCCCACCCATGTGCTTAGGCTGTGATCCTGTGTGTGTGTGTGTGTGTGTGTGTATATATATATATATATATCTCTGTTAGGACAAGTGAGGTTTTGCTGTCCTCTGGCAACCTGATTTTGACTTATCAATGTGGATTCCAAGGGGAGCTGTGGGGTGCCCAGGGCAAGGGGCTGGCTGGAGACTGTGGGCGGCTGCGGC
Organism: Actenoides hombroni; assembly: GCA_024336885.1. NCBI lineage: Eukaryota > Metazoa > Chordata > Aves > Coraciiformes > Alcedinidae > Actenoides > Actenoides hombroni. The sequence goes on from WUAM01000116.1 coordinate 1,092,989, forward strand.
AGGGCCAGCACCTCATCGGCACCGCCACAGCCACCTGCTGCAGCCCCAGCTGCCACCAGCCAGCCTTCACTGGAGGCGATAAAGCCTTGATGTCCCAGAGGAAAGGGTGATGTGCGTGTTCTTGCAGGTAACGGACAGTCTTTTTGAAAAGTATCACGAGGAAGCTATGATTGCAAACGCTCAGCATAGCGATTTCCTTCAGCTTCTGTCTGCTTTGCCAGTGTTGGTAATTGCCCCTTGAAGAAAGGCCGAAGAGTGAACCAGCAAACATGTTTGGACACATTCTATGAAATACAGAACAGAGATCGATAGGGAATTTTGTGTAGCACCTGTCTACAAAGCATTTGAGTTAAGCCAGCTCCATTAGCTCCTCATGCTAGGAGTTACAAATGCTCTAAAAGTATTCCTGTTGAAAGTGAGGAGGAAAGGGAGGGATTCAAGATTTGATATTATTAGCAATTTGAAATATTTTTTTTTTTGTGCACCATAAACATGATGATGCAATGTTCCCTCCCAATTCCCACACCTAAAATATATAGCAATTGCAGTTTCATGGAGTATTTTTTTTGGCAGAAACATTGCAAAATTCTATTCTAGTATATGAAAAAGAACAGAATACAAGAGAAAGGGATGGCTTCCAGCTCTCCAGATGATAAACTTCTTAACAATTTTGCTGGTACATTCAATATCAAATTTATAAATCCCAAGGTGCTGGTGAGGTAGTTTCTGTGCATCAGGAACCTCAGCTGGACTCCAAGGAGTGACTTTCCTGAGTCGAGAAACTATTTGCTTTGCTTGGCAGATAGGGAGTGAGGAGGATGGGGGAGCTTTTTGCAAAAGGTCAGGTGTTTTGTTTCTTCATTACACAGCAGTGTTTCAATACTGTGTTTATTTTTTATGCTATGTGTTAGGTGTTTCTTTTTTCTTAATTGTACCAATAACAAAATATCAATTAATCAGTGCAACAGCATGTATAATATTAATTGGCATTGACAGCTCATATCTTCTCCACTGAAACTGTTATGAAAACAGATCATCCAGATAAAAGTATCAGTTAGCTCCTGAGAAAGAAAATTTTTTCAGAGCAATGGAAGTTGAAATCTGCAGGTAAATAAGGTCCTGTGAAATGTTCGCAGCACTTGATTGATGCTCATCCTGGTCTTGCTTAGGAACGCTTTCCAATGTTAGTGAAGGTTTACTTAAGTTTGGGCTACAGCCCATTTCTTTCTCATTCTCTTCAGAGACCTCTTCGTCTCCATCTCCATTGCTAGACTTTAAGAAATTGCCCGATCATCAGATTCACAGACAAACAATTGCACATCGGTGAAAGTTGAGGCAACATATTAGTAATTTAGAGGTTAGAATTCCTTCAGGAAGAAAATTTAATGAAGCTCAAGGGAAAACAGACAGCTAAAGGAATGTCAGCTAGTAGAACAAGGAATACATGTCCGTCTGAACTCTGCCCTTGTAGCAGCACTCGGAGAAAACCACTCTACAGTTCTGTAGGAACTGCCTAACCTCCTGAGTGCCCAGAAAAGATGAGATGCTGCGTGTCGGTAGTCATGCTTCTGGTCGTCTTTTCCTAGTAACTTTTCAGGTGGATCCAAACAAAACAGGCTGTCCCCTTTGCTCTCCCCAGAAATCTCAATCCTGAGATTAGCCTAGAGGAACAGCTGATAGGGTATCAGTTTACTGGGCACGTGCCACTCGGATCCAACAGAAGTGCCTGTCGCTTGCATCTACAGTTTAGGATCTTTGTGGGCTGTGAGCTTCTTCTAAGGCCTGAGCCTGGCATTTTCCTTGCTTGCCAGGGCATTGCTCTTTTCCCCATGACTTTCTGTTCGTACTCGCTAGTCTTTCAGCAGGACAGCCACTTATTAAAAAGCAAAAAAACCCCAAAAATCTGATATGATCTCAAGTTTTCTTTAATATATTAAATGATACACCTCTGGTGCACCTGACTTTTTTTTTGGTAATGTATTATATTATCTGAGTGGTTTCTGACATCTGTCTTTCCCAAAAGCCTTTTTACTGGTGTCTTAGCACAGACAATATGTAACTTGTCTCTTGCAAAGTTTTTGTTTTCAACAAATTGGAGGGTCAGGTTGATACTCCTTTGGAATTCCAGCTCTTCTTTTTTTTTGGTTCTCTATTTAAGATGGTAACTTTTAAGGTTAACCTGTAGACATCCAGCTGTTAGTCACTTCTTCTGAATGCAGGTAATGGTTTATGTATACTGCTGACTGTTTCTTCCAACCTGGAAAGTTATTAATGCAGACTTTCAGCTCTATAAGCTGTATGCACAGGGCAAAATCGGTGTTTATTGTAAGCTTGTTGAGAAGACAGGTTCTGATGAAGTGTAGACTGCTTTTTTAATAACAGTAAATTGGAATAGCTAAGACCTGGTCTTGTGACAAGTTTCACAGTGAAGCAGATCTCCTCAAATGCAAGAAGAAAGTTTTCCTGTGAGCTATACTAGACACTGTGTAAACCCTTGCTGCTGCAAACCGTACTGTACATAAGCTTAGTTTAATGTCTGAGTTGGACTCATTTGTTGTGCTTGATTGTTAGAACCCTGCTGAACTTGGATCTTGATTATTCTTCTCTCGCACAAAAAGCACCTGGGTGCACAGTAGAAGCTGTAAAAAATGCTATGTTTTCAGTAATACTCAATGTTTTTGTTGTTCTCAGCTGTGACATCAAGTCTAACCGCAGTGGTGTCTTGAATTCTCTGTAAGCATTGTTTGAGCTTGAAAAGCCCTTCTCCTACCCTTCTGTAACCTGAGTTGAGCAATCCCACATGCCTGTCTACCACATAAATAAGACTTTAGGACTTAATAGAATATTGAATACAGGGGCAAACACAGGTGCATAACTTCTGGCTTCCTTCTCATTTGCATAATAGCAGCCAAGTAATTGAAGTGGAGAATGGTCAGGCAGCCAAGCACAGAAAAGATAAGAGCACCTCATTTAAGTGTGCTGTCTTAAATCCTTTTGCTTTAGAAGTATGTTTTTTTTTTCCCCTTAGAAAAATTGGACGTGGAAAACGGAGCATTTGTGAGGTGGAGCGAGCAGGTGTGTGCTGGCTCTCCCAGTTCCACTTCAGCCCGCATTTGCCAAGTATTTGTGCTGTCAGCCATTGCTCCAGCCTTATTCCCCTCAGTAGGCTCTGATTTTGTCAGTTATTTTGAGGAAACTGGGAGCAACTTCTGGCTGTTGCTGATGTTTCTCAACCCCTCCCATGTTCTCCTCCCCAGTGCGACATCTCTTTGTTTAAAGCAGCTATTTTTTGTTTAGAAAGCGAAAGAAGAATGGGAACAACAAGGAGTCTTCAACATGTATTATATTAAAGCACTGGCTGGATCTGCTGGGAACCGATTCAACCTGCTAGGCTATTAATATCTATTTAAAAGGAGCAAATGCAGAGGACCGTATTTAGTCTACAGGAAAAGCTAAGAGTGACGCTTTGTTCTCAGTTACCAGAGTAGGCACGGAGGATGCATCCAGTGAAAGAGTGTAGGTCAGATGAGAGTCATGCCTAATGTTTGGGTAATTGTAATGTCATGGTCATCAGCAGCAAGAGTTGTACAGACTGTGGGTCCAGGTGTGGAGTGGAAGCAGTTTCTTTAAAGATCAATTTCTCTGCTGTTGCTACTTCCAAAAGCAGATTTTTCATTTCATGTTATAGCAAATCCTGTGCTGTACTAGAAGTAGAGTTTATCTGACTTTCACTGGTACTGTAGCACCCTTTAGTAAAATGCTAATATATCCTCAGGAAATCAATTTAAAAAGCCCTCTCTTGTTGGCAAATGTCTAGCAAAGCTTGACTGCTATGACCCTGATCCATCTGTGCACTTATGTAACTTTTTTCTGACACCTAGAAGTGTCCAGGGAGATCATGCTCTCTGTGGAAGGCACTGTCATGAAACACGGAGAGCGGTGTGTCTGAGCCAGGAGGTGAGGGAATTCAATGACTGTCACTTTGGTGCTGTGCAGCTCCCACCAAGTGGCAGTAGATCTTTATAGCTCACTTTCTCCAGTTAGAAATGAAGGACTGGACTGTGACACAAAGAGTGAAAAGGATTAAAGAGGTGGATGATGTTTTGCAGAGTTGGAAGTAAGCGTTTTGGCTAAGAACTGCAACTTTGGGGTAGAGTTTTCACAGTCGAAGACAGTTAAGTTGTTTGGCTTTGTAGGAGACAGGTTGTAAATGCATTTGGGTATATTGTCAAACCTACTTTGGCCTAGCCAGTGAATGGACTCTTGATAAGTAGTTCTACTGTCATTAGTTTCTCCATTACTAATAACATCCAATGCCCAGTTCTGCCGAGTTTCTAGAAATGCAGTCACATACAATAAAATGCTTAACAATTACAGGTGCCTTATTTTCTTTATGCTGAAATAAAAGTTCTTTTGTGTCCAGAACAGGTAAATACTGTAATGTATGTCTTAGAGCAGAAACACCCGACCAGCTATGTATGTTTGCACATCTGGTACAATAGTTTCCTAGTTCAGCATCTTGGTTACTTTTCTGTAACCACTTGTGAAAAAACAGTTATTTGTTAGATTAGGTGTCCCACAGGCACCTCTAGAAACATCTTTATTAAACAGAAAATCTTCAATTCAACACGTGACTTGAAAACTACAGGCACAAACGTGGCAGGTGATTCCCTTATCTCCATGTCTTTAAAGGACCTCCCAGGGGTCCCTGGTGGACTGGAGAGGTCATTCTGCTATTTAGGCAGTTTGTTGTTAGCCAGAATGCTCCCAGTGGTGCCAAAGCTTGGGCACTTTTTTCTGACTTCTAAAAAAGTCTCATGACATGGGGGGGTATTGTTGAGTGTTGGGCACTCCTGAGCCAGCTGCTGTACTGCTCTGTGCCGTCTTCCCTGTAGCAGCAGGGGAAAGGGTAGTTCACACCCAGCGATGCTGGGAGCACTGGAAGCATCTTGGTAGAATGGTGTACAAGTGGCATGTCACTATGCCCCAGCTACCACCAGCTCCTGAGAAACCCTTGGGCATCTTCCATCATGGCTGCAGCCATTGCCCAGCTAGTCTGTGCACCCTCTGGGCTCACTTGGTGCTTGGATTGCCCTTCACATGGAAAAGGTAGTGAAAACTTACACACGTATACAAGTACTGGTTTGTTGCAGATCAGGCTCGAAGCTTGAGTGTGAGATTTTTTGCTGAAAAATCATCAGTTGCTTTTATCTTTATAGTGTAAATTAGAAATTGATATTCTATGAAGAGCATTAGTTGATCTGGAGGCTGAACTATGTATTGCAGAATCCTTGGAGTCATCATCTTGACTCTTACTAAGAAAACCCCAACCAAACCAAAAACACAACACAAAACCCCAAACTCCAAATCAGTCATACCTTAAGCAAACCCCTTTTTCTGGTAGCTTGTGTGTGTGACATAATGGTATATGTGGACTTTTACCTTATTTATTAATCACAAAATTAGAAAGAAGCATTTTTCCTATAGTGAATATAATTATTTTTATGAAGAAGCTGGGTCTTCTCCTTATTACTTTCAAAAGCAGAAGACTTGGAGCCTTGAGCAGTACTTGTCCCTGCAGTGGTGGCTGTAGTGTCTGAGGCGTTCAGGAGCAGGGTGTAACAGCTGTACCATTACGGTCTGCTCCTGACATCAGTGCTGCTGAAAAGTCCTGCAGCCCTGCAATGCTAAGTAAATTTGTGGTTTGTTTGGAAAAAGGGATTGTTTTTCTTATCTGCAAGTATAATTTTCCTGTTTGATGGAGTCATTTTGCAAGATGCCATGTGACGTTCTCCTTTTGTTCTGTTACCCTATTTCTGTGTTACTTATAAATTCTGCATTGTAAGGTCAGTTTCTCAGTAGTAGGTAAAAGTAACAATTAGATTAGAGCAAGACAACTTTTGTTATGTCTCTGACACAATTCCCTAAACTCTTGTCATTTTCACAGGAGAGGGGTTTGTTTTTGTTTTTTTTCCCCTCCCAATTTCACATCTGGGCATTGTGTCTCCCGCCTTGGGAACCTAATGGATTGATGGGAGTTTTGGAGGAGCTGTTGCTCATTGAGATAAGTGAGCCTGTGGGGCAAAAAGTAATTTAGTCTCATTCCTCAATAATCATAACTGAAGTGGGGTACTAATAAGTTTCTCTTCTTGCTGCTGAAAAAGGGGTTGGGTGGGGAGGGCTCTGTTTCTTTCCTAGCTTTCTGATGCGTTTCTGCAATACAAACTGATAGCAATAGGGGCCTGATTGCTTGCTGCATACCTGACTAGATGGTTGTTGTTCCCCACATGGCTCTTCTGCAGGGCCTTGCAGCCACTGACATTGGAATCAAGGCCTCACGGCTGCTCTGACCTCTGAGGAGACTACCCTGGCCTGGCCTGCTGCTCGTCCAGCTTTAAGGAAGCAAAAAGAATACCCCAGCCCAAATGAAAGACATCTCTTTGTCACGAGCTGTGGCCTCCCTGTTCAGTAGGCTTACAAAGTCAGTGGAGCTTTTGTTCTGGGTCAAAGACTGCAAGTCCAATTGCTTTGTGCAAAAGGTGAGCTGTGACCCCGGCACTAAGAAAAAAATCTCTGAACTTCCTCCTTTACTTGTTTTCAACAGGCAGCATTATGTGGATTCTAGGGCCTTAGCCAGAGCTGATAGAAGAAATTTTTTTTTTTTTTGAAGTTTGTGAATGTTGGGTAAGTGACAGGACCGTGTTTCTGATAGCTTGGACCGTTTGAAATATGGTGCCAGTGTTTTGTCAGGTGTGGGCCTCTTGACACAAGCCAAATCTGTGCTAGCTCTGGAAAGTGTTCCAGAGAAGTGCATAAGCAACTCAAATGTTTTTTTTTTAAAAAGTATGTTTTTAAGAAAACATTTATTCCATGGAGTTTCGAATATCATGTATTAAGTATACTTGTTACAGTTGCTTGTTCTTTTATTAAAGAATGAAATGTATGGTATTAAAGTCCTTAGAAAGGTATTTCCTGTATGTTCAGTTATGTAACCAGCAAACAAAGATTTTATAGCAGATTTTACAAATGTTTATATGGCCCAAAATATCAAAATAGTTGAACATTTAATCATCCCTTTCTATATAATTCCTAACCTAATTCCTTGATGTTAGGAATGTGGGTTTTTTTTCATTTGTGGTTGTTTTTTTTTTTCTGTTTAGTTGTTTTGTTTTTGTTTGGGGTTTTTTTTTTGTGTGTATATGTGTAGGGTTTGGTTTGCTTGGTTTTTTTTGGTTGGTTTTTTGGTTAGTTTTTTGTTATGTTTTAATAACACAGACACACATACAGTAAAAATATTTTTAACATGAAGCTGCACAAATAACAAAATGGTACATACCCTCTACCTCAACATCAGCATGCCCTGAGCTGTGCAGACCAAGATCTCAGGGTTGGGGAGCTCCGTGAAAGCTCTGCAGAGGGCTTTTACAGGAGCACATTTGGGCTGCAGAGATCTTGAAAACTGTTAAAAGGACTTGGTGAAACAGGGCACTGTCACGCTGGACCCGGCTGTGCCTGTGGATACACACCCTTCCTTTGAGGTCAGCATTAAGCTTCTTGCTTACTGTGCCCTTACAGCCAGAGCTTGTTCGTGCTGTAATTGAGATGTTTGGACACTGTTCTAGAGATGTGGTACTTTTACCGTGTCCAAGATTGTGAACAGAAACACAACAGATTTTAATTTAGTTTGTGTTTTCCTCTTTGCCATGCCTTCCTGCTTAGGTCCTCGACTCTTGTGCTACACAGTACCTTATGTGATCAAATTGCTAATTGATGGACAGAGGCTCTTTATGCAAGTGCTGTTGCCTAGTGCTTTTTGGTGCTGTTATTTTAGTTTCAAAGAAAGTTGAATAAGTGTCTTCTCCTTGCATCACTGTCTTTGTAAAATATAAGGAAGACCACATGATGGTTTATCTTTTGGAGTTGCTTATAGCAGCTCCAGGAAAGTGCAAGTTAACGCAATAGGTCAGATTGGATAGTAGGATCAGCAGGCTTTATTTTACAAAGCTTGTAGCAAAAAAAGTTTTTCTTTTTTTTTTAAACAAAAATCTAGACCTCCCCTTTAAGCAGCGCCATATCATGTTTATTTAGAAATGATCTGCTTTTCCTTTTCTATCTCTAGATGTGTGCAGCAGTCCAACTGCAGCTTGTAGGTTCAGTTGATGTTTTGAGTGCCTGTTTTTTCTTTATCGTCAGAATACAGTGGAAGTACAACTGGAGAACAGAGGACAGAATCCCAAGGATCAGACTTGGGCAGCTTATCAGTGATATTTTATTTTCTTGTCCTCTTCTTTTTTTTTTTTTCTTTCTGTTTAATTTTTCTATTTAACAACAGAGGCAAACTTGTAGATGGATTCAGGTAATCATGGTTTAAAAAATTATGGTTCTTGGTGTCTGATGTCATTGCTGTCTGAAGACACTCTGTATACTGTTTCATTTAAATTAAAGAAAGATGGCACCATGCAGTAAAAATCAGCCATACGTACATCCTTGCATATCAGTGTTGCCAGCGCTGCTATACTGCCTTCATTCTTCCTTTATCTTACCCTGGTAGGTCTGCCAGAGACTGCTTTCTTGCTTTGCTAACCTTTGCTAGGATTTTGATGGTTGTTGGCTACCCTTGCATGAGTTCTTTTTGAACCTTGCATCCTACTTGGGGCAAGTTAGGTGAAAGGGGCAGGTACGCTTGCAGCGTTGGGTCTGTCTGGGAGGGCGGAAGGCCTGAGAATGCTGGTCTGATACTCCCCCAGGGCAGCCTGCGGAGCCACACTGACATTTGATTAAAGTAATATTTTGCTGTGGTGCAGTGAAGACTTGCTAATGACAAGGGGGCTGACCAAACTTCCAACTCACGTGACTGAACATAAATATTTGTCCACGTTACTACAGCACCTGAATGCTTCCCAGGGCCTTTTTAAGTGCAATGCCCCTTGCGGTGCCACAGGCAGCCTTACTGTGGTTGGCCATATTGAGTTGGAGAAGTAGAGTCTTCCCAGCTTTTCAGACTGGAAACTAAGGCTCATGAAAACGGAGCAATTCACCAAACTTGCACTGTGTATTTGTGACAGAGTGATATGATCAGCTTGGATCTTTCCAGCCCCAGCTCTGGTCTCTGAGGTATAATTTTGTACTGTAGTGTCTCCTTTCTTTTTAAAACCTGCACACATCAAGTAGGGAAAACAAATGCATATCTGACGTCTTGGAACAGTACTCAAGTAACAGTCCTGCCTCAGGACACAATTTTGTAAGTGTGTGGCATTGGGAGGTTGAAACTTCAGATGTTTTAGAATAAAAATTATGTGTCTCAGGATAAGGGAGAAACTTTGGGATTGAGTTCTTACGCCTGTCTCCCCACTAATCCTAGGGCAGGTGTTTGCAAAACACAGCTGTTTTGCAGAAGTTAGGCGAGAACGTGCATTCCAGTCTGGCTTTCTGCTGAACTGGAACATGGATCATATTTTTGAAAGAATAACGGTTTGACTATTCGATGTTCTTCTCATTATCTCAGTTTGATAAAAAGCATTCTTCAGGTCATCAGGGCTCTCTATAAGTTAAACTACGTTGTTCTGTTTCCATCTGTGACTCCAGTGCTCTCAGGAAAAGCGCACGTGGTAGAAGATGTAGGAAAATAAAGTAAATGAAGCCCTAGGGAACCATAACAAAACGGGAAAAAAAAGCGGCATAGCCTGTCAAAATAAGAATCAAGGAGCTCTAACCCAAGGTCAAAAAGAGCTTTCCTCCTTTCTGCTTCACTAACACCTATTGGTGAAGACCAAAAAAGCGTGCTGCAAGCAAAAGGTGACTGAACTGGGAATGTGAGAAGGGTGTGTTGAATGGTGGAAGATGCTAGGAGCTCTTAGAGGGAGGAGAGCAGCTTGGAAGGAACAAGATGGTGCAGAAATGTGTCATTTCATAAGTTAAAGTTCAAGCATCATCAAGAATTGTTTTTATGGAATTAAAACCAGCGACCAACAGTTAATAGCATTAACATTGCTAGGAGTTTCTGTACCCAAACAAATTTCTGCTGAACTGTCATGCTTCTTTGCAGTATTGCTGCCACTGGAAGATACTGTAGTGAGGAGCGTTACTCATTGTTCATGTTTCCTCTTCTGCAGGGGCAACAAAAGCATATCATCGTACAGAAATCAATACTCAAGACAACTAGTTATGGAGCATTTGCCACCAGATTGGTGACAATAATAACATTTGAAGAAACATTCTGTGTTGTCTTTGGATATGTTACTTAATCTTTCCATGTCTGAGATTCCCATTTCAACAATCACAATAAGCTTCTCCCATGTTTACTTTTTCCACCAGGCTTTTCAGTGCCTGAGTGTTGTGTTTCAAAGCTCACTGAGACGGGTGGATTGTACAGCACCTAGCACAGTAACATCTTGCTCTGGGTGTGGGCTTCTGCCCATGTGCTGCAGATAATAATTAAAAATACCTGTCAGAAATGTGCAGTGATGAGTACAGGTGACTATGGTTAGTATCAGAGTGCCTTGTAAAGTGATAAAGCTGCCTTGTAAATTGGGCTTGCACTCCTAGGCATCCTTCAGTAAGTATGCTGGGGCATGGACAGTATGGTAGGTGTAGTTGCAGGCGGTGCATGATTGTTACGATTACATGTGTGATGTGTCAGATGCGTATAGTTATGCTAATAATGCAGTTCTCTGTGCTTTCCTTTTTGAGGGCTGTTGTAACCTGCAGGCATGTTTTCTGTACTAGTTTATAATTTGTAATCGTGTGGCTTTGTGAAGAGATTTTAGGAAGTAACTTCTTTTAATTCATTTGAACAGCAATTTTTAGATCATGGAAAGTTAAGTAATGTTCATTAGTCAGGAGTATCATTTGGTGGGTGCTAGAGAATTCCTTGCTGCTCCTCCCTGCTTCGAGAACTCCCTCACCTCATCAGGCAGGAAGCTGGAATGGCCTTCATGAATTCCTAACTGGTCACACCCCAACATTTCTGCCTGTTTGTGTCAGGGGGAACTTCTGCTGTGTGGAATGCCTTGATCTTCTCAGCCTTCTGCTGTGGTGGTGAACTGGAGTGCAGTGAGTGTGTGTGCGCTGCTGCGGGAGGCAGAGACAAATCTCCTTTCTTCCTCAGACTGGCTAGTGACAAATACACCCGCAGTGTTCCTGTAAATGCTGCATTTTCTTGGTGAATATCTGGCCTTATGCAGATAAGAACCATCTATAACTGGAACTTTCTAAAACCAGTTTGGTGTACACTTACGTCTACAGAAGCTTGCAATTCTTATGTACTATTTATTAAAGTCAAACTGACTTTTTTTAAAGCAGTTCAACACAAATATGTCAGCAGAAGCTTGCAATTCCTTGTGGACAGTTTTAAGTCAGGTCAGTTACTAATTGATTATGTTTGATGCCACAATGAGCCTCGTTAGAACCAGTCTTAAGAATAGTCATGTGACTTTTTGTACTGTTTTAACTACTTCAGTTGAAAATCTCCCTTAATGAACGGGTGCAGTTTTCTGGTGTGGGCAAGTCCTGAGAGGAAAGATGGATTGCTGAGCTGGAATAGTGAGGTGGAGGATGCACATCCCAAGGAGCTGGGAGGTGAAAAAAGACCAAGATTCAGAGAAGTAGCATACACATTTTTGCAGGAAATAAAGGAGTAAACCCTTGCCAGTGAAAAAAGTGGAAGGGCTACCAAGTAACTTCTTGTCCCTGTCTCACGATATACTTAGATGCTGCGGGATGCAGGTTTAGATTTCAGGGCTTAGCATTAAGCACCTCAATCTTTCAAACACTCTTCTTTTCTAAATTTATAGAGGTTTACCTCAGAGTAGCCTGCACTTGTTTCTGCCTTTTTTGATTCAAATTTAACAGCGATATCTTCTGTTATTTTTCACCCAGGAATAGTATATATGGTAACAGTGTATATTTAAAACAGGGGATTTCAGAGAGGTTAAGAGATTGATAAGGAAGACACAGCTTGTATTTTTTTCTGCACTCATGGGTCCCAAGAACTTTTTTTTATGACTCAAGAATAATTTTGCTTGAATATTCTTTTGAAGGGTCTTCTGTTCCACACCTTTCTTTATTACAGAAGAGCAGACAGTTAATACCAAGCTTTGCTCTCAATGACCTTGCTTCTGTGTCACTTCAACCATGATGTGTTGCATACCTAATGTTTTTTTTCAGTGATAATATTGTAGTTGATGGTATTTCTCATGGGACATAGGAGAATTAATTTACTGTAGTCAAATCCAGGTTGGTTTTTTTCCATTTTGTAGTGGTCGAAGCGTCTTCTACAGAGCAAGGGGGGCTTTGTCACTGAGGGTAGTGTGTAGAAAATACATACATATTGCATGTTTTATCATCTCGCATCTTTCAAAAGTTAGGCTAGCTGAAACAGACCCCAACTAGTCAACGCAGCAAGTAAAGCACTTTGGGTATTATCTCAAGGATTGTGAAAAACTGCTGCTGTTTGCCTGTTACACACCTGCAATATTTTAGCTCTGTATTTTAACACTTTATGATTTTTGACCTAGATGGGGCCACCCAGTGACACCTCATATTTTTCAGAAACAGTGCAGCTTGATTTCAGGCATGGCTCAGTGTGTTGTAAAGCAGAAGTGATGATACTTGCTAAACCCCAAGTTTTATACATCCTAGTGTTCTGCAAGTAGGTCACTGATTATTTTGCTTTTGATCACCCCACCCTTATGGTTCATAATGGAGCCACAAACTTGAAATGAAGTTGGCTAGAGTGGGTGTTAAATATGTATCTACTGTTGATTTAGTATTAACTTCTGCCAGAGGAAGGAAGACTTTGAGGATCTAGAATTCTTAACTAGACAGCAAAAGGAAAATTTGATACTCTATTTCTTACTCCCCTCAAATTAACTGAGGAGTTTAAATCCATATGTTAGTCTTTCATTTTTTATTTTCACAATGCAGCAGATGCACTTCTGAGACAACTTTGACCTAATGCACTTTTGGATAACAGCTGGTAAAGTGCCCAGAGATTGACCTGATGGCTCTATGTCAGAGTTTTGAAGCTTAGATGTAGACTTTTCACTCAGTTTGAGGACATTACCATGCGTGTCGATCTTTAAAAACTTACCAAAGGGATTTTTTTCAGCTTTTGTGACACTTTTTTTGAAACTTGATATGGTATGCACTTGACAGAAAGATCTTTAGTGATGCTGTGTTCTGGCTACTTTGACAAATGCTGCTGCCTTTTATTGAAATATTCACATTGAGATAGCGGTGGGATGTAATAATCCTTCCCCTCTCTGGTAGGTCTGTGCTGAACTCAGAGGTCCTGGGTTGCCTTGGGTTGCTTGAGGGTGTGTTTTCCAGTCAGCATTCACTACTTCACACATTAAAAGGAGGACAGTTCCCAGTGAAGCAACTTCAGTGCACAATTTAGGAAGTCTCCGCTTCTGTCGCATGCATGCAAAGTACATGGGAATGAGTGCAGTGACTCCTGCAGATGGAGAATGGCTTTGGATTGGTCTAACAGACTTGTAGAAACCATTTTAAAGAATCACATTTTTGTTGAAAGGTTTGTCCAATATTCAGTGTTTCTGTCTGATGTGTGTTTTCTATTTTTATTGACTGTTTGACTTCTAGGTAAATATGTTCAAAAGCTAACAAGTAATTCTTAGGGCATGGTGTCCTTTCTTGTTCTGGTTTGGGTTTTTTTTTTCCTTTTAGCTACTTTTTGTGGCGTGAAATTGTTTTTTCAAGCTTTATATTTAATGATACAGAAATTATATTGACCCCATCACACCAAGCGGCCTAAGTATGTAGTAGTTCATTCGATTAGTTGCTGGCTGAAGAGTAAGGTTTAGATCTGTCAAAGTTTATATTGGTACACTCTGAAAATTTGGTGTTCTTATATAAGTGTGACTTTGGCCATAATTCTGGGGTAATAAACACTTGGATGATTCTGCATATATAATTGAAAATGTGTGTTAGTAGAAGTCACCTTTTGATAAACTGTTATTATATTGTACATAGGCAGTAATGATGAATTTTGAGGAGTGGTTTAAGGATTTGTAAAAGCAGAGCAGGCAATAGACAACAGCTACCATAGAGTGAGGACTGTTTCCTAATATTTATAAAACACTTAACCCAACAGTGAACCCAAACTCTGTGGCGGTAATTTATAGTAATAAATGTATGTTTTCTTTCTCTCCCCACCCCAGGACACTAGCAAGTGTAGGAAAAGAACTGAAGGATAACTTCTTGCGGGCCCTGGCAGAAAGAGAGGAAGCCAATCGTGCTGGAAAGATTTCTGTGAGTACTTGTGAGATCACAATCTTCTTAAGAGTTTACAAATTAATCTGAAGAGCAAAAGGAGGTATTTTACAGGGAAACTTGAGGTGGAAAATTTGAAAAAGCTTGTTTGGTGTAGGAGAGATCTCTTGAACCTTAAAAATGCATTGATGTTCATTTTATTTTTTAAATAAGCAAAGCATATGAAGATGCTGCCCAGGAGTGTACGAAAGGAAAATGATGAACCAAAGATAGAAGAGGAAAAACATATAGTGAAGTGTATTTGATTTCATAAGCAGCTATGTATTCCTGCCTTGCACAAATCATTCCCATGTGTGCTCTGATTTGAGGAAGACGCAGCCTGATTGTTGGGAGAATCTCTTTGAAACTCATTAACATTGATGCTATTGGAGTTTCCTTGCTGAGTTGCGGAGGGGTGCTTTGTCTGTTGGATCTAATGCAGGACAGCGTTCTGGAGATGGCCATGTGCCATCTGCCTCCCTGCCTCAGCCGGTTCGCGCATGCGAATTATGAATAGAATTATGTCCCATAATTCTCGGGTGGATATTTATTCTTTCATGGCTAGCTAATTAATATCTAGAATTTGCAGAGGAAATGATGCCTGAAGTGTGGTTCCACAACACATGTGAGCAAGCTTTCTTATGGAGCTTCAAACACCTTGTGGTTTTAGCTGCCTGACAAATATCCTGGAATATCCCCTTCCTGGGTTATTTATGGATTTATCCAGGAGAAATAGGACACAAAACATTACATGTATGGTAGAAATGAGGTAGGGTGGAACAGTGCTGTTGATGGTTTAGCTTTGAAAATGGAAGCACTCTGTCTTGTTCCACATACTTACAGCATTAAAAAAAGGCAGTTTCTAATTGTAGCACTTTACTCTTGTAGTTCCCTTGGCTGTAGTTTTCAGAGCTTCTTCTAAAGGAAACGTAATTTCTCCATTTTACAGGTGGGGGCATTACTGGGTTATGCAGAACCCTCGCAGGGCAGCAAAGGGCTCAGTTTGTACTGACAAATATTTCTGGCTCTATGTAAAGGCAACAGGGCTGAGCCCAGCACTTCAGACTGGCTGACATCTGCCTATGGACATATTCCAGTCCCCTCATCGTGCCGATGGGGTGCTGTATTGATCTAGGGGTGGGAAATGATCATACTTTTCTGTTACCAGTACTCTGGGAAGAGTTGAAGTCAGTAATAGGCTTCTCAGTCTTGTGGGCAGGGAGTAGTAGCATTCACCGAGCACTTGAAACTGGATCCAGTGCATTCTGGGAACTCCTGGAAGCTTCTGCTAGAGATCCCTCTCCTTAAGAAACTCAGCCCAAGAAACCTAGACAGAAAAAAGGTCAAATACATTCATATACTTAATTTTTTTTCTTCTTCTTCTTCTTAACTCCCTGGGTTTATTAACTTTAACCCTCTGCTCTTGTGCTGTGTATCCTTATGCTGCTGTCATAGAGGACTCTTTAGCAAGCAGACAAGGGCCAGCACAGGTGTGTTAGACAGAGCTTGGATTCAGAAGGCACTAGTAAGGTTTTAGTGCTTTGCCTGACAAGTTACATGTGGGCCTCTAAAAAGTGAAGTTAGATAAATTATGGGTTAGTCTTCAAAATTAAAAAATAAATATTAAGAATCCCATCAAAATGAAGACAGCTGGTCTCAGTTGCCAAGTTCCTAGGCCTCCTGCAGTGATACGGTTTGTAGGCCCCCAAAACACCTTCTGGTTTTGTATCGAAAGCTTTTGGAATAGTGAGTATTATTAGAAGCTATTCAGTACATACCTAGATATAATGAAATATAACCAGTGTGCAATTTCAGCCTCCATTCTACCTCTCCTGCAGTTTGCTGGTTTACAGGAGATCTCATAATATTTGCTTAATACCCTTCAGTGTGGGAATGCATTTCAAACAGTGATTCAGAACAAGAACCTATTGGCCACAATAAATGCACACAAAAGACATTTTGTTTTTTACTATTGCATGCCTAATGAATCAACAGAGAGAAGGTATTCCCTTAGGAAACCATGGTTTGTGGGTTTTAATATCTGGACAGTGCGACCTGCATTGTTTCTAGGGCTATAGACAATCCGTCTGTTTTTTGGGGTTGCGCTTAGGCTCGAAGAGCATGTACACTGGTTGCTGAGAAGGCCTACCCAGAGAAAGCACATCCTCTTTGGAAAGCTAATACTGCTGCCAAGCAATACCTAAGAACAACAAAACCCCCCAAAACCTGCACAACCCAATACAAAAAAAATAAATCGCAAACCCAGGACAAAATATAGTAAACAAAAACACCCATAAAAACTCTTAGCCGACAAAACCTAAACAAAAAAAGCAACAAAAAGCCAGGGTAAAAGGTCTTTCTCTTTCACACATACAATGGGAGGAGGAGGGCTAAAAAACCACCAGTCTTAAAAACTGCATTTTGCTGTGCCTGGAAAAAATGCGTGTCTCATCTGTGCTTGGTCACTCTGTGTGGCTTACCCTCTCCGTTCCACTTTGGCTTTTATAGGTCACCCATGTGTCAAGTTGATCCGGGAAGTTAATTCTCTATAACAAGCCTGTCAGGACAGAAGTGTTCCATATATTTTCTTACTAATCAGTTCCATTCAAAAAATTGATCTGGCAAAGTTTATGTGAGGAATAAGATGTATGAGGTAGAAGATAGTTTTAAAAATGAGCAGGGGCTGCAGGGTAAGGTAATAATGAGGTATGGATGGATTTTGGCAGTACTGGTGGATTTATTTATGTTCTCATAAATGAGAATTTAGCCAATGTGAGTCATATGATCAGATGAACTTGGCAGGAAGACAGCTCTTGACTTCTTTGCACAGGTGTATGTTTACCCGATCTAGCCCTCACCTATACTCTGGTATGCATTAAATATTGCTTGTTTATTCAAGGTGATAAAGGGCTCTGTGGATATCGTAGTTTGTATTTACAAAAGCCTTAGGAAATTACGCAATATTCAGGAACTCCTTTTTGTGTCTAAAGCCAGTCTCAAAGTTACTGTGTGCATACCTTGAGGCTGATCTTTAGGGATAGGCTTGAGGCGATGGGCCAGAGAGGAAGCTACAGCTGTAGAGATGTATCTGAAGGTGTAGACATCCTGTAAGCTTGGATTTGGATTTCATGGCAATTGGAACACGTTACAGTTACATTCTTGTAGGTATCAAAAATATTTAGGCACTTAATAGTTAGATGGAATCTGTTGGTGGAAATGAGGGACTTCAGTAAGCTGTGGATTCATTCTTCTTCCCTTTGTTCCTATGATTGGGGGTAGAGATAAAAAGGTTTCCACAAAAATAAATCAACAATCCCTGTGATGTTCCTGTTCTCAGTCGTGTTAGAGCTACAACTAGGAGATCAGATGAACTTCGTGCCTGGTAGAATGGAATTTTTTTTTATTTTTTTTTTTTTCCAGAAGTGAGTATTGGCTGTGAAAGCACTTAGATGGCTGGGCCTTTTTGGCTTTGAAATGTGTATTATTGAAGCTGTGTTAAAGCACTGGTTACAGATTTTTCCTTTAGAGCCATTCAAAGCAACCACTGCAGCTGACTCAGAAAAAACTTGTGCATTAGGCACTTTCTAATATACCAGTTTCCTGTGTTGAAAACTCAATGAAGCATAAGATTGTGTTGTAAATGAACAAGAATATTGTGCTGACAGGCTCTTTTTTCCCTTTACTTTTTCTCAACATCTATGAAGGGTGCCCTCTCAAGAAAAAGAAGGTATTATAGAAGTGTTTATTTCTCTTTTGACTGAACCCATGTTTGTTTAATAAATCACTTCAGAAATTGCATGATTCATGCAGGTAGTCGTAACTTCATTGCAAACAAACCACTTCTGCCTTTGAAATACAAAATACATGTGAAACTCCATGTCATTGGGAAGAGTGTAGTATGAGAGAAGTGACACTGTGTTCCTTGGATGTAGATCTAATCTTTTTTATTTTGTCTCTTGAAGGGTTACTCTGCCTTTCCTCCCAATGAAAAGGGGTAGGGATGTGTAGAAATCATGTTACTTGATGGGGCTTCTTGTGAAGATGACAAACAGAATCTTTTTTCCTTATATTTTACCTTCAGAAATCATAGACATGAGCATCTGCTACTGTTTCTGTACTATATGCAGATACATATTTGGCAACTGGTGTAACAGAGTGTAAAAGCACTTGGAATGCTTCGAAATGGGGCCACTGGATCCAAAGTCCCCTGAACCTTGAATCCAGCTGTTAGGGAGCTGGCTGTAAGTTTGTGGTGTAGTTTTATTTCTATTATTTCACTTGTAGGACCATGAAGTACTGGCAACACACAAGGAGTAAGAAAGCGGGCACAGAGTGTTAGGTAAAATGCTAAGGTAGCTCTTCAGTTCAGTGTGCTGTTTCTTTGTGGTTTTCACATCTGTATTAGAGAAATAGGTCTTTAAAAGGATCATTTAATACCATTGGCTTTTTTTTTTCCCCCACCAAGCTTCCATCTCTATAAGTTGTAGGTGCAGTGTCACAGAAAAATCATTCTAGTTCAGATGTAATACGTGGATTGTACATTATTTTAAATGCCTAAATATTACATTATTAGATATAGTGTGTGGTTTCCATTAGAAGGATGCATAGCTGATATACTCTATGCAGAAAAGCATGTGAGAGGAGAGGAGAAATATTTCTTCATTGTTTTCTCTCATTTAATGCAAGTGAAGCAAAAGTTAGGAAAGCAGAGTACGTTTTACAGAATACATGATTTATATCATTTTAGTGACAAAACGGCTGTGAATAACTGCAAATTACTCGTGCTGTGATGAATGTTCATGTTCGTTCAGATCAGCTGACAGAAAGGCGTGGGGCATGTTATTGGAATGGTTTTAGCTGTCATAAGAAGACCTCAAGGTTCACTTAGGGTTCCGATCTATATGTGTAATTTTATTAACTGCTATTAATTCAGGGCCAATTAAGCTCATTTTAGAGACCTTGTAGTTGGTTTTATTTGTCTCGGCAGGGGTTTTGGGTTCCTTATAAAGAGGGCTCAAGAGGGACTGATGACCTGATGGCTTTACCTGTATGTGAGGTTGTGTCTGCATTGGTGTTTGAGTTGGGATGAGGAGAACAGTTTGGAAACCATCCCTTCAGAGGACCCTACTTGCCACATGTCACATTGCAGAGCAACCTTGGAATGCATTTACTGGCTTTAATTGGAAAAAAAAGAGACATTAAACAAGAAGCTGGGCTTCAGGGTCACTGTCCTCTTACAGACAGCCAGTTCTTGGGATCAGTGCTACTAGAGCTACTGCGATGTAAAGATCCTAAAATACGTATGCTGTGGGGACACGGTGGCTCTGGCTCCGTTTCATTCCTGAGGTCCTGCTCTTCATATTGTATCATTGCCCAGTGCAAAAGGGGTATCTCCTGAGTAAGACCTATATGAGCACAAAGTTTCTGCTTTTTAAGTAGACCTCTTAAGTACAGTCAACCCGATAAAGAATACTTATCTTGGTAGGGAAATAGGTGGCATTAGAAATGCAATTACAGGTATATAGAGCAAATGTAGGTTGCAGCTCAGCTTACTGTATTCGTGACAGTAGGATGTGTTAAATGCTAGCATGTGCAATGGAAAACTCTTGTGGCCTATCAGCTTGAAGAAATAAAATTCTCAATGGGAAGAGAATTCCTGGAAGAGACTAATGCTTTGCTGAATTGTCAAGAGCATCGCTAAAACACAGACAGGTGATCACAGACTATAAACAAATTAAACCAAATCTTCTGTTATGTTTTCCTAAAGTAGCCATAGTTGGCCAATTCAGAAGACTGATTCTCAACATTGGGCTACTTGCATGAATATAATTTAGCAACTCATATAAGATATATTTCTAAAAATGTCTTCCGTTTTCCAAGAATGTCTGAGTTGTTTGCATAAGTTGTTGATGGGGAGGAATTGTTCATGTGTTCATTCACAGCCTTCTCCAATTGTGAACTGAAGAAAAACAAAACAAAATAAACAAAGGAGGGATAAGAATATAAGTGACTATATAAATGCTTTAGCTAGAAAATATATGTTTTTAGAGACTTCGCATGCTTGGGTTAAATAGAGGCTAAAATACACATGGGAATTAAAACAAGCTAAATGTCTTTCCTACCTAGCAGAACAACTCTGATTGTTGATCAGTTTTGAAGCAGACTCCTGTGGGACTCATGCTTTTCTAAGTGATTGAAAATGGGTGTTGTTGGATTTTGGGACAGGGCCTTCCCTCTATCAAAGACATTGGGAATTGAAGGATTCAGGTGGCATTACAGGAATTTGTTAGGCTTATTTTCCACGTACATACTGAATGTTGAATAAGTCTGTCTTGTCTTCTGTTGAATGTCTCCAGGTAGGGAGTGGCTGTCCATAATTTCCTCTTTCCATGGGAAAGGCAGTTGATCCACTGTCTTACTCTTTCTAGGAAAAACAGCAGAGCTTAGAGGTAGCACCATCCTGAGGGATGCCTTTAGGGTTGCTCTCCTGCAACTGATGCGTTCTCTTGGACTTTTTCATTTTTATTCCCTAGAGTTCATTTTGTCTTCTGAAAGCTCAAGTGGCTGTTTAGTGATGCAAATGTGTCATCAGTACTCCATGGTGATCCCAGGGTTCAGTCGTACTTGGGAGTTTGAGGGATTTTGGTGAGCGTGATGGCTGTAGAGTAAAAGTCCCGATTTGAGAGGAGGACAACTGGAACCTCTTCCCACGGTGACAAATGGCAGCATGGCTGCAGCACGGTGAACCACTGCCATTTTCGATCTCATATACTGAAGTGTTCTTCAAGTGGCTAGTCTGTCTTGTTTTTAAAGCGAACATTCTTTTATCTCTGACATTGACTAGCCCATAAATTTGTTTCTCTAACCTCAGTTTGCTTTCTCCAGTAGCCCTTTGCTTATTAAGTATTCTGGGGGAAGAAAAACCCAACTAAATTTGAAGTCATGGGTTGTAACATGACAAGTTTACCTCGGGGATATGTGTGTGTTTTCCGGTCATGCCCCTGCAAAGCCAGTGACTATTTAGACACCATTAAGCTAAATGGAACCAGAACCTCATCTCATTGTATGTGTACTACTAAGTTATATACTTGCTTGAGACAGCACTGTTTTCTCTTCGATGTCAATAAGGATGCTGGGCTCTGTATTGAACTCTGTGTGTCTCTGCTACTGTCAGCTGAGTTCCTCCTGTATTGAACTGGATGCCCAATTTGACCTCTAGTTTGCTTCATGGTCTCAGCAGTAGCCTTTTACAGGTGTAAATGTAAGCACAGTGGGTATTACAGAAATTAAAGCCAGCTACACATAAGTTCCCAATTGAAAGTTGGTGCATGTAACTCTGGAGGTAATTCTTTATCACTCCTGTGCCTGCATGAAATGAACCTTTGTGAAACATGTTGTCAGTTCTCAGTAAATAGGTAATAATAGGTGATTTAACAGGAATATTCTTAAATTGTGTGTACGTGTTTTTAGAGCCCATCAGTGTTTGCTCTTGGGCATTGTATTTCAGATTATATGTGGGTTATAATGTTAGTTTAAAACAAGTAAGTAGCGTTATGAAAAGGTAAGCTCAGTGAATAGAAAAATGGTGATATTTTCAAAAACAACTTATTTTTTCTTTTTTGGTCACTGACTTGAAAAAAACATTTAAAAAATACATGCCCACATGTATTTATTAGCATTTGCAGCTCATGAACCTTTACACTAGGAGTATTTTTCTTTTCCTAGCTATAGGAAACCAAACTCAACCATCTGGCTGCCTAATGTTACCAAACAGAATGACTTTCACATTATAAATTATTACCTCTAAAGGAAGCAGCAGAGAAAGGCGGAAAGAGCTGATGCATGAAAGCTTTTAGTGGAAATGAATGAAATAAACAGCTATTCTGTCAACAGATCATTTCATTTGCTCGAATTAACTAATGATCTGATAAGTGAGTCTCAGTGAAAACCAGCTGTAACTAAAGGCATTCAAAGCATTACTGCAAGAAGCATAATAAGACAGCTGGAATGAGAACTAATGGGCTTTAGGGGGGTTCTGTATGTTATATGCAATATTCCTAAATATTTCCCTCCCTAGCATCTGAGGGACACTCTTGGCCACCTTGCCTGTTAATGTGAACAGCTTTTTAGCTGTACTTTGTACATGGTTGTGGGCTGTTGGACGTCACTGAGAGCAGAGTTCGTTACGAGGGGAAATGGTTACTTTTCGACAAAACGATTCACTATGATTGAATGTTTACTAAGAGAGTCCCCTGGTACCGTGACATCGAATCAACAAGTCATCAGATGGTCATATACAGATTCTTGCCAAGTACCCCTAATGGTGACCTTCTAATTCAAACCATAAGTCTGTACAGCATATGCTTTCACTATGATGTGTACTTTTTGAACTGTAGAGTAATAAACAACCCTAGCAGATGCATAAAGTTATGCCTACAGGTAATTTCTTGTAGACCTAAAAAAACAACTGAGGTTAACCACGTGCATCAGTTGAAACCCTCCATGTATGTTGTCTAAGGACAGCATACATTTGGTTTATCTCTCAGGAACTTGAAATGTGGTGAACACTGCAAAACATGGGAAATGTTCCAGTTCACGTGGAACTCACACTGATAGAGTTGAAATAGAATATGGTATAGATAATGTGCTGCTTTTATTTGAGAACTCACTTGGAATGTGAACACAATGTTATACAGTAGCCGACCTTCCTACTTAGTCAAAATCTCAGTGCGGAGAGAATTCCTTGGCAAAGGATATTCCAGTGTAGCAGAGCAGCTTTTCTAGCAGACTTGCTAACTCTGAAGGTTTTGCACCCCCTGAGTAACTTGTAAGGAGCATTTTCTAGCTGTCCTTCCATCTTCAAAAAGCTTCGGACCATCATTGTGCCTGTTTGGTTCAACCTCTCTTCTCTCTGAGCGAGGCTCTTGCTGCTGCGGCTGCTCTGAGAGTTGACTCACAAGATCAGGGAATGTGCATTAGGACAAAAACCAGTCCCACTGGGGCCATGACACACACCGGCTTTGATGAGGCTGGAAAAGCGTAAGATACATGTTTTGTGAAAGCTCTGTTCTGTGTGTGTTTTTCTTGAAACTGAAAAGTCGTTCTAAGGCAGGCAGTCCAGAAAATTCTCTCTGTCAGGCGGGATGTTATCGTGTGAAAATGACGTGCTTTCCCTTCAGTAATCTGGGATAGTACCAAGTATTTCTCTCGTTATGAGTGAAAAAGCAAAGGCAAGAGAGAGATTAGAGTTTGTGGGTATTTTAGAAGTTTATGGTGGTCCATGTTTGTTTTGAAGCAGAATTTGTGTTGTGTGTAGATAAATAGTGCTACATTGGTGTGTTAGGTGGAAGCATCTCAGAAGTGGTTGAGCTACAAATCGGATTCCCGCTGTTTGAAGCTGACTTAAACTATGGTTCTTGCTAGAGCCTGTTTGTTCACCACTACATAAGTTCTGAGCAGCTCCCTTCGAGGGGAGGAAATAAAAAAAAAATTGCTGGTGGGGAAAAAGTTTGCTTTTCACATTTCTGATCTGGTTTCTTTATCTGGGAAACAATTTTCACTGTGAACAGCAAAATCATAAAACTGTGTAGTGTCACGAGCTGTCTGGGAGAAATGATGAGAGACCTAATAATTTGCAGATCAGTTTCTCAAGGAAGCTAACATAAATTTCAACACATAATATTTGTAAATATCTATTTGTGCTTAAAATAGCATTGTCGTAGAACCCAAACGGAAGCCTTTTTTACTAGGTATTGCACAGTTAGGAGGGGTCATGCCCTTTGACTAGCACCCTGGGAATGAGCTTCTGTTCAGATGTGTGGATCATGGGATCACTGTGTTTCTGCAGAACTCAAGTAATAGCTTTTAACAGCATATGAGGAACTCTACCCCACTTTGTTTTCTTGGAGCCTGTAGACTGTTTCTTAAATAGCTCTAGCCCTCTCATGCTTAATTGCTTTATTAGTGTTGATTTTTATGATGTTCAGTCAACACTGTTGTTCTAATAGCCTTTCTCAGTTTGGCCACCCTGGATTATAAACTGCACCATACCAAAGCAAACACTTGAGAGTCCGACCTGCTGTACTGAAATTCTTATGGGCGTATGTGTTGGCCTATGTGCTCCTAACAACTATGTAAATGTTCCACAAATGCCAAATAAAACAATATAAGAGAAAATGGACTGTTAACCTAAAACACACTAAAATACCAAAGGCAAAGCTGTCCTTCCTCCTCCTCAGCTTGAAATAAGAAAAAGAGAAGCACTTACCAGATATTTTTCATTAAGTTGGCTGTTTTTCTCGCATAGTGTACGTACGTTCCTCGACGTTCACTGTTGGTGACCTTGGTTTAGTCTTCTGCATCTTTGTATTTGTAAACAAAAATTGTCTCTTAGTGCTTCTGGTAATATTTAGGTTATCAAAAGTAGGGATCAGCTCTCATTTTGTATTGTATAGTCAGCTATGCAGGGAGACAGCTGGCTATTAACTCATATTCTCTAACGTGATAATGGGCTTTCTCCAGAAGGCTGAAAAAATAACCTAGAAGCTGATATGCATAAATGTCTCCAGCAAATGTTCTTGCTGTGATAATCTACAGCGATGAGGTGCTATCTGTGATGTAAGTTTACAGTAGTAGATAATCACATTAACAGCTCCAGTCAAAGAATATAAACTAAACTAACGAGTTAATTGTTCTGTTATTCAGGAATAGGAAAAAAAAAAATAGTAGTGCATGTTCCATAGGTCACGGTGCTTTTGTTGTTTAACAGCATGTAAAGCTCTAAGCAGTACCTCTTGATAATATTGCACATCCAGGGAGTGTGAGCCTCATGCCATGAACCTTTTCTCTGTGAATCTTTTGCCATGAATCTGTGCCATGAATCTTTTCTCTAGAATGCAGAGTTTCCACCCCCTACCCTTCACCCCTTTTTCTCTTGGTGCTTTGGATGGTGGTCACAAGATGCTCCAGCTCTTGTGCTTTGTCTGATAGGGAAGGCCGAACACATGGTCTGTACCGGGGAGATGCTGTTGCTGTGGAGTCCTCTGGACATGACCCTGGTAGTGTTTTGTAAATGCCCCAATGTGTTCTAGGAGTCATCCAGAGGCAGATGAAAAAAATTCTGAGCAGGCCCTTTCAGACCATGTTGCAAATCACTATGATGCCTTAGCCAACTGGAAAACCATGAACCACGTGACTTGGAACCCCTGAGGCCACAAATGTTATTTCTGCTTGATTATTTTTCCATTTTCATTCAGCAGTTGGAGGCTTTCATCTGCTTTTTAAGCAATGGCCTTTCAAGCAGGGGTGAAATTAGATCCATCAGTAATGACTGTTGTCATTACTCCATCATTCTGTCAACTCTACAAGAGTTCCGTGGACGCATGTCCTGCCATAACATCCAGCCAACCCTCCTGCTTTCTTTTGAGCAAAGTTCAGTATCTTCTTTTTTGTTATCTGTGGTAAAAACGAGCAATGTAACCCCTACTGGAAAACCAGGCAAGAGTGATGAGCGCACGCCTGTGTAATTAGGTGCAAAGCAATATCCAGTTCCTCTGCCAGAGCCTGAACATAAGGACTAAATTTTGCACCTGAATTTTTCCCATGCTATCAGATGTGATTTTAGGCACGAACAAGGCTACACGATTCCTGTCAGTACTGGGCTGTTCTTTGCCGGTTTTCTGCATCTGTAAAACTTTTTAAGTGTTGTCCTTTTGAAGACTGTTGGCTGTTGACTTGAAAGACAGTAGTTGTTGCAATCCACTGAGTTTTTAACATACATCCACTTAATAGAAAAGGTCAGATTTCTTCTAAAGTGTTTACACCTTTAACAGATCTCCATGTTTTACCTCTCTGTGCTTTAAGGTATGAATAACATTTGAATTGAAAATTCATAGTTTGGCCTGTTAAGATGTGTATTTTCAGAGGTGGAATTATTTTAATCTGACAAATATGAGCCATAGAGAATCATAGAATGGTATCCTTGAATAGTTTGAGTTGGAGGGAACCTTTAAAGGTTATCTAGTCCAACATTCCTGCCATAATCGGGGACATCTCCTACAGCACATCTTACCATCTTTCTGCACTATTCTTTTTTTCTGTTCATGATAACAAGATAGATAAATGGGAGTTGTTAATTCCTCCTTCGGGTTTGGCTTGCAAGAATGATTAATTGCATATCTTTCCAGTGCTACGCATGCTTTTAGACTAGGTGTGCATGTTGTCATGTAGCAGAACTCCATCATTGGCAAACACCTAGCTGTTGTGTTCTACTGCTGTTCAGCACTGGGCTAGGTGGTTCTGCAACCCCCTCCCAAGTCAGAGTGGAGAGGCCACAGAAAACACTACGAGGAACAGTCACCTCTTTTTGACTGTAGTTTCTGCCTTACACTGTTCATATTTATTCCACTTGAGCTGAAATGGATGCTGATTTTGTTTCACAAAGTATATGTAGATAGCCGTAAAATACATCCTGGCTTTCCAAGAGGAGTCAGTAGGTATTGCGCTTCTTGGGTAGCACACTGAAATTGAGATTGATTCCTGAGGACTTGAGAATGCATAGAAGTTGGGGGGGATACTGCTTGTGTGTAAGAGGACGTAAGACAAAAACCAGAAAAATTTAAACTTCAAAAGCATTAGAAAAATAAATTTTTTAAAGTCTAATAGATAACACATTACATCAGGGGCTGCAAACTGAACTGAACAAGAGACCTCGAGTGTTGTAAGAAGAAATCCACCACAACAAAGGCTAACTGACATGAGAAAATTGGACTCTGTTATTTCACTCAACTGCAATACCAGCTGAGAATTTGCCCCTTAGCATAGTTGGTCTTTCTTGAGTATACTCTGATAGCCTTGTGGTGCCAGTAACCTTGCACAAACAGGTGCACCCGAGCAGCTCCTGTTTTGTTAACACAGAGAACAAAGTTAATGCTTTACCAGGTGCAGTTCACACCTGGGCTGGGAGTTGGGAAGATGGTCAAGGTTCAGGAGGGAGCAGTGGGAGGATGGCAGCAGGGGAGCTGGGCTCTGTCCAGAAGCCCTGCAGGGCCTGCTCTGGGTCAGCTCTTGCCCCCCCTCTCACGTCTGTCACCCTGTGGGAGCAGTGGTGTCTAGAGACCTCAGAGAGTCTTGCTTAGCCCCATGTGAGTCTGAAACGGAACCCTCACTGATAACAGGGACCAATTGAGGCAAGCCGGTGTTGCTGGGAAGATGCAAAATGTCTCTGTTGGCACCAGTGCTTCCAAAGTACTTGCCCTATTTTGAAATGTTTGCTTTAACAAACTGAGCTGCCAAGGTAGGAAGGAGAACATGGGAAACCTGATCTAAATTTGCAGGTGTCTATAGACTGACCTATCAGATATCCAAGTGTTTTGCTGTCTAACAGAGTCATGTTATAGTGCTTTTAAGTTGGTTTACTAACCGGGTGTGCATGAGGAAGGCTTAAATAACTGTACAGAACTGACCAATATATTTTCTAATCACTGTTTTGAGAAGTTCCTGACAACATGTGTTAGGTGTTTTCTGAAAGAATAGGTAGCATTCATACTTAGAATGGTCATATATATATCTGCTGCTCTGCGTCTGTTGTGTGTGCAAAGCAAACTGGGTGCAAGATTGAGCATTGACACCTGTAAATTAAAAGGAAACTGATACTTAGTAGCTTTGAAGCAAACTAAAAGCCTGACTTCATGATCACTGTTTCAGTGATCACACAGAAATGTATTTATTCTACTCTTTTAATAAACACTTTTGTATCTGGCTGTCCAAAAGTGAGCAACATTAACAGAGTCCTTTCAATACTCTTTTTCAGTTTACTAGCAAAATAAAGCAGGAAAAAAAGGAAAAGGTATCTTATGAAAACGCTAACTTCCCCCTGGAATCCACAGAGAAGCTGCAGTGTAAACCTAGCAGAGAACACAGAACTAGACACATGGCTTTTAACTGAAGGTCTGTGCTTGGGTCAGTTGGGTCTCCAGTCAGGCACAACTGTATACAGAGTTTCATGGGAAAGAAGGTGACAGATGGGTAGAAAACAGTTAGAGTGTGTACATGAATATATACATTAGTCTGTGATGCATATGGGCATCCCATATACTGAAGAAGATACTCCGTGAAGCAGGTATCTGAAGAGGAAAAAACTGAAAGTCTGGGAAGGAAGTGTTAAGTAAAGAACAGAAATTGCCAAGCTGTAGGTGTTGGGGGACACTTAAAAGCTTGTTGTAATATTTACATAGACAAACAGTGCAGGTCTGAGAGTCAGACAGGGCTGTCATCCAAAGTAAACCCTCGTCATCAGCCTTTTCTGCCAGACCAAGCCATGATGCCCTTTCCGTTGGGGGCTGGGGAAAGATAGAAGGCCACTGCTTCTTAAACAGCAGAATCACCTCTGCTTCTTAATTATTTTTCTCCCTTGGTTTTCCCACACACCTTTTCATGTTATATCTGGATGGGGCTCAGGATATAAAACTGTTGTTAAAAGTTTCATCTCTCTGATGAAGAGACTCTCACGTCCTCAGAAAGCACCTCTGGGACATTTTCTTCTGTGTCTTGTCTCACCCTCTCTTACTTGCCTGCTGAGTGTGAAAGACATTTGGGACAAGGAGTGCCTCTTGCTCTGCTCGTACATGCACAGAACAGTTTCTTGTGGAAGACTGGGGGTGCTCCACAAAGTTAGTATTTAGGTGCATTTTCCTATTGTCAGCACAATTCCTTAGAAAAGGGCAGTGGTGGAGAAAGAGTGAGCCAAGTTTTATCTTCACCAATTTTCTTGGCAACTTTGAGCAGTCTTGCCTCTTGCCATTTTATTTTAATGGTTCTCATTTCCTCCTGTGTTACACCTCTCCATGGTAGCTCTGACTTGCCTCAACACTCACCTTGTGGTTTCCAGGCCAGTGCCTGCTTCATTTTTTGCTTTCTCCCTTTGTCTCTCAGCCATGTCTGTAGCATTTCACTGTGCTTCAGGAGGATACTTCTCTTTCTGAAAGCTCATCTAATTCCTTCAGAGAATTTTTGAAGTCTCAGTAGTACTGTGCATAAAACCTGTTCTCACCCTGTTCTCAGTGTGTTAAAACTCCTGGCTTTATTGATGCTGGAATTTTAATCTATAGCTTCTCTTCATTTTTGTGCAGAAAAATGCTGTTGAATCTGTCTGTAATTAGGTTAGTGGTGGGGAATTTGAATTTTGCTAGAAGAACTTGTTTAAGTAGCTTGTGCATGTCTCAGCTAAATTGCATAACACGAATTATTGTTCAGACTAATTACAAAAAAAATAAAAAGGTGAAAAAGGAAAGCAGAGATGAAAATGAATGATCATGTTATTGGTAACAGAGTGAGTGAAATTCTGGTCACCGAAGACATTTCTTTGGATACGCAGCCTTTTGTGTGGTCAGTGACTGGTAGATTTAACCCCAAGATGTTTTCAGTGTTGTTGCTGGTAGAAATAATGAACTGAATAAAAGTTTGGCTGAACTGAAGTTTTTCTGAAGATTTTTATTGTTTAGAAATATCTCTTTTTTTTTTTTTTTTTCCTGCCTGCATTTTCTCCAATCTTCTTTGTCTCTCTTGTAAATATTTAAGTCTGTTTTTAATTGTGGAAGACAAGAGCATCCATTATGTCTGCTGTTGCTTTGGCAGTGAGCTTGTGATGAGTCAGCGCACTCTGAGGCGTCTCCGATCCATGCAGACTCACTGAGGGTGCTGCTTCTGGCTGGCAGCTCAGAGCTCCGACAGGCTGGCGGGTGCAGATGCAGCAATTACAGAGTTAAAAGCAAAGATCTAGCTATCTTGAATCATTTAGTAGGAAGCTAAACACCACCTCAGCATGCTTGGGAGGTGTGACTTGGAGGAATAAGGGCATACTAGTCCAGACCTGCCTTATGTCAGCTTGCTTTTGGCTGTGCTTTTATGTTATTTAAGAGTTGTCTTAAAATGAACTGTTTGCACAGAGATGTGTCCTGTAGGTAGAGGAAAGTAAGCATGGGTGACTCCTATGAATTTATATACCTATTAGATCCACTAGTTTTGGGTTGTCTGCCAGAAGCAAGCTCAAGAAAATGCTCAGTCTTTCTGTTGCCTGGTCTATGGGACTCCACTCCTGTTTAAAATCATTGATCGAGTATTAGGTAGCTGTTGTCAGCGAGAGCTAATAAAGTGATGAGTCTGTGAAGTACCTAAGAATTATGTCTATTAGAGGGAGATTTTTCAAGAACTGTCCAAATATCTCCTGCACGATGTGCAGAATACATTGGCAGGTATGGGCAAATGCAGTTCAAGCAGAGCATGCAAAATTTCAGATCGCTGTAAAGCCAGCTACATTTCTTCAAGTCTTTTCAGCACTGAGAAGCACTGTATTCAGCTGCTTCATCTCAGTCACAAGTTCTTACCCTGAGTTTTTGTTTGCTGTTGTGTTTCTCCTCTTAAATGGAAGCAGCTGATCCATGGGATGCGTTTACAACATTTTATTTGCTAAATTCGCTAAGATATCAGAATGAAACATACTAATTTTACATTGAGAGAAAGTTGTACAATCCTTTCTTGTTTTCTCTTGAGAGTTGCCCTTAAACAACTGTGGTCACGTTGAGTAATAGTTTGCAAATTAAGCATTAATACCACTACTACCTGTTGTTGTTGTTTTTCTTATTATTTAGTATTACTTAGTAATCCAGTACCTGAGGGAGGCTCTCAAGAAATATGGGGAGGGACTTTTTGCAATGGTTTTTAGTGATAGGATGAGGGGGTAATGGGTTCAAGCTGGAAGATGGGAGATTAAGATTGGAAATCAGGAAGAAGTTCTTCACTGTGGGACACCAGCACAGGTTGCCCAGCGAACTTGTGGATGTTCCATCAGTGGAGGTGTTCAAGACCAGGCTTTGAGTAACCTGGTCTAGTGGGAGCTGCCTTGGCCTCCAAAAGGAGGTTGAAACTAGATGATTGGAACCATTCTATGATTCTGTACTTATTAACAGTAATAAAAAACATTGGCAGGTCTGCTTTGTTTTTATGACTCCACATCATATTTAGGCAAAATAAAGTGAACTATTTTTTGCTTTTTAACCAGTAGCTATTGTGTAAGCTTTTGCTATTAGCCCAGGAAGATAAAATATAAGGCAATATTTAAATTTCTAGAAAATAAACCTTATAATTCAAAGAATTAGGGGTAGGTTTACTGAGAAAACTAGTGTATGTAAAAGAAATTTTCAGGCCTTATCAGAATGATGGGCTGTCTTCTATTGCCCAGGACAGAGCAGGAAGAACTTCCCCTTCTCTTGATTTATCTCTGAGGGATACTGCTTTTGTCTTCTGTCTTTCCTTCAGAATCTATCCATTAATTGCAGAGCAGTGAAGTTTGCTTTTTATGAAAAACACGTGTGTGAACAAAGGAGGAAGGGTGAAACCTTAGGACACCTGAAGAATAGCGGACCTTTTGTAAATAGTAACATTTATCCATGCACGCTGATTGTCTCTGGTGTCATTTGAACAAACCTTTTTCATATTTCCCTTTAAGCACAAATTCAGCAGAGCACCTAGAAGTGTGCTTAATTGTAAGCACACCCAGGTCTGTGTGGGCAGCCGGCTCTGTACGTGTGCTTAAAGATAAGCATGGGCATAGGCATCACGCTGAGTTTGTGGATAGGTGATCCATGTTATGGAAGTTATCCTGTCCAGTTCTCTGCTGCCAGCCATCTTTATCTGTAAGAAAATTCCTGCAGTCCCTTTGAGCAAAGAGTACCCAGAAAGCGGTACAATAACTCACTGCCTTCTAGTTTGTGGCAGCTGAAACACTCTGCATGAGGAAGGGAATGGGTGACAAAAAGCATTCTTCTACATTTGCTGATAGTTGCATGGAAAGGGAATGGGTTTGTCCTAGCTGGACGAAGCAAGTCCAGCATGGGTTGCTGCAGGTTGGTGTGTTTGGTATTGGGAATTGTAGTCATTGTGGTTCTTGGTGAGGATTATGTGGTGTGGGTAATTTCTGTAACACATTAGCTGCTGTTCTTGGGTCACCAGTTGATCCAACTTCATGTAATTTCTCCCTTTTCTTCTATAATCTTAAGTATAGTCTTGAAAGAAATAGTAACATTTTATCTTTCTGTGTCATTAGATGTTTCCTATCCTCCCTTTAAAAGATGAGATCTCTCTCCCTTTTTTGTTCTGTTTTATGGACATGTCATTGATTGATACTTAAGCCAACTAATTTGCTATTCCTTAAGATAGATGCTGAGGACACAACAAATGAACAATATCACAGGCTTTTGAGTTTAATATTTGAGGAGATATAATCAGGCATATCCGTTCTTTCCTTCCTGCATTTCCTTTCTCTGTAATTAAGAACAAGTTTCTGCTTGTGCAATAACTCTGTGTTCCCCAGCACAATCACTTACTCAAAACCTGAATGCTAAGTAAACTAAAGAGGAAATTAATTGCAACAAGGAACAAAGTTTTTCCTTTGGGTGATGTTAATACTTCCATTAGTAAATAGGAAATTGTATATCCATCAGTTACAGAAGTCTATACCCAGGTTTTGGCCTAGCTTGTGCACTTGCCCACAGGAGTCAGGGGGGAATGTAACTTGTGTGGTCTATTCAGACTAAATGTAGCATGTGGAATAAGAGCTTGGGACGTGGCTTTCTGCTGTGTCTCCCGCCTCACCAGAAGAGCACCGGCTCTCGCCTGGGCTTCCCGAGCCAGTGTGTCATCACGTGCTGCGTGACCCCGTGCATGACGAGCAGCAGGTGCGGGAGAAAGGATGTGCTGGTTTGGACAGTGGTGTGGACACAGAGGACATCATTTCTGCAGGATAGCTGGATGTTGGCACAAGTCAGTTGAGAGAAATCAGATTTGCCTGTAGGTGAGGAAGGTGTCAGGTCGATGTAGCGGAACAAAGATAGTTTCAGTGAGAACTGCAGCAGATAGGTAAAAAGTCTGAAGATTTGCAATCTCTTCTGGTAAGGGAGTTTGGCTTCTAGCTTGCTTCTGTGATGAAGCCACTTTTCTGAGTTACAGGTGGGGGTTTTTCATGTTGGTACAATTGTGAGTGCCACAGGTTACATACAGCATAAGATGTCAAAATAGATGGATTGTAAGAGTGGAAAAAACCCCAGACTTACATAAATAATGGTGAATGAAAGTGGTCTCACACTTTTCAAGATAGAAATACCATAGTAGGCATCAGTAGAATAAAAATGGACTTTTAGCTGCTTTTTATTTCATCTAATCAAACTGTAAATATTAAAAAGTCTTTGTCAGCAGTTGGTAATAGATACAGTGTAATATACAGTAACAAGCAGAATTGACAGACACATATTTTCTTTTCTCGGCCCTGAAAAGCAGTGTTTGTCAATGCCTCTCCATTTCCTTGACGGACCACACAATGGCTGCGTTTGTCTCGGGTTTGTAGACCCAGAGCATTATGCGTGGAGCAGACCTTGCACAGCAGAGGTAATAACCTGGTCAGTCATGCAGCTGCAAGATCAAGTTTAAAGTAAAAAATTAAGGAGTATTCCCAGCATTATTGTGTTTCAGCCTCCTGTGAGGACTTCCACTGCCTGACCATTTGCCCTTGACATGAGCACCAAAGGCAGGAGGGGAGGTTGATGGGCACTTCCTTAAATCTTGTAAGGTAGCTTTGAAGATGGAGTGAGTACAGATTCGCCTTTCAGGTGACCTGAAACCAAATGTCACATAATTAAGGGTCTGATTCTTCATCCCCTCCTTTTCCTTTCCAAAGGTTTGTCCTAAATCTGGGGTCTGTTGTGAGCTTCTGTTTTATCTTCAGTTCTCATTCTACAAGCTGTAGTGATGTAATGGAAAAACACGTTTAACAGAGCATCTTGGGCACCGCTGTTTTTTCTTGAGATATGTTTTTCACCTTATCCTTTTCTGAGATTTGTATTTTATTCGTAAAGGTATGAAGGAAAGCCTCACTTCAGTTCCAGTGAGAACTGGCACAGGCAACATCAGGAAGGTGTCCACATATTTCATTGACCCTGACGGGTATGGGAAGGTGCCAGGGTTTTTGGAGCCTCAGTTGATTAGGTCACACTTGAAAGTTGGTAGCATTGCACACTCGCTGGACCTTCTACACATGGAAAGAAGCCTTTCAACAGAGTTTTACTCAAAGGGGTAGGCCTGAGAAGAGATTGACAGACTGATATGCAAGAGACACACAGAATGGGAAGGACTCTGAAAAGTGATTATTGTCTTCTGATCTTAGGCGGTCCGAGTTCCTCTGCCACAGCCCCATCTTACATCTTTTGGAAAGCAGAGTTACAACCATAAGCTTCTGAAAAATCACATTATCGGTCTGCCTGTTTACTTGTTGATAAAATAGAGTATTTCCCATAGGAAACAGGAATGAACTGAAAATAGTCAAGTCTCCACATGCAAAGTGTAACTGGTACAACACAGGGCTAGCAGATGAGAACTATGTGCCCTAGGTAGATATAAATTACTGTGTCCAGATCTTTCAGGTTTTTCTTCTGAGCTATGACAATATTAATTCTAATAAAAAAATTGCTAACTAAAAGGGAATGTGCGGTCTGTACTTGTCCTTTGGAAATGTAAGTCACTTCATACTTGTCCCTTTTTATTCTGTATTAACTCAGTCAGCTGCAAACACCTTCCTCTCTGCAGGATTGTTTCCCTGGCGAGTTTGGGCTCTTTCTGGGCAGTTGATTTTCTGCAGAGCCTGCTGAGGTTTAGATGTGTTCACTAGTATATTGTCAGGGCTCAGACCCTTCTGCCATTTCCTCTCTTTGTCCTCAGTAGGCTCTGGGCAGTGCCACGTGCACGCTGGGCTGTCTTTCAGTGACTTGGTGTGCTGCTGTGTCGGGCAGGTCTGTGAGGGCTGGTGCTGGGAACAGGGCACGTCATGTTGTGGTACGTCATGCCCTGTTGGGCTAAGAAGGCCAATTAGAAGGCCCTGCTAACCGGGGAGCATCTGAATGACTGTGCACTGCAGGATACAGATTTCCTAACAATGTCATGCAGGTTCGAGGAGTTCCTGCTGTTAGAAAGAGAAATGATACCTGAATTATCCAGTATTTAACAACAATTATAAAAGCCTCATCTTCTTTTCCTTGGGAACTATGCGTTGATTCAAAGCACAGAGGAACAGCAAACAGGCTGCAGGAAATTGTATCAGTTGAAAACTAAATAGGGATATCTGCATTGAAAATGGGATGTGTAGGAAGGGAAAGATCCCTAGGAAAGATGAGAGGGCCAAGCATTGTTGAGGGTCAAGCCAGACAGACTGTATCGATTAGAAGTAAAGTTAACTCTGGAAATAGAAAAGTAGTGTGGTAGTAATGGAGCTGTGACAAGAGGGGGCAGGAACACTCCACAGTGTTTGAGGTTTCCTCCATGGAGGGGAGTGGAAAAGCCATAAGCCGGAGAGAAGACAGTTCAGTGCATGGAAAACAGTGTTACTGGACTTGCACTGATGTGAACTTGGGACATTTGTATAGCAAATGTGATTTAAGGGCATAATGTTCTTTCCATCAGGCTTTTAACAATCCTCAGTATCCCTGCCTCCTGCAACTGCATCTTTCTGTGGCCCCTAGAGACTGGAGGTAAATTGAGTGTTTCAGAATTTCAGAACTGTGTGTTTTTAGTGTATTATCTGCTCTTCTGTGGATTAGGGAAGAGCTGCTAACATCCGTAGCAGCTGATGTTTAAAAAAAAAGTAAATTTCTTTTCAAAGGTTGTCTGACACTTTCTTTCAGTATTGGATGTTGTATTTATTCACTTCATTCTGTCGGAGTGATCTTGTAGCTTAGCTGAAAAAAAGAAAGGGAAGGAATATAGAATTTACAAAGTGATGACACCGCATTCTAGCCCCCTGTCGTGCGCCATTGAAGGTGTTCGCATTAAGATCATGTTTTCTACAAATTCATAACACAAATTTTGGCAAGCTTTTGGAGTTTATTCATTTGAAGTTTGCATACCTGAGTGGAATTAATGGAATGGAAAGTGTCATAGTAGCAAAATAGCAGGCCACGATATTATTTAAGCTTGTATTTTATGCATGTTTAAGTGTACTGTGTATGTCCTAAGAGGAATTGGAACTGCAGCTTGCTCACTGAGGTTTTTATGTACACTTAATAGTGATTGTATATGTGCAATCAAAAACTTTTCATTTTTTTTCCTACCCCTGTACTGTGGACGTATGTTTAAGAGCTATGCACACCCCAGCCACATAAACTCTCTGTCATGTCTGGGTTGTTCTGGAAGAGTCCATTCTGCCTCATTTGTAGGCTGTGCTGAACCAGATCTACTTCCGAGGTGCCACAGAGAGCTTCCTTTGGGTGTCGGCGTATCAGCCTTGTAGGCTTGCTCCAGCGTGCAAGATATGCATGGGTTGTCCATGCAATGCATCTGTGCAGAACCAGAGGATGGTTTCAGGCACTTGTAAATGTCATCAGTGTTCCACATGAGTAGTCGGGACAATGTATCTTGTCCTGAGCTAACCCAGGCCTCAAGGCTCACTCGTACTTCCCAGTGAAAGACTTGCTTTCTTTAAACTTCATGGAGAAATCATTTTAAACAAGGAGCAGATGAAGCAGTACTTCCTATCAAATAAAGCTGAATTTATTAATATTTTGAATAACATGCAGAAAATAAGACCATTAATTGGTGTAAGTCTCCAGAGTCCTTTAACTTACAGGTGAGCAGGTGCACTGCCTTGTCTCTAGGGTTCACCATTGCCAAGACAATTGTTTTGACTCTCCAGTGGGAAGGTGCTTGTGTCTCAGGTACATCTGCTTTGGTTCAGACAGTGATTGCTTACATGAGTGTGATGTGGCCATGGCAATCCTGAGATGACTTTCAGTCCTTGCATCTCTTCTGCTTGGTGAAGGCATGTGGGTTTGATGTGCCAGCTGGGAGACCCTGACATGACAGGCTGGGTAGTGGGTCTCTGATCTTATACATGCCGCTGATCAGGATTTTAGTTGTTTCATGGCTACAATACACTGGAAAACAGTTGATTTTCAATGGCAGTTGAGTGCATAACTTCATTCAAGAACTTCAGAAGCTCTCTTGCTTTTAAAAAGCAAATTTATTACTCATACAGATTTTATAATTTCTCATTGCATTACTGATAAAAGGAGTTGGTAATGTAACCCTCCTGGCTTAAACACATCATGCATCATTCCAGGCAAAGCTGCATTTCTGATGTCTTCCCAAAGCTTGTCCGTAAGCAGCTTCTTGTGTTTCCAGATCCGGGCCTGTAATTTCTAATAGCTATAGGATTGATCTTTTCTTAGCTGTCCACATTATTATGTTTCTGGAATGTATTGTTCATCCTAAAACTTCAGGTTATCAAGAGTTGCATGTGCTTTGAAGAAAAAAAAAAAAAAAGCATTAGCTGTAGCTACAATAAAGATAATTCTGATATAGCATAGAATGGATAAATACACTTAGAAAAAGGAGCAAAGATATCTGTATTTTAAGTATGTAATATTTTAAAACAGTTACCAAAAATAAGGTGTCTTGTTTATTCTGAAAAATGAAATCTGAGTGGACATGTCAGATTTGGAATTATAAAGTGGCTACTTACAGATGTTATCAATACGAAAGTTAATATTGTCTTAAAATATTTTCTTAAGTTTCTAAGCTAAAGATGATTTTCTCAAAACTAAATCACTGCATAACATCTTGAATAAGACAGTTTGTTTTCTTTCCTTTCTTAGGTTTGTCATTTACAAAAAAACCCCATAATCCTGAAATTACTGATTTTTAAATTCCATCAATCAAATCACATTTTAGCAGTAAACTAGCAATAATTTTACCATCAGCAAGAGAATGTTTTCAATACAATGCACAAGCTTTAATGTATTGGGTTGTTAGGTATTTCTTACTTGAGTATTTTTTTTTTCCCTTCTAATTCAGGACGGAGCAAAATATCATCTATCTAGAAACTCAGCTTGTTAACTCTGTTTAATCATTGCTGTGTGGAAGTGTTAATATGCAGAAAAAATTCTTTGGAATAGAGATTTGCTAAAAATACTATCTTTATGAGGTGGAAGTTATTCTGCATTCTTAATATTCAGAGCTTAACCAACACAAAATGCAGTAGCAGACTAACAAGGTTATTAATTTTAATGCAGCCAACAATCTGTTTTTGTCAGCAAGAAAAAGTAAACCAGACTTTGTGTGGTCTTCTTTCCAGCAACACAGTTGTGGATTTGATCTGAAGGATGAATCATTTAGAGTCTTTAAGGATTCAATCTCAAGACTCTTAAAAATTGAGTTAGTTGAATTCTTATTTCCATGCTCAGGTAGCCCTGTTCAGTGTCCAAACACTGGAGTAAAATCCTTTCCTGTTGACTGATGATGACCTTGATGAGAGATGTAATGGAACTATTGCTCATTAACTGAGTGGATCCCACTTTGACTCAATTCCTCTTGAGCTGAGATAGTAAGAAATGCACAAGATACATAGGAGAGAAATTGGAGAAAGCTGGAAGGTATGGAAAGATCCCGTCGAAGCACACCCGATGGTGGTCTGCATGTGGTGGGTAATGTTCTGTGGGCTTCAGTCACACACATCGCTTTGAGGTCACTGCTGGCATAACCCGTGGGACTTGCTGAATGAACTTGTTTATGTAGGAGTTGATGAGTCTTATGTACGAGTCTTATACCGTGTTGGTTGAGTTGAAGTAATTATGTCCCATGAAAATCTGTTTGGTAAACCTCTTCTGATAGAATTAAACCTACTCCTGCAATGTGAGGAAGGCTTTCTAGAAACTATTTGGCCCATATAAGTTAATTAAAATGGAAGTTTTCTAGTGCCAAACCACAGCTGCTTTCTAGTGTCTGTAATATTGCTTTAAACTGATGCAAATACATGTGTTCTACATCTGTACTGGAGAGTTCAGCCCTGACATTCCTTCATCCCATACAATATTTGTGAAATAAAATAAAAAAGAGAAGACTGGATAGGCTTCATACAGATGGGGCATTTAGTCAGCTTGGAAATGCTTCTATCATGGTTTCAGGGCACAGTACCTCTTCCTGACCACCTGTGTTCAATTTAAACCGATAAGTAGTGACTTTACTCTCACAGCAGTTAATGATTCCAGGCCTACTGTGGAGAGCAAGACGGAGGGAGAAGATACTAGAAAACAAATGGAGTGACGCTGCAGGCTCTTACCCTTGAAAAGCACTGCACATAGTCCAGTCATAGGGCTGATGTTCACCGTCGGTGCTTGGCCTCAGGTGCCTCCCTCCAAGGGCTTTCCCCTAGAGTTGGCTCAGAGGGGATTTCCATAACATATTCTGTGCTTCCTGGTAACTAGTCCCTTTTTGTTTAACAGCAGGAATCACTAAACATTGTCAGTATGCTGGGAATGGACTCTTGCTTTTAGCAACCAGCAGTGATGAAATGATACGGTGGCAAACAAAGCAACTTCAGTTTCCCATGCAGAGCTGTAACAGTTGTAGGTTAGTTTTTTTCCTCAACCGGCCCTTGCAGGCCATCAGTATAAACATACTGTTTATCGTACAGCTCTGAAATAGTGTTGACAACAAGAGTTGTCAAAATAAGAAGGGATAAAATAAATCTAATTTTATCTTGACATGTAAAATAAGGTAGATCTGTTTGTAGTATTTCTTGGGTCACTCATTTTTCATCATAATGGCCAATTTCCTTTCTTTTGGCTCTGCATATAGCTGAAACTTGGCAGTTATAAATATGAATTTTAGATGTTGCCTAAGTAAATGGTATCGACTTGGGTGTTTATCAAAGACTATCAATCTGTGTCCCTTGAATTAGATAATGCTTATTCCTTGAACCTGCGAGCTCGGTCCCTTCTTTTCTATCCAGTGTGTATAAATCTTAGCATCCAGCACAGACCGAAGTAAAGTGCCTTACAGAAACACTGCTGGGTCGAACAATTAGCCCTGCTGGCAAGTGAACAGACTTCAGGAGTATTGATTGCCCATGAGATTCACCACCTAATTCAGATCTCCCCTACTGGAGAACACTGAAGATGGTTCATCTCAATTGCTCAATAAATACCTTGGGTAACAGAAACTATAAACACCGCCTGAGGTTCCCGGTGGAACAGCACCTTCTGTTGCACAGAAAAGCAAGTCAGAGGTGGATGCTGCACAGACCAAAACACAGGTCAGGAGCATAAACTTTAAAGATCAAAATGGTGTGTCAGGTGTTAAGATTTGCTTGTTCCATTTAGCAAATATTTCTGAAATATCAGGCTTTGCCGCTGCTTTTCCCAGGAGGTTACATGGAAGCTGCTAATAGGAGGAAGAATAATAAGCCTACATATTTAGACGAACAGTTTGAAATTCCAGTTCTGAAATGATTTCTACAAATTGGCGGGGTTTGGAATGTTTTTTTGGTTTTTTTTTTTTACACATCACAGGATAAACACTACTCTCAGATCAAAATTTACAGAGTAAATTTATAGCAACTCTTGTCTAAGATGGGATCTAAACGGGGTAACAGGCAGTAAAATGACCAATAGCATTTCACTGTAGATCCTAAATATCAGCAGGTAACAGAAATCACAGTAGAAGATGTCAACCTCATCCTCCTTCACAGCAAATATCCCAAGTGGCCACCATCTAGAAGGAATTTGAGAAGGCAGGTGGGGTGCTACACCAGGGCTCTCTATGCAAGGCTCTATGGCCTCAGGCTTTGGTGGAGAGGATGTGGACAAACAACAACTGCCTGCTTTTTTAGAAAAACAAATCCAAATATTTTGATCGAATGTGAAGGGAAGGTAACATGAAACCTTTTGCGCTCTTTAAATCTCAAACCGTAGCCTAGGCGTACCTGGGATTGCAAAGATACGTTAGTGATGCTGTAAAACCACAGAGTGATTTTTGTAGGGAATGATTTTACTGTAGCGCTGTGACTATACAAAATGAAAGCAATGAAGTCATCTCGATTGATCTCAACTGTTTGTGAATTCTTTCTTGGGCACCAGAATACATAAGAAAGAGTTTGTCTTGCAGCTGCACCTTTATCAGTTCTCTGAATAATGCCCAGCTATTTATTAGAGGATGGGTGTCATTACTTCTGTGTTCTCTGCTAAGGACATGCTGTGAATGCTTTGTGATTTCATGGTTTTTCTTCCTATTTGTACAGTAGCTGACTGGGTGCACTTAAGTATCAGCAAAATGGTCTGACTCTGCTGCAAAACCAAAACCCTCTGGAGAGCTCAAAACCCATTCTAAGGATCTTAGGCCAGATGTGGCTGTTGCTTGTGTAGGCTCTTGTAGGATGCAGCCCCAAGTACCTGGGCAGTTTTTGAGTATAGAGCCATATTGTAGAACAGTTAGCTTTGCTATCGATAAAAGCACTAGGGAAACTATTTTAGAAGGGTACTCCTAATACTGCAAAGCCAAGTCCTTCAAGGAGGAAAAAATGCCGGAATTAACACGTTTCCACCACCTTTCTTAAACATTGTCATGTGCACTCCGCCATCTCTTTCTTCCGTGCACCCTTAGCTGGATGTGCACTTCAGTCTTGGGGTTTGGATCTGTTTCCGTCCATGTTGGGTTCATGCACTCTTTTGCTAAATCTGAGGTTATAAAGAATAGTCCAGGAACAACCATCATGAATTGGGCTTTGCATGGCAGGGAGTACTGTTATATTATTTTCTCATGTTGTTATAACCACATTGGGTAAGGATCTAAATGTGGCAGAATGCGGTGTCATTTTATTAGAATGAATGATGAAATTAGTGTAAGAAGTAAGCTTTCAGGCATGCAAACTGTACTTACTCCTCCCGCTCTTTCATGGGATATTTGTTGTCCTTTTTGGCCTAGAACAAATCCTGGAGCTGCTTTGCTGGTCTGACCAAGTAAGGATGGCACAGGAGCAATCTGAGCTCATCGATGCTGACTGAGCAGTGCACAGCAGTGCTTTCAAGCTTCCTCTGGCTTCTGGAACCAGACGTTGGCATACTCTGAGCAACGTCCTGGACCATTCTCTGTGTGAGCTTTCCAGTGGCCGCAGGTGACATCAGAGAGTCCTGTGAATGGCAGAGTCTAGAGTCCGGTGTGTGTTGGCATACACGGCTTGTATCTGTTCCAGTGCAAGGAGGGCTGCTGTTATGGAAGGAAGTCTGTCTGATTGTTAAAAGAACAAGTGCTGTGTGAGGAAATTATATCAATGTGTTGGAATGAGTTGTGTATGCCGGCCAGGAGATCTTATATTTGTTAGCTTAAAATAATAATATTTACTTTTATAACAGCTTCTAGAGGTCCTTCCTGCAGCTAGGCTAGGCACTGAAAATGCAGAGGTGGAGACCAGGAGCAGCCGGGAGCAAATAAAGAAGAGGAAAATGAGCTATAAAGTTATCTGGCCAGGAATTTATGATAGGAAAGAGAGAAATTTAGAAAAAATGAGCCTCTGAGCCCCTATGTGTCTTTTCTACATTGGACCATGTTCTTTCCCCAGTGTGGCATGTGCCAGTTTTCAGTAAGCAGTTTATGGAGGTATTCATGCCAGCCTGGACTCGTACACAGTGAAGACTGGGGTAGGCAAAATAAAGCACCAAATTGAGTCTGAAGAGGGAACAATGGAGGAAGCAGAGAGGGAAAGACTATGTTAACACAATGTAACTCCACATTCTTGGGAGAGTTTTGCTGAAACGTTGACTTTTAAAGAAAATATTTGGGGATCATTATTACAGGAAATAAATTTCATGGTGTTTTTAAGTTGTATCTATAAAAAGCTAGAAAGGATACTGAGTAGACAGTACTGGTCTGGTGAGCGGGCCCTGCAGCTGCGTTGGCTTCACAAATGTTTTGCATGTGCTGTTCTTAAAGAGCAAAGCATGAAAGGGGGGAAAAAACCCAACAAAAACCCTTTAGTCCCTGCATCTTCCAAACCATGAGAATTTTCCCTCCCCTTTTTTTTTTTTTTTGTGTAATAATTGTATCAAGTATGGTTTGCATTTTTCCATTAAATGTTTGAAATAATTACTACAGACTTCATCTCCAAGAAGCAGCTGTTGAGAAAATCAGGCATAAAAAGAGCCCAACAATATTTGCAAAGTGAAATTGCAATTATGTAAATTCCAGCTACTGGATTTGTAAGCATGGGAGCCCGGGAGAACAGAACTGGAAAGCTCCCAATTACACTGGAGAAAAATACTCATTTGCGTTATAAGGCAAAGCCATACTTGGCAATTTGCTTGTGAGCGTGCAAATTGTGTCATGGATGTGTCCACTTGCTTCTGCTATTTTGGTGTGGAAGTCAAGTGGCTGGAAGGTTCTTTCTTTAATGATTTCCTCTTGTCCTCTCTAACGAACAGCTGCACGAAGTTGTCCAACACCATTTAGAGTATTTACTGGCCACTGTTCAGCTAAGATGAAAAGGGAGACACTTAATCTGATCTTGGACGTCATGGTGTTTGTACTTGAAAGTTTTCTTTTATGCAGTCTTTGAGCAAGTGCAGAACAAATTAATGTTCCAGTTTGACACTGACTGACCCTTTGAGAATGATTATTGCTAGGGAACTCTCGAGGTGTATATTAAAGAGCTGTTTGCCATAGGCTACAGGAAGTAGGAAGAATATGTATTGTTACTCAGAATAGCATTTTGGTATCAATCTGAGCAGTATCTGAGGAACTTCATCCCTGTGAATTAAGTGTCGTGCTGCTTCAACTTATTGTTAAATAGTGGTTTAGACCAGAACTTTGGCCTCATGAAATACATGAAAACTAGACCAAATGTTTTCGTGTTAGGTCAATTTTGATAACTTGAGTGTGCATCGAGGCATGAAGGGAGTTCAGATCTGCATGGAAGTGAGTTCACAGCTCAGCGTGAGGGGCTGAGTCTAGCTTGTGTCAGCTTCAGACACGACCCAACCAATAGATAGTCATTTGGGTTCCTGAAAGTCATTATGACATAATTCCTTTCAATCTGCTCAATTACTTTCTGCTTGGACTGGTTACTGCAGGGTCCTCACAGGGCAAGGAGGTGTCTCTCTGCTAGAAATGTACTTTCACAGCTGACTCTGTGACAAATAGAATTGGGCTTTTGGAAAATCTGTCAGGCAGTAGCCCACTGCAGCTGATGGAAAGACTGTAGAAATGTGTGAAAATGAACAATTATCGACAGGAGTGAGAATGCTTTAATAGGCAACTAGATGTATAAATATATATTACGTTGTGACCCTGTACATTATTGACCCAACAGTTTTGGCTGTATTGAACAAAAAATAGCCAGATGCATATTTATTTTCCTCCACCCTCATGTTGTTTGTGAAGGTCTTCTTCCTATGGCACAATTAGTTTGTGACTGATATTTAAAGTACTGCGGAAGGCTTGACCTGTACAGTGCCCAGAGGCAGCAGCAGGAGTCTCAGGGTGCTGGTGATGGGTAAGTACATCACCTGAAGAAGTTCCTGAGTTCAGTGTTAGTTGTTAGTGAATACAACTGCATGGTATTAAGCCAAGTGTTGTTTGTACACAAGAACCGCAATAAATCAACAGTTTTATTCACAGTAGGTTCAAGTCCACTGTTTTCATGAGCACCAGTACACTCAGTTAAGGATGAGTTAAGTTACTACAGACAGTAGTAAACCAATTGTGTTGGCTCACGTGGTACGCTTGGGAGAGTCAGAAATAGAAATTAGGTCTCCTTAACACTGAGGTATGTGCTTTAACAATAAAACAATTTGTTTTCCACCATCCAAATCCCCAAA
Source organism: Actenoides hombroni (assembly GCA_024336885.1). Lineage (NCBI taxonomy): Eukaryota > Metazoa > Chordata > Aves > Coraciiformes > Alcedinidae > Actenoides > Actenoides hombroni. Next base: position 1,137,943 of record WUAM01000116.1, read on the forward strand.
TGCTGTTTTGGAAAAATATCTAGAACAGCAACTTTTCATTTGAAATCCTGCTTGCATAGCAGACACCTTAACTTATGTGCAACAAATCAAGACAAAAACTGCTGGTGCATACCTCTCGATTCAGCCATATGCTGTAAGTGGTGGTTTTGACAGATGCATTTTTCCCTAGAGATTGAATTTAGTTCATCAGACTTAAGTTTAATTTGAAGGTTCTGAGGCAAAATTCCAGGGCTCCATCCATTTGCCATCAAGCCCGTAGCGTCCACTTTAAAACAATGTGATGGGAAATGTGACCCAATGCTTGGGAATTGAACTGGTGCCAATTGTGCTGCAGCGCTACATTCATTATGTCATACCACACACATCTGATAAGGGAAGACATAATGCTGTTAGATAAGTTCTTGTATACAAGAACCTCACAGGTCATGTGGAGAGAGCTGTTTTTTATTTAATAACCGGGGTATGCAGGTGCTAATTTGAACCATATGTACATGAGGCCAAAGCCAAAGTTTGTTACACCACAGTGAAATGGTGGCCTTGCATTTCTGGGGGGCTGTAAGGAGGATAGTTTTAGATTAATTTTTATTTACTGAAGTATTTAGGCAGCCTTGTATTATATTGGTTGAATTTTTTATTTAGTTTTTCCTCAAAACATTATCTTTTTTATTTCCTTCATTAATCAGAAGTCCTTTTGATCCCATTTTGATAAAACATTTTTGGGAGAGATTGAATCGGCACTGAAGTAGCAGCAGATTGTTAGGCTGAAGCAGATCCTGCTGCCCCTTGAGGTGGTGGCATTTGCATGGGGTGTCTCCCCATGGAGGCACGGGGTCTATGATGGAGAGAGGCTCTTGCGTGGAGTGCCCCTGTGCGGACTGCAGTCATCCTGGCTCTACTGCTCTTGGTCCCTCCAGGGAGAGTGGGGCAGCTCCACGAGGCACTGGCCTATGGTGCGATACAGGCAGGAGTTGGGGAGCTGGGGCAGAGTAGGTGGTGCTGCGTTTTGGGTATACCTTTTGTGTACTTTTAATTTTATATGGAGAGAGCTGCCCCATCTCAACTGCAGCTTCTTCATCAATAGCACTATCATAGTGCCTCATTAGGGACTTTATATATATCTAAAGAGGTTCCTCTTGCCTGCCTTACTCTTCTCTTCAGACAGCAGGAAATAAATTTTCACTATTTGCATAATTTACTGTGTTTCAAGTATTTCAAGAGGCAGAAGGCTGCATTAGAAAGCTGCATGTTGCTTTCGGTTTGCAAGGGTGTCCAGTTCAGGAGTGTCTTCCAGGATCACGGAGATGATAGGGAGAAGGGAGAAGACCAACTTCTGCACGTGGAATTATACCATGCTCAGGGTTATATTTTCTATATTGCAGTTGGCTCTTATCAGTGCTATAACATACGGTGCCACTGAGTGATCCATTACCTCTGATGAACTTGGGCAAGTGAGACGTCAGAGTTTTAAAGCTGTGAGGCCTGGCATCGTGGTAACGATTGTGCCAGAGGAGCAAGAGAGGTTTTAGGCTTCACAATGAAAATGCTTCTTGGTGGCCTGTGAAGCCTTGCACTTTGTTTTGAATTGATTTTATTTTGTTGTGTTTCCATCCTTCCCTGGTGCAATGGGAGAATTAAAAGTGTTCAGCCTGCAGACTGATTCTTGACAGAAATTCTGGAGGAAGTCTTCAACATGACTGTTCTGAACGGTGTTTTCAGACATGGAGTCTGGGTGGACAGTGTTACGGTTTGCTCTAATGACACGGGAAGAGGTTTTTCATACTCTCGCGAGTTTGAACCTCATTAAGAGATTTTTGTGCTCTTAATGTTAAGCTGTCAAAATCAATAGTGTGTTTTACTTCTCTTGAGTTTTTGCTTTCTGTTACTACATAATTTGTGCATTCTAGAGATGTTCTTTTGCTGTTCTTGTGTAGCATAATAGCAAGAACTACACTAATGCTTGCACAAAATTTCAGTGGTTCTCTTTCAGTGCTCATTTGGGAGCCTGTTTTGGGGCTTAGAATCACAAAAACCCCCAAGGTTGCTTTCAAGAATGGGTCTGAACTGACCGGATGAGCAGAGTTACAGCAGTTAATATAGTTTGGAACTGAGGTGTTGGTAGTGCATTTAGTAAAGTCATACACATTTGTAAAGGACTTGTTTAAAATAGCTGTGTTTTTTATTGTATGGTATGCAGATCAGTTTCGCTGAGAGATAGCAGTAGCTTTGCTGTGATAGTATAAAAATAATCAGCTCGGATCCAAAATGTTGAAATGCAAAATAGACTTGCAGAAATAGGTAGTCTGAATAAAATGTATCCTTTAAAATATGCACTGGGAGAATTCAACCTAAAATGTATGTAAACAGATCTGAAGGCACTCTTAGTATTATATGGAAAATGAATTAACCTAGTAGTCAAAAGTCAAACAAAAACAAAAGAAAAAGAAACAGAAGAGCCACATTGGTATTTTGTCTGAAATAAATAGTTGCTTCCAATATAAAATTAATGCAGCAGTATGAATTACCATATTGGTGGTTGTGAGGATGGGAGAACCTTTTTGCATTTCTTTTTTTTTTTCTTTTCTTTTTTTAAATTAAGTTGCTACAATGTTCATGTGCCAGTTTTGGATATAAGTACAAGTTTCTCTTTCCTGACCGTGCTTTCCCCGTATTTAAGCTCCTTCTTACCTTTTAGATCTTGTTCTGTTGCCTGTCTGAGCTCCGAGGCACTATGCAGTGGCTCAGCTTCCTTTTGGAGCGTGGCATAGCAGACAGTGATTGTGGCTGATGCAGTGATATACAGCAGGCTCGCTTAAGGACACCCTCATCTCCCTGCAGAGACTCCCTTTGGTGTTTTGTCAGGACCAGAAACTCTCAGTCCTGCAGAACTAGTGCCGAGTATACTTTTTTTTTTTTTGGCCTAAGAATAGGCAAAAGAAGCATTGAAATCGCAGCTAATAGATTATCCAAGAGGTGGGTTTTAATCACTTCCTAGGGATGTGTTGGTCACCAGCAGATAAGTATGAAACACTGAGCTTGAAATGTTAATTTGAGTTCTTCCGTAGCTCTGTGGAATCAGACTTTCAGAGAAGGCTAATGAAGGTGGTTCTGCTAAGAGAAGTTAGCCCTTTTTGTTTTCTTTTGGTGAAGAAGATCCACTTTATACCAGCTGTTGTTTCCATAGGCAAATGAAAATATTTTTAACAGGGTGGAATCTCTAGTTTTATTTCTGTCAAACATGCTCAGTGTGATTACTGAAAGAACTACAAGCTGAATGATGAGGTGAGAACTGGCAATGCAAGTGCTTTTAATTTACTGTAATTGGTAGCTTAAACATAGGCCGATAAACTTAATGAAGATAGAGTATGTGTTCAGCTCAACATTGGTTTTGCTTATTTAAACCATCAATGGGACGGTATTTGAGCTTTGTGATTTACCTCTCCTCGTATATCCAGATGTAGAGAAAGCACCTTCCTCATTGGCCAATAGCGTTATCCAGTCATTGAATTCTGCCAGCTCTATTGCTTTCTTGATCTATGGAATTTTCCTCCTAAACACACTGAAGTTTAAAGACATAAAGTCTTAAGTGCCTGGCTAGTGGATCAGGTAAACTTTTACCAGACAGAATTATTAAAATGTTTGTGTCTTGGATTCATATCAAACAACTCTAGTTGTCTTTTCCCGGTGTCAGTACGATTTACACGGGAAGAAGTACACAGTTTTTTCTCTTTCAAAACCTTTCTAGTGGGCTTTTTTTGTCAGAGTTTATCTTTATGAATGCTCTCAGGTGCATATACACATTTGGGTTCTAACAATGCTTCGATAATTAACAATAATTAAATAATTTTCCAAACCTTCGTTGTGCTGGAGGGAGACCTCAGGAACCTTTGTCACAGAATGCTATCCCTCAAACCCTTGCTCATGTTACTTACCCGTGCTGGTATTCATGATCTAGGCTGATAGTGGAATATGTAAAATTAGAAAACTTCTTGATGGGAGAGAGACATTGATTCCTTGACGAATTCCTTATACTGAGTCTGAGCAGAGGGATCCTCTGGGCTTTTCTTCACATGCCCTTACTTCTGACAGCCATCAAGAAGATGCAGCAGGAGAAAGTTTAAGCTTCCTTAAAAGTTTCCAACTGGGAACTTCTGTTCCTAGTACGGAGGCCTCTCGGCTTTGACAAAGGAGCACCCGGTTCATCCGACAGCTTTTGTACAAGCTCCGTCTCAGAACCAGGATGATGGTGTCTTGCTGTGTCCAATGTCTCTGTGGTTTTCTTTCTCATTAGGATAGATGGATGTGCCTGAACTCAGATGTGCCGTAGACCTGTTGATGAGAGGCTAAAAGCAGATTCACAAACAAGAAATGTCTTTTATGAGTATTTTTACATAGATTTCATATTAGCGTTGCTTTTACTTTTTTCTTCAGGATGTCAACTTGACTAAATTTCAGTGTAGTTCAGGACTCTGTTCAAGAAATAGTTGTGTTCGAAATTCCTGTAGCTAATTATGCTGCTCTTATTGAATGTTTTTTCACCTTACTTTGAAATCTGTTGGGCTTTATCCTAGTCCTAAGTGAGCTCCTGGAGTCCCTGGCTGCCCTTTCGGGAGTGTGGCCGTCCTGCTTTCTGACTGCAAGCCCCAGTCCCCAGCAGCAGCACCCTGGGAGAGTCGGGGACCAGTACTGGCTTTTCTCTAACAGCAGCTGTCCTCAAATGTACAGTTTATCAAGATGCCTTAGTATGTGCAAAATGTTTGTAAGAGAGCTCCAGACTATTGCCAAAATATGAGAACATGTTATGAAAACAAGGCAGATAGTTTGTATCTGGCATTTGTTTTTACGTCCAAGGACCAGGCAGCCCCATCTATACAAAAACATTCTACAGGTCACCACAAATAAGTGCAGTGAATACAGAGGTAAGAAGCAAGCCAGTCCTTTTCCACCTGAGCTGCTGGGATAACTTCTTTAACTGCTAGATCAGCAGAGGGTGAAACTGGAACCATATAACTTCTGTCTGTATTGTCTCCACATGTAAATGACAATTATCCTGTCTTCCCAGGTACTGGCATCAAAGGCCATTCAACTTTGCAAGCAAGTTTGTGCATATGATGGGCTTATAGATCTATTGAGGTGCCTACTTGAAAGAGTTAGAATTTTAATAAAAACATACATCTGTGGCAGTAGTGTTTTTTGAATTAAATGTAGTGATCTCAAATCCTATCCCTAGGTAACAAATGACTGAAGAAACAGCATTCAACTATGAGTTTACATTATTGGCTGTCTCTGTCATGTCCTTAATAATTTTTGAGGGGAAAAAACACCTGAGAACAACAACAAAAACACCCAAACCCCACCATACTGCAACCTATATTAATTTTTATTTTTGCTGAATTTTATGGCAAAGAATTTAGGAAAAAAAGGGATTGCATCTATTTAAGTCCCCACAGCTTAAGCTTGAAAGGAAGTGTAGGGAAAAGAGCTTCCTGTTCTACTTTCTGTGCAGATAACTCAGAGTTTTGAAAGGAAAAAGCAAAAAACTGGACCTCTTTTAAAAAAAAAAAAAATCAGCTGCAAAAGTGAGTTGAAATGTCTGTGGTAAATACACAGAAGAAACGAAGTATGCGTATCTTAGTAGCTTATCCTGTAGCATTTCTAGAAAAACAGATGTTACCCAAGCAGCACTTTGTCCAGAAGATCTGGCATCAGGATGTTGATGCTTTGCTTCTGCTTTCCACTGGAACTGGTTGGTGGATCTGTACTTTCAGCTGCCTGTTGGCATTGTTGTTATATTCAAATAGGCCAAATGACTCCATAGTCTTGAGAACGTTTTCTGGTTTGTATATTTCCTGCAGGTTTCAAAACACAAACCGTGTAAAGCAACAACAATAAATGTTAAGGGAACGTCTCCTTTTCTCTCTCTCTCTCTCTCACACACACACACACACCCTGCCTTCCTTTTTTTATTTTTATTTTTTTTCTCAGACTACTTCTTCACTCCCAAAGTACTGATCCATTATCCAAACAGGGATTGCATCTTTTCCTGACGTCGCATTGCTTTCCGAGAAAGTGCGCTTGCTTGCTCAAGAGCTGCGTTTGACACTGTGCTTAGTTGAGGGTACGCAGCGAATCTCAGGATCAGCTTTTCTTTTGCTTCTTGTTTGCTTTCAGTTGTAGGAAGTAAAGTCAGAGGTGGAATCACCTCTTTTCCTGACAAGAATAAAAAGAGACACCCTTCTCAGCTGGATCTTTCTCCACTGTACTTCAGGCCCACAGCTGGAAATGTTGTGGTATAAAGCATAAGACTGTTCTCTCTTTGGGGAGGGGGGATAGTGAACTGGTTACAGTTGAAAATGGGTAAATATAGAAAATTTATATAAATAAAAATAGAAATAAAAACTCTTCAAGGAGTCTGCTCTTACTAAAAGCTAGCTTGGGATGTCTTTGGCCTGAATTTTTCCCTCTCTCTCTCTGAAAGGGAAGCTGATGGCAGAAAATAGTTCATCTGTGCTTCCTCCTCTGATCCTCAGACTTTTGAGGTTCACAGGCGTTTGTTTCTAACCCTTTAAATGAACCAAAAAAGATTCCCAGCTCAACTTTCCCTTTTCTCTAGGAACAAATGCTCTTCTGATCTTTTCTTCACCTGAGGATGTCTCTTCATCCTAGTCTTAGCAAAATCGGAAAGATTCAGATACTCAGAGTTTTAGGTATTATCATAGAATCATAGAATGGTAGGGATTGGAAGATACCTCTGGAGATCAAGTCCAACCCCCTTGCCAGCGCAGGAACGCCCAGGGCAGGCCACACAGGAACAGGTCCAGGTGGATCTTGAAAGGCTCTAGAGAAGGAGACTCCACAACCTCTCTGGACAGCCTGTTCCAGTGCTCTGTCATTCTCACAGTGAACAAGTTTTAACTCGTGTTAAGGTGGAACTTCTTGTGTTTCACCTTGCTACCATTACCTCTCGTCCTATCACAGGGCACTACTGAAAAGAGACTGGCCCCTTCTACTTGACATAAACCCTAACACGAACCCTTTGGCTTTATGTGGTTGAACTGAATAAATGATTGAAGGGACCTCTAGGTTAGGACGTGTGTCTGTGTCCAGCAGAGGAATGGAGCATTAAACATGAAATTCCCCTTTTTCTTTCTGTATCTAGTGAATGTCTCCACAAGTAATGGTTGACAGGTGGACAGTGAGTCTTTCCTGCTCATCTTAGAGATTTTTATCGGGCTCAGGAATCTTATGTAGGGTCTTGTGCATAGAGATGTTAAAAGCAGATGACAAGTCTTGACAAGGAAGTCTAAGATAGCTATAGCTACTGAGGCAGGGGTGTGCACCAATGTTGGTGGGGGTAAGTGTCCTGCAGAGAAAGAATCAGAGGCTCTTGAGGGAAAAGCTGCGACCTGAAGGAGTCAGGTGTTGCCAGCAGCGTATCAGAGGGGCAGTTAACTGAATCCTTAAGCGAAGTGCTAATCTGCCAGATGACGCCCAAAACTCCGAGGGTCAGGAAATGGCAGTGATAGCATTTACTGTCAGTATCGATCTCAAATAGTTCTAGACGTGTAGTTGTGAAAGCAGAAGAATCCAGGCACTGCAGAAATGCTGTCATGCTCTGAGTGTACAAGGACCCTTAGGTCCTTGTCTGTACAGCTGCAGTCTACCTTGTGTGTTCAGTTCATGTCTCATTTTGCTGTGAATTACACAGGTTCTGTTCAATACCTGGCTTGGGATGTTCTCCGAACAATCCATTACCTCCTTTTTGGTTCCATGACAGATCTGGTGCAAGGTGTATGCAAAGGTCATGACACAGGCAAAAAGAGCAGTAACACCACGCTTGTGGAAACCAGTGATAGCTGGTTTCCAAGACTGAGAATTATAGTGGAAGCACCCACAGAGTCACTGTCTCCCATACCTGGATGATCACGGGTGAGGAGTTGGCTTTAGTTCACCTCATCTCTCTCCATGCTTTTGGCATGGGCAAGGTGTAGTGCAACAGTTTAACCTAGCATATGTCTCGGGGCTACTTACAGAAAAGCTGCCTAAGTTTACTGAATATAATTCTCTCTGAAAGTTATCAGTGATGATTCAGTTTACATATTCTTTATAAAACAACCACTGTGCTGTCTGGAAATCACAGGTCCTTCAGATATTTTCTTTTCAAAACCCTGGGACAAGGATGTTATGTGACATGTAGATAAGGTTAAAATAACCTGATAAAACTGTCATTCAGTCCTGAAGTGCAAGAGTGAGGATGGGGAGGGTATTATTGATACTCAGGTGTCTGCACTAGTTTCTGTTGTTCGTGGTGAGAAAAAAAAATAAATCATAAATTACTACAATTCTTAATTCCCAGATATGTTTGTCGTGTTTTGTTTTGAGAGCAGAAATTCTCTGATCTTAAATAAATGTAGTAATTAAGACACAAGCTCTGGTCACAGACTGCTTGGATGCACATGCTTTCCTATGCTCTAATAGTGAAGCTGTTTCATGGAGACAAGAGGAATACATGTAAATTGCCTTTTATTACCAGCTTGTCCCAGTTATTTTCACATGAAAAGGTTAGGACAGATGAAATGAGAACTAGGGGGAGAAAACCCCTTATCTCCATTGTGTCCCTCTGTTATTTCCCACATCCCAGTTACACTCTGCAGCACTGTAAAACTTTTCCATTTTGAAAAGCTGCTCAAGTTCTGCACCCACTGGCCCCAAACAACAATAATTTTGCTTCTGGCTGTCACTTGATAGTGCAAATATGGTGTGCTTACAGTGGAGCTTGGGAAGTCACACACGGAGTGCATTCTTTGGAATCCTCTTTGTTTTATCATTGCAGAACAACCCACAAAGGTTTTTATTATTGCACCTGAATAAATAGTGCTCTGCACTTCACCCATTGAGGTCAGCGCACGTGGCTTGAGAGGGGGGCATTCTTTGGATCTTTCCCCTGCTGCTCCCGCTGAATAACAAGCACCTCAGCGTCCGTGCCATCTGACCAAATGTCACCAAGCGTGTGTTTTCGATACTTATCTTAAAAGGCCAGCTGCTGGCCACCAGTAGTTTTCTGTGCAGCGATATTTTTCTACTGAGCAGGAACAGCGTTCATCTACGCAGTTCACAGTTACAACTACCAGCATAGTTTTAGCAGCGTAGACTTGCCAAATTCTCTAAATATTTTAATTACATTGTAATGCATAATAACAGGTGTACAGTGTAATTGCCAGTTTCTTCTTGCTGGCTGGGAGAGTTGGTTTTTCTTTGCAAAATAGGAATTTGTATTTAATTCATATTTTAAGATAGAAATGGCTAATAGCAAGTGCACAAGCTTCAGCTCTTACCAGTTAGAACTTAGTGGCTGTCATTTCCGTGTGGCCACTAGACAGAGGAAAATGCCTTCCCTGGAAGTTATCCTCTGCTGACTAAAATGACAAGAAAAGTCCTATGTCAGAAATACGTTTTTCATGTCGTTCCTAATGTCTTGTCTACAGGCCTCCCTTTTTAATTTTTTAAACTTTTGTTCCCCCTTTTCTTGAGTAACTGTTTGGGTGAAAACCCCTCCTTGTGTAGCACCGTGACTGCTCTGTGAATACATTCTTTAATTTGGAAGTCTGAGCGGACACAAAAGCTAGATTTCATGGCCTTGGCTGCAGAAACTTTTAGGGCTTGCATGATTTGACTACTGCTGAGCTGAAGTCTGATTTAGGAGCCAAACTTTTTTTCCCTACATGGTTCTCATGGAGACCAGAGATTTGTACTGGGGACGATATATTGCCTAAGTATGAGCTGCATCTCCTGCGCACCGGTACTATGGAAGAAGTCTCAACATTGTGGCCTTCGACCAAATGCTTGTGCATAGGCAATAAGAGGCTATTGTCAACATGCTCTCAGGCCTTTATGTTACTGTCCGTAGGACTGCATGAAATCCAGTTCCAGACAACATAAACTCAAACTGTGACCACTTTGTGCAGGATGATCACAGGGCTTACATGTTAGTACTTTTCCATATTGTCTGCACATCTTCCTGGTTCTTTTTCACTCCTGTCATGTAGCTTTTAGGTCTGGTTATTTATTTATTTGTAATTTGTTGATTGTCATGAGTTGGTTTTATTTATTTAAGACTTAAGTTCAATAGGCATATGCAAAGTCCCAGAGGGTTTCATGGTCACCAAGTAAGGAGCAGAGAGCTCGTTAACGTGGAGAAATTTGTTCGGCAGAGCTCAGAATTCTGGCAAACAGATTGCTGCGGCTTGGCAGCAGAATGATTTATCATCTTCTGCATCGGTTGTTAATGGCAAGACTTGGTACGTGCAGCCCCGTTGTTTTCGGCAATGATCTCACCAGTATGGAACCTCTTAAGAAGAGCCATGTAGCCGCCAAATCTGGACTAGCAGTCATGACGGGTGATACACAAGGAAGGTCTTTTATAGTACCGGATGAAGTTGTTACACTGCAAGGTACAAGGAGCCTGTTTCCACTCTGTGGGACAGATTTTTTATTCCTGAGTACAGGCTGAGCTCAGCTGAAGTTACTGCCACTGTGTTTGGTGCTGTGTTTCTTTCTGAGAATTAGCTTTGAAGCCTGTTTCTTCCTGAAATGCTTTAGATCATCTGCTTTTGCCGTAGAATTGAACTTTAAGGACAGCAAACTCTCCCCAGTCGCTTTTAATCGGCAGCTCTTTTACGCTGCTACACAGCCTCGGTGAAAGTTCACTGTTCCCCGACTTCTCGGCACCGGTTAAACCCTCAAGCACAAGCGCAGCTGCCTATCTGGTCTGCGCATTTGCTACTGGTGATGGACATAGCCGCTGGGTAGTGTTGCTGTCCAGCTGGACGTTCCGATGGCTTTTGAGAACGATTGCCAGTCAGGAGAACTAGGTGCACAGTTTTGGAGTTCAGGTTGCACACATGTTTCTCTCAGCTGCGTATCAGCTAATTGGGTTAAAATCTGCAGATATATTTAAACCTGGAAGCTGCTGCTCAGAAGCTATACTGAGGGTGTGGTCCCCGTATCCTGTTATCTGGCAAGATCTCAGGTTTAGATTCCTTTTTTTTAGCCTGAAGACGTTGCTGTCTTATGCTTTGGAGCAGTATGAACACAAGTGTTTCCTCGATCAAAAATACAGTTTACACACTTGTCAGCAATTCTTTCTCCAGAGGGAGAGTCCAGGGTTTCTCTCGTGCTCTGCAGTATTTGTATTTGGGGAAGGATTTAGGGTATTTATGCTCAGTTTCTGAGGGCTCTTTCAGGTTTCCTGAATAATCCCTTTTATATGCAACATTTCAGAATTGCTGGGCTGGGAACTGCAGCCAGGGTTTGCTTCTAAATGATCTTAAAAAGGTGCTTGTAAAATAGATGTGGTCAGCGTTGTTGCCTCCAGCAGGTGGGTAGCACTGAGATAAGCGACACAGTTTTTCTAAGGCTGAATGGCAATTTATTATCCTGGCTTCTGACCTGCACGTGTCCCAGAACGGACCCAGAACTCCACTTCTGGAGGTGAGAACAGACCATTAGTATTGCCAGAACATCTGAAGAAATGCTTGCACAAAATGTGGCTGATCCATCTTGGAGGTCAGGGCAGCCTGACAAAGGGGTTAATTGCTTTGAATATCCTGCAGGCGTATCTAGGGACTTTGTACTTGGCTTTGGTATTTCTTTAACAAAACAAGGGACTTTACATTTAATAGCTAGGGATAATTCTTTTGTTTACACAGCATAGTATTTCACCAAACGCTCAATTCTTTAAAATAAAAAAGTAAAGACTACAGGCTTAAAAGGTGCTTATGCCGGAATTCCTGGCTGAGGGGGAAGCGAGAGAGAAGATTAATTTCCGTAAGATGGCTGCCATCAGTTGTAAACTAAGAAGAGTTTGGGTTGTTTGGTCTCGTCACTCACCTAGGAACCCAAGAGGCAGCGAGTTGTTCCCAAGAACCTGCAGGGCAGGGGCAGTTTGCAGCCTTGCTGAGGGGACACCATGCTGTGAGCTGTGTGAGGTCCAGCACTCTGCTGTCCAATCGTTATCCTTCTCTTGTAGCCTTTGGGATTTCTCATCCAGCATGTTATTGCCTCATGTTTGTGTCTGGTGTGAAAGGAGAGGAAAAAAGGCTCATCTAGCACTAGCAACACTCAGTTCCCCTGGAAGCAGAAGGAGCATGTAATCGAGAGCCTCTAGAGTTACATGGTGTTCTGCTGAGCTCCCCTTTCCTCCATCCATCCCCTTTTGACAGCACACAGATCCCTGTACACTGTATAGTTAACTCAGAAAAAAGAGCAATGGGCATTTTGTAGCGAGCAGCCATACATCAGCTAATATGATTTACTGAAAGGGATGATGTGCACCCTTTGCAACATCTCTGAATAGTTCTTGTGGATTTCTCTCGTTACGTCCCAAAGGAGGGGAGAAAACTTGCTGTGTAGTGTCTAACGTGTTTCTGTGCTTGAACGAAACCTCTCTTGGGCGTGAACTTGGGTGCGGATTGCCAACTAGACTTGTTGCTTCTAGAGTGCCCATCTGAATAGGCAGTGTGCTTTTGCTGGCTGTCTTTTATGAAGCTTTATTTAGTTTTGAGAGGTTTGAGTGGTGGGATTCATAGGTGCAGATGGAAGCTTACGAATTGCATTCAATTACTGAAGAGTTTCCTGTTGAAGTCCTTTCCCTCAAAGAAGTACCTAAACTGCTGCTGAGAGAAATGGATGGTAGCAGATTGAATGATATTTACTGTTGGGAACACATAGTTTACACAATTGTTTAAGGAATTTACATACTATACTGTGTTTATACATGCGTAGAGAACCCTTCCTGAAAAGAAAGCAAAAAAGCGCAATAAAATACAGAGATTGTGTTCCAATCCACAGTCTCAAATCAAATGAAACTCTGTTTTGTAATTGAGTAATTATCCCTAGTGAGTTTGCAGCCATGAAGCCTGCTGTGATTTTGAACATCTGGCATCTCTGCAGGCTTCAGTGTGACAGCAGGAAGAGCAGAGCGTTGAGGCTGGGAGGGCAGAAGGGAATGATTTTTGTGAGAGTAAGTGAAAAATTCACCTTTGGATCAAGCAGCACAGGACCTCGGATTCTGCGTGTTGGTGTCTGTTGTCATCAGTGCAGGGGACACTGCACTGTAGCCAGGTGTGGTTGGAACGCCAGCTGTATTCCTGTGCCCGGGGCTCCTGATTCACAAGAGTCAGGAAACAATTGGCCAGGTACTTAGGTGGCTTCAGTCAACGGCATATTTATAGAAATGTAGGCATTGTACCCGTGTTCTTGAGAAGGAACCGATGTTTAGACATCTTGCCAGATATGCGATCTGTTACCTGTTCCTAAGGGTATGTTTGTGTCTGCTCCGTACATAAAAATGCCCCAAAGGTTTGCTGAGAGATCTTTTCTTTCCCTGTGGTTACAGCGGCAGCACAGTACATTTTTTACAGCGGCCTGTGTTGTACATGGGTGGCCTGGGCTTGGTCTTGGACTTTGGTCCTGTTTTCGTGTCTTAGCAGTTAGCGTACTCTGCAGCTCCTTGTCACTTGACATCCTTGAACTGTGGCTTTCCCTGTGTGTTCACCCAGGTAAACTTCTCCCTCCTACTTGTGTATCATACCTCAGTCACTCCAGCGTCCTTTCCCCGGCACCTATGTTTAGAGAATGATCTATGCAAGAGCCTTTCGGCTTATATCTGCCCCTACATCCTATTTTCCTCTGGCGGTTGATACCGGTGAGACGTACTTGGACTTTCACAGCCATCTCATCCTCTGTCACGTTGAACTTTGTCAGTTCTCTGACAGGCACCACCTTTCTGTTGTCACTTTGCTCCTTATGAAGTGCGATGACTTCTGTTGGTTAGGATCTCCACAGATGCTATCTCAACACAACAGTGGGAGGATTTGCCCAGGGAAATTTTTATTTTCTGATGTATTTAATAACAGTTGTATAAAAACGTACAATGTTGGCCCTGAAATACACACAAACATGCAACGTTTCCACCTGAATGTTGCCCGTACTTGTGCAGGACTGGTCTGCATTTCTTTGACTGACTGGTAGCAGCTTCTGTACAAACGTAAATATTATATATCTTATCCAGATGTTTGTAGGCGTTAGCATTGGCTCTTGGTCCCCACTGCATGTGAAGATCTAGGGCAGAAGAGGAACCTGTTCCTTGAGCCCGCAGTAACGCCCAGTCTCTGCCTAGAAGGAACAGCGTAAATACTGCAGCCCACGGAGCATGTGGTTTAAACTACCCCAGTGCTTTCTGAAGGAGCTGTGGCTCCCGGGTTGCTCTCACTTTTTGCAGAGAGCCGTTCTGTATAATTCGACGGGCCGTGATGAGCTGCCTTTTGAGACGTCCGCGGAGGACGCCTGGCATGGCCGTTCCCAGCTGGAAGCGATGTGAATTTCTGGTTTGCATCTTCATTAATCTGAACTCGCTTAGAATAAAAGGCAACAATGTTAATTGACCTACTGCTGAGAAGCTTCCCTGACACAGCAGATTGGTTTTTCTCCTCCTAAGATACCTTGTTTTCATTTGAATTGGTATGAAAGCACTCGATACCGCTAAATCGTCTTCATCAAAAAGACACTTTTATTTTGAGTGAGTTCTGGTATAGCTGTATTTTTACCTCTGAGCTGCTGGTAGACAAAAATGCTGCAAACCCCTCACCTTCAAGGAGATGTCCTGAAGTAAGCCAGGGCAGAGAGGCAATGAGAGGCCAGATCTGACAATCGGTGACAGGACGTGCCTTGAAAATTGTTTTTTAGGATCAGAGCTTCTGAGTGAAGAGAGTAGCCTGTTGACATCCGCTATATGGGAGTTTTGTTTGCAGATTTTGAGACATCTGTCACTGTTGATTTAAATGCATGTCTACAGAAAACATACCAGAAAATGTGCACTTTCCAAAGGCGGCAAGAGTAATCGAACAGAAAATAGGGACAACTGTGTCAGGCTTTCTTCTGGAACCAAAGACCATGAACAAAAAATAACCACTGTCACTGAAATCAGATGTGCATATTATGAAAAGCAGTAGTTTCTTCAGACTGAAGATGCCCCCGAGGAACATTTCTAGAACTTGAGCTTGAAAAGTTGATTTGGCTTGAAAATGGCTACACTTAAAGCAAATTACAGGTCTTAAAATGCTTGTGTTATTTTAGAGTTATAGTCTATTAAAAATCATCACCCATCTGTCAAACACTGGCTTTGATCTAGTGCTACTTTGTCTTCCCTTATCTAAAGACAAGGCTTGTTATTTTGGATTTGCATCCTTAAAAGCTTGCAAATCCAGTGTATGTTTTAAGAAGTTACTGTAATTGATGAGAATTGCTAATTTTTGTATATACGTGGGCTTCAGTGCTACTGTCACTGGTTGCCACAATTCAGGAATCCATACTGATTCTACTAATGTCAATTGAAGGTTGGATTTCCATGTCGGTTGTTTCTTTTATAACCAGAAATAGGGCTAGGAAATTTTTGAAAATTGATTTTAACTGGCTGGATGCGCTTTGGAAAGAACGTAGCTGTGTTTTGGAGAAGCAGAGCTTTCCCTTTAGCTCCAGCCCTCACAGACGCCAGTGTTTGGGTCAGGGAGATGTCAGCATTAGTCTGCTGTGTATAAATATGCACTGTGTTATGATTGTGCCTTCTCTGTTGATGATTGCAGATGTTGACGACTGTGGAGGGAAGGCTACCTGGTCTTTACACATCTCTGTTCAGCCAGACCATGCTCTGAATGTGCTGGAAATACCCTTTGTTTCCCCTGGTCTCCTTGGGTGGTACACTGTGGGTATTATGAGGCACCCATCTTTTGAACTAGGCACCTTAATGACTGCATCAAAATGGGAAGACCCGGGGTTGCTTCTAAGCCTTGATGCAGGTCAGTTCCCAGGTATGTGTAGACTCCGCTTCATGGTGGACCGCAACACTCTCCAGCTCATCTCCACCCTGCATTGCAGCGAGGCAGCGGTGGTTGCGTGGGCTGGAGAGCCAGCGCACGGTGTTCAGCCTCAGCTCAGAGCTCTGCAGTGTTTAGAGACAGAGCAGTGAGATTTCACTCTGTGAGTCAGGCTGAATGCGGCCACAGCTGACGAGATGGTGCAGGAGGTGGCGCGGCATAGGGAATAGGAATGTACTTCCTGATGTGTTTATGCAGACGTTGCCAGACCACCTGGGTCTGCCAGGTGCAGGACAAGGTCTTCATGGAGCCTGGAGCCACGAAACCCAGCGCTGCTAAGAGCTGCTGGAGGAGTGAGCATGTGATAACATAAAAAGCACAAAAATTATACAGCCTGTCAGACCTTGCGCACATTTCTAATGATACACAAGATTGTTGGTCCGCGGTTGCAAATAGCGTTGCCAAACAAGTGGAAGCAGTATGGTCTAGCAGACAGGATATTTGGCTGGGAATCAGGACACCAAGGTTTTATTACTGCCTTTTTTTTCCTGAGCTGCTCTGTGATTTCTGGGGAAGTTGCTTCACAGGTTTGTGCTTCTGCTTCTTCTCCACCCTTTGCCCATCTTATTGACACAAGTAGTAAGCTTGCTGGAGTAAAAATCTCTTAGGGTGTATTTGTGTCCCACCCACCATCTTCAGTATGTCTCAAGTAACATGGCTGTTACTTGAAATACCATCTATTTAGAATGGTGTTGTTTTTTAAAAATTGCTACTTGCTAAAAATTATTGCACAGTGGCTCCCAGGATAGCTCAGATATTATTACCAAATAAACACAATATCTGTAGAAATTGGTAATTTTGGAAGCGATCTCTTTTATTTCAACTGTACATGTAAAGGCACCGGACCCCTAAGCAGCTTCACTGGGAGCGTGGGAGGACGACAGCTGCAGCTCCCCATTATCCCCACTAGCATCTCTCAGTAGTAGTTCACCTGTTTGTATGGGAGAGCGTCTACTGATGAGCGCAGCCACCTCCTCCTCCCTCCCTCCCTCCCCATTCCCTCCAGCACCACACCATTCTTGCAGCCAGCCCTGAAGCTCTCATTTAAATGTACTCTGCTGCTGCGCTGAGGGATTTCTCATTGCTTCAAAGTAATAAAGGAGGTGTGCAGCTCTTGGAGCCCTGTGAGCTAACTGTGTCTTTTGTAAGCTTCAGGAGAAGCAACCTCGCTGCTGGTTATAGAATGCCAACTGGTATGCTATTCATTCTGGGTCTGTTTGATCAGCACAGAGTTCAGCCAGGAAATGTGAGATTTGCTGATACTGCTTCCTTTTGTCCACAAAAACCAAAAAAACCTGTTAATGGAGTGAATGATTGTTAGCAGAAACCTCTTGTTTGTAGTGATGTTGGTGGCCTTGAAAGCCTCTGCAGTTCCAATATACACCACCTCTCGCACACCTTCTTTTGGTTAGGCTGTGTTTTGGTGGGTAGTATGCATTGAGTCCTGTGGCATTCCCAGCTCAGCGAGTCTGGGCTGCAGCTTTTTCAAGTCCATGGTTCATGATGACAATAAACAGCATACTTGCCTAGATGATACTGCACTGGCCAGAGTGTTTAAACCTGGCTGCCAGTCAGCGCGCTGGTACCTGCAGCGTGCGGCAGAAGATTCTCCTATCTTTGTGTATGATCAGGATCTCTTTCCCTAAAAATGTTCTGTTTGCAGCTGCAACGTAGTCAGATGTAGCTGGACTGAGATGTGCTTTGACAGAAGCACATCTAAACAGGGTGGAAAAGGAGACACGGACAGAAACGGTTGTCTGTCTGTCTTCCTTACTCCTTACATGTGCAGAACAAACAGGGCTTGCCTGCAGTAGAAGCACCATCGTGGGTAACTCTTGATCTCTTTTTCTCTATTACAACTGTTGTCGTCTTAGCCTGAATCTTATTCTATCTCACTAGTCCTGTTACACTTTTTTTGTTTCAGGCCTAAGAATCAAGTCTCACTCTTCTGGAAAGGCTTTCTGAACAGCAATCCTGGTCCTCTTCATCGAAGGGCTATCCTTTGCCAGTCAGAGACGTCCATTTTCACAAAGCGAAAATCGGCTTCCCTGCACTGGTCTAGAGTCTGCAATTCTGAGTCCTTCCTCCAAAATCAGAAGTCCATTTTTCCTGTATCACTGCAGTAGAGCACAGATGGAGTAACGTAGCAGAGATGGAGATGCTTTAGCTGCTCTTTTGACTTGTGATGGTTCTTGGCATGTTTACATAGCAACTGTGAAGTGACAGTTTGGCGACTGAGACTGTAGAGTTCCTCTTTGGCAGAGCAGATGCCCGTGACTCCCTGTGGAACGACTCCCTGTGGAACATCTCCCTTCTCTCCAGAACTACTGGATTGAAGCACTGACCGATATTGCCAATGAGGCGTTGTCATCTGCAGGGAGTCGTTATTGCTGTCAAGTGCTGTTTATTTTCAGATAGCGGCAAAAACCCCCATTTTCCTAGTGATTTACCCATCTTTTTGGTAGTGTTCTGTATGTAAAGCAGGAGATAGGCTGTATTTACTCTGTTGCAGTTACAAGTGGTAGTAATGAACTTTTCTTGATGTTTCATCTTTTGACTTCAACTTGTGAAAAATTAAGTAGCAAAACTTAGTCTGATAGAGAAAATATTTGTCAAAGGTCTTGTGGCTGTGCGTGGAGCTTCCCTGGGAACCTGCCCAGGGCTCTGACTGCCGCTGGTGTCGGGGCAGTTGTAGCACTGTGGAAAATCTGGCCTTGTGTGATGTATGTGCCCAAGATGGCATGCTTGGTGTGTTACAGCACTGGGATCCTGCTCCTCACACTGAGTGTCAATTCAGAACATGTTAGATGTTTAATAACGATATAAACTAATTGAAGTGATCCCAAGCAGAAAGCCTCAGTAGCTTGCTATACAGTTTTAGAGACGGCTGTGACATTTGATTACTTGTAAAAAAGTTTCATATCTTGACCTTTCCTCAGATTCCAATACTGTGCATACTAGGAGTGTGTGTGTGTGGGAGTAGTTGGAAATGTGATTTATCTAGAATTTAGAACAGTTTGACATCCCCACAGACTTCATACTTTTTCAAAATTCCGTATTTGCAAGTACACAAAAGACCTTTCCAGATGTTTTTCTTCCCTTTAAGTTTAATTTATAATTGAAAAAATATTTTCATTGACCACAAATAATTGGCATACATAAATTATATTCCTAAAATACTCTGCGTAAGGTCAAGATGTAGGTTTATTTCTTCATGCCCCAGTATATCACTGTATATGTGGCAATGGGACAGAGCGGAGATAGATTGGCATAGATTTTTCAAGAGATGGCTCCCCCCATTTTTCACCCACAGTTGAACTGCAGATGGGAATTTCAGCAAACAAATGTCAGTCAAACTACAGGTTTGTATTATAGAGATGGACAAGTAGTCTGTATTGCATCTGGAATTAATTTTCTGTATGCAAAATTGCACCTGCAGAAGGGGAATCCAGTTCTCTTGTGACCCGCTATGTTGCGAGCTTGAGGAGTTTCATAAAATGAATGACAAGCCTTTGAAACAGTTTCTGGGGCCCTATTGGAAATCACACTCGGAGCTTTTAAATGTTATACCTCCCCTCTCCACTGTGAGCTGTTGTGGAATAAGTGTTGTTTTGTGCTGTGATATACTTTTTGGGGGGTAGTTTCCTCTGCCCTTGTTCTGACAACATAAAATGTTTTCCTGACAGCCAATTTACTTTCAGCATAATTTATGGCAGAGGCAACGTGGGCTGTAACTTTTGCTTGCTCTTCCTCAAGTTTCATCCTGTTTGTTTGCTGACTTCTACAACTAAAAATCTGAGGTTTTCTTTGCCACCTCCCCTCCCACCCCAGAAAGTTCCTGTGAATCACACTGTTTAACGAGAAAAACAAAATGCTTGAGGATTTCTTCACTTAATATTTTGATGCAGGCTCAAAAAACTTGGAAACATGCAGTTTCAAAAGGATTTCCAAAAATGCACGTTTGCTTCTCTGCTGTTCCTTTCAGAAACGTGCCCTTGGCTCGGGAGATGACAGATGCCCGCTCCGCGCAGCTGCCGGAGCACAGGAAAGGCAGTCCCACAGAAATAGGACTTTGGAAGCTATCTGGGGAGAGGGGGGTCATCTCAGAAAGGTGCTGTGGGGCTTGCTCCTACTGCCTCCCTGTCTCATGCGTTTCCAGATTTTTTGGCACCTATGTGAATCACGTAACAATAATCCCTCCCTCGCTAGTGTGCAATCAAAGCAAGAACAGGGGATCTGTATCGCTTTGGAGAGATGTTTACAGCTGCATTTTATGCATTGCCAGCTTTTTAGGGATATCCTGTTTTGAGGTGGCTCCTTCAGAGCTGGCAGGTCAGTGTCGCCCATTCAGGCAGCTCGCCCTGCCTCACAGAAGCTGTGTGTGTTCTCGGCACTTGAGAGTCAGTCAAGCCAGGTACCAAATAGGCAATGCTTCAAAAAGGTATTAGTGTTTCTCCATACCTTGCTCCTTCTCTTGACAGAGCTTCTAGTTTTTAGTTATGTATTTGTTTCATTTTTGTCCCCTGGAGAGCACTATTGGATGACTACCTGAATATTTCTGAAAGAATTTTCAAACTTTCAAACAAGAAAAGCATCTTTTGGGAGCAGCATCTGTGTCTCTTCACTCCTTCCTGTAACTTACTTCCTTCTAATTGTCTATTTCAAAGAGCTGTCTTGCCTCCCACGTATGAACGTGTTCAGGACGAATGTAGCTGCTAATGAGCAGAGTTATGCAACTCAGCGCTGCGTCTGGAGAGGGATCAAGCATTCCTGAAATGGCGAAAGCAGCATGCCTCTTCCCAAGTCTCTAATTATCAGGGAAAAGTAATTGTCAGTTACTGTGACATTGTAGCAGATTGCTAACTCCTGGTATTTTATGCAGTATTTTCCAAAGGCACTGAACCTTGCTGGAGACTCTAATTTATCTCAGGCTGATGCTGTTACGACGACGTTTGTTGTCACGTACCCTTGGAAATTGAGGTTGACGATTTCCTCTTCAGAATAATTATTCTGCACTAACCAGTGGTGACAGCTACTTGCAAGCAGTAAATGTTAGACTTCTCTATGTAATTGACTAATTACCATTTTCTATTTGCTTAAGTTCAGAGACTCAGAAAATAAGAATATTAGAAATTCCTTCCTGGCTTTATGAACAATGTCAATAGCATGGGGTTTTACATTCAGTAAGAGGAGGCTGGTAGCGTTTTCCCTTTTTCTAGTTCTCGGAAAAGCGCTGTAGGTCAAACTGGGTGGTTCCTTTTAGCTCTTGGCCTTGTCACTTTGCTCTGCTCAGTGCTCCACTCTCTCAAGTCTCTCCACGGACACAGCAGGTGGAGGCCCTGCAGGATTGTCTGCTTCACTCTGGTAGTGGATGGCGTCCTGGGAGGAGAGCTTTGTGCAGGAAATGACAGAGAAAGTGCTAGAGGTGGATGCGGGGTTTATGAGGCAGGCTTGGAGTCAGAGGATGTGCTTTTAGGAAGCAGGTGATACAAAATGGTAGTGTGTGAAAAGATGAGTATGTAACTGAATTGTCTTAAATATCCCTGGGAGGATACTGGGAGGACCAATCTGAAAAAAAAAAAAAAAAAGATGTTTCTATGAAGAAAACTCCCCACTTGGGTATCCCGCATTGCTACTTGGTGTCAGTAAATCCGCTTATTTTTGTGACAATGGTAGAGGAAGATGTTCAGTTGGGGCAGATTTGAAAAGGACTGGCTTGTGAGAGTTGTAGTTGACACCTACACCTGGCAGAGAGACATAAAAAACTGGGCAGACAAGTATATGGACTGTTGAGATATTTGTGAAAAATTGTGATCGATTTTGACCTACTCAGTAATAAATAAATGAGGTAAGGAATGGATCATTAGATGGTTCTGTTGGTTAAAATAGGTATGCTTTGATGTTGTGCCCAAAACTGCTCCACTCGAATGAGTAGAATGCTCCCTTGGGGGCATGAGGTGAAGTGAGAGTATGACTCCCAGCGCAGTGAGAGCCTAATAGAGCGGCAGCACTGGGAACCCCATTGACCTCCGAATAACATCACTGGGACTTAGACCTGCTAAAGTGTGTATGCTGCTGCTTGTACTGTGAAGTGTCAAGGTTACTGTGTGCTGCATAAAGAGGCTGAAATAGGTATGTGTTAGAAAATTACCTGAAATCAGATAAGTTTCAAAACATAATCATCTTTCTCACTGAAAATTTGAGATGGTTTCCCCAGTGATTTTATATGACACCATTTTAAGCTGGAAAAGGTGACATTAGGTATCTAACGGAATGCCTCCCACCCACAAATTGCTACCACTGGGAAAGGTGCTGGCTTTGTATTTGTGGAGTGAAATACTGAAAAAATTAGGTGTGAGGTAGGAATTTAAGGGCAGTGTGGAAGCGCTACCATGGAGAATAAGGTGTGCGAGGAGTCCAGAGGTCAAGGTAAATATAAAGTTTGAGTTCCTGAAGCATTCTAAAAGAGCAAAACTTCTCTTTGTAGTTCAGAGGAAGAAATTCAGAGTTCCATCTGTTTCATGTCATAACTGAAATAAGTTTTAAATTCCATTTATTTGTTGTCCTCTAAAGGCAATCCGTGAGAAAATTATTTGGAAAATATTACGTATCTTGGATCTGCAGCTGACCTGTTAACTAAATTACATTTGGAAGACAAACTTCTGCTCTTAATCCCACCCATCCATTCAAAATGGTTGAAATTATGCAAAGCAAAGTTGGGTTTCTTTATTTTTGCTGCCAGTGATCTGTGAAATAGGCCCAGTTTGATTTTCAGATCCCATCAAACACACGCAGGGTTGGCAATTATGAAATGTGTTTGTTTTACAAGTGCCCACCAAAAAAAGGAAAATGTTGGATGTGAGAGTGAGAATTGACTTCAAAGTTGCAAGATCTGTTGCTGTGCAAGAAAAAGATTTGCTTTTATTATTGAGTTTTCGTCTTGAATAAATTACTAACAGATAGGCATTTAGCACAAGACCAGGACAGTCCTTCCTGTAACACTTACATAAACAGATATTTGAAAGATTACGTTCCTGATTCTTAATTTTCTTTCTTTTTTTTATACCAAGATGGTGTCCTCATTACAGCGTAACAATTCTTTGTGTTTAGAATTCAGCCATATGTTTCTCTTGATGGTGGGATAAATACACAAACACAAAGAAAACGAAATCCACAAATACTCGCATTACAACTGATTACAAAAGTCAGTTTCCAAGCACATAATTGCGAAGTGTAGAAATGACTCTTAAATGCTTATCTGCCTGTTTCATGTGTGTTCTCTGTTTCTGGCTTCCACTGTTGCCCGCCGCTAACAGTTCTGAGTTAAGAGAGACCAACTATCCTCTGTGTATTTATAGCCCTAGGGCTGTATCACCATTAGCCTTTAGAACTTGAGATCAGAAATGTATGCAAATATCAGAACCTAGCCTAGCTATTTGGCAGGAATACTGAGTGCAGCAGCCACAGCAATCAAAATTTTTATGAAACATATTTGTTAAATGCAAAGAATTAGCATTTACGTATGTTCTAATAACGTAATTGGGTCATAGTTAATAGGAGGCTCATTGTTATGCTATACCATTGTGTTGTTGCCAAAGACAAGGCTCCGTCTCCGAGGTTGGGAGACTGGTTGTCACTGCTCTCAGATCATCCGTTGGGGTGTGTATTTATCGTCACCGGGCACTGGCAGTAGCACCAGCGAGAGCAGCCTGAGATGCGAGGCCCATGCTGGTACGGTACCGATCACACCAGTCACTGTGGTCTCAGCTTGGCCGAGACCTCAAGGC
Source organism: Actenoides hombroni (assembly GCA_024336885.1). Lineage (NCBI taxonomy): Eukaryota > Metazoa > Chordata > Aves > Coraciiformes > Alcedinidae > Actenoides > Actenoides hombroni. The sequence goes on from WUAM01000116.1 coordinate 1,161,659, forward strand.
AACGTCTGCAAACCGCATAATGGGAATGAAAACTAGTATGTGAGTAGAAGTGAATTTTCCATGTCCTCTGGAGAAACTTTTAGATGCTCAAAAATAGAAAAAGTTGAAAATTAGTGCCTTAGAGACCACGGATCTCAGCATCTGAATTCTGTAACAGCATAAAGTTGTGGTAATACAGGGCCAGTTGACATTCCTTACAGAGCAGTATCGCATTTGGATGGCGTGGTGCAGGGCCACTGTAAATAACAACTGTGAGCACAACCACCCACGAGCAGGTACAGTTTTATTTGCCGTGACGTGACCTCGGCTCCGAGCCTTAAGGGGATGCCTTGCCTCTAGAAAAGGACAGAGCCATCATGCTCGCCATTCGTGAAGCGGCGTATTTATTGCGAGGCCTCTGTGCTCGCTCGGGAGGTTTCTCTGCCCCTGCTTCAGGCAGAAAGCCTGCGTGTGGGAGCACATTCCTTCACACAGTACATTTCTGAGTGAGTATGTAGCAGGCAAAGCACGTGCTCCCGGTCACCAGATGTGGAGATGTAGTACCTACTGTGCTTCAGCAGCCAATTACTCAAACCCATAATATTTTTGCTCCTGAAATTAACCACTTTATGAATTATACAAAAGGAAATGATCAGTGTTGACAGCTGATTCTTTTAAACAGAGTGCAATCAAAACCATCATTAAAAATATGCCTGGAGTTCACCATTCCACAGTGCTGACTCTCATCAAGTCTTGAAATGCTATTAACAATAGCATATCTTCCATAAGATTCATAATTTTCCAGGTATTGCCCTGTCTTACTCAATAAATCTCAATTTCTCCTCCTCAGAAATAACTATGATTCCTGGGCACCGCACCAAGATTTGCAGATGTTTTGAAGATGTGCAGAGATAAGGACATGAGTGTTTTTTATTCTATAGATATGGCATCCTTGAAACTTGACTATGTTAACTGGTTAGACAGTCCAGTATAAAGAAGCACAAATTACTGCATGTTAATGAACACCTTTGTTTCAATGCTGACTGTTATGAAAAAAAACCAAATCAACCATGATCTCTTCAGAGTAACCTGTGCATTGCTGCTGGAAACGGGACATAACAGAGCTGTTGCTTACCTCTGGCTTTAGCTTTACGGTGATGAGAATTTTTCCCTTTCAGATCTGAAAAGAACTTTTTTAAAGCTTCAGTAAGAGTGACTCTGTCCACTTTGATAATATCCTTGCTTTTTCTCTGTTCACTTGCTACTTGAGAATAGCACAGGACTGGATGCACATGCTTTTGAGACTGTTGCTAGATCAGTCCCTTGCCGTGCTTGCTGTGCATGCTACCCTTATCTTTGACTTTTTCAGAGTTTTCCTCAACTCTCATTTGCCTTGAAGGTTGTGTGAAAGTCCTTGAAGTAACAGTATTGGCATTATTTTGAGGACTGTTTGGAAAGAAAACTTTTGATCATCTTTTTGTGGGTTCCTTCCCTTCTTGCTGCCTCTGAATGTTTACTCTCGGCATTTGTTAGGTTATATTTTATTTATTTGTGTTTCTTTTTTGCTGTTGTGTTGCTACTAGCAGCCGAGGCCTGTGCAACCTGATCAGCCTCCAGACCTTGTCACTGAGGTCCCGCTAACTTCGTCAAGAGCAGAGTGAGTCGGTGCCAAGCAGTTTGGGAACCATTATCCTTGGCTGTCCAGAGCTTTAGCTGCATCCTCTTTGACCTTTGCCTGTGGAGTTTGTACTAGTGACCAGTGGCAGATAGTCATCTCCCTGAAAACTACACGTTATGGTTTTCTGCGTAAAGATGGGCCATATTATATATAAGTAATACGTTTTACAACATTGACAGTACTGATATGATTAATCATGCTCAACATGAAAAATACATTCCCTTACATAAGGCAACCTGCATGAGGTTAACTGTAAAATATTCACTGCAGCCTGCAGAACAGCTTTCCAGTGTCATAATGTCTTCTTATCTTAGTTTGGTCTAATTTTGACTCTACAATCTGCCAGCCTTTCCCCACAACTGTTTGCTCTTTAAAGAGATGCACCCATTTTTACATGTGTGGAAAAACACCTGAATTACTTTCCTCATGAAAATCAATGTTTGTTGGAGTCCTGGGTTTAATAATTAAACTCTGTTTACTCTTCAGTACTCTTAAGTAATATTTAATAGTTCTGGTTGTTAAAACCCATGTCACACAGTGAAATGCTGTTAAGGCAACCGATTAAATGAACATGACTAATATAAATTCTTAAAAATGTAAACAAGAAAAAGTAAACAAACTGAATATTCACCAGCACTTAAGCATGTCCTGGGGCTTAAAGATGTGTGTATAAGACTTACACAATGGAGGCTTATTAAAAAATTGACTTTCAAATGGCAGTGACCCCAGTCCAGTAACCTGTGTACCATTCCTAAACTTGTTTTTTTCTGACTAGTCTTTTTTTTTTTTTTTTTGTCTCACTTGAAGCGTTCAGTACTGGCTTTTGCAGAAGCCACCTCCCTTCATCTGCTCTACCTCATCCTCCCATTCTTTTTACAGCTGCTGTGATAACACCAATAGTCACAGGATCCATAATAAGGAAACAGTGATAGGTCATTCATTACACTGTATTTTTAGCTTGGTCTGCCTGATGATTCAAAAGACACAACTAAGCACAAGTTTTTGTATTCTCCATGTAGCATTTCTGATTTAAGGTTTGTTTTGTTGATGGTGGGTTTGGGTTTTGTTTTTTTTTTTTGGTAACGGTTTTGGGTTTTTTTTTTATTAGTGCTGTGAACCATATTTTTGTACGTGAGCCAACATCCTTTTGGGTGATGCATGTGCTAGGGCAATTGATAACATCTGATTGATTTCACTTCAATGTTATGATTTTAAATTTCCCATTTGCGAGCATCTTGCTATATTTATCATAAAGAGACTCCACATCGTATTTCCTTCTTGTAACATACTCATTAAAAATGCTTTGATTACCCAGGAACGTCCGTGTGATGGCCTGTTAGAGCCCTGTGTGCTACTGTGGTGTGTGGCACACAGATATGCGGAGCAGGAAGCTGCGAAGGAGGGTCATCTGATTGGAAAAGGGCCAAAAACGGCAGAAGACTTGAAGGAAATTATTCCGTTTCATGATTTTTCCTTATAAAGCTTCATTCTGCTTTGGAGAAATGCCATAGGCACTCAGAGAACTTGGTTAAAGAACAAGACACAGTCGAAGTGACTGTGCTGTTACATACATCCTCAAGAGACACAAGCTGTCTCCTGCCATTTATCCCCTTGGAGCCACAAACCAAGCTGTTCTTCCGAAAGAAATCAGATCAATGATGACTGTCAGGCCTTTTGTTGGCAGTTAAATGTTTATGGTTAAATGGCAGTGTCCAGAGCAGAAATGGTTGCTTTTGTGCCCTGGGAGGTTTTGTTGATCTTTTAAAAGGCCTTAGTGTTGCAGCTGTCATGAGCAGCTTTGTTTGCGTAGCTTTGTTACAATTCTTGATAAGGAAAGTTTTGGTTTTGGTTTCTTTTGTGTCACTTTTTGTTACATTGTTGTTATGACTTTTATTGTTAAACAAAAAAACATGCAAGTATAAAGATGGCACAAGGAAGATGGAAGGGAGCTGTCAGTGATTGGACTTGAAAGGTCGGTTCTCTGTTTATCCAGGCCTCCATCACTGCCTAGCTAGTGTCCACTGTGTCTCTTTGCATCCCTGTGCTTCCAGTAAAATATCACTAGCCTCACACCCTCGGCTTGCAAACATCATATGAAAGGAAGGTTATGACACACGCAGATAGTAGGAAAGTGAGATAACGTCTACCAGTTTGTCTTGGGTAAATAATTGGGACTGCGTGTGAAAGAGACTTTGAGACTCTTGACCTCCCCTTAGTCGATCAGGAGGGTAAAAAAGGTTATTATAATTAACTGTCACTCAGTATCTATGTGGCCCTTCTCGATATTTCCCTATTTTGCCTTTGTTTATCAAGTTCTGGATGATACTGTGCATCTTCACAGACAGCCCTTGTCGGGTCGCGGCAAGGGCTGGTGATCGCCGATGGCTGGGGAGCCAGGCAGCGAGGGAGGGATGCTGTGGGAAGCAGGGCAGGGGCTTCACCACATAGGGGCCCAGCCCAGCTTTGGGCTGCTCCTCTTCCTGTGCTTGCCCAGACAGCATTTCTGCCTGAGCTGACAGCTTCAGCCAGTGATATGTGATGCTCCCCATGCAGTCAGTGTGAACAAAATAACTTTCTCCAGCTTCCAGTCTCCATCCACCCAGAGACTGGTCTTTGCTGCCCAGGACGAACGCTGGGGTGGGATCTGGCTCTCGACTACCACTGGCGAGTGAGGCTTGCAAGGTGTGAATATGACACAAGCCTTCCTGCTGGAAAGGTGACAAAGCAGACACTTTTTTATCAACTTTTTATCACCTGTGTAAGTTACCTATTGTCAATACTACATTAAATTCTGTAATAGCAAACAAGAAAGTGCTTGGAGACAAGTGTTTATCATCTGTGTTGTGTTGTAGCAACTGATTTGCTAACTCTAAATGATAACTAAGAAGGACTTTGTGTCCCATAAAATTTATCATTTGATATGAATGTTTGTATTAGATATTGCACTTCAAAATCATTCAAAAATATTTCTGGGAGAGTCTGTCTAGTTGCTTTTCCAGAATGTTCTCGGGCTTTTTGGAATGGAAGTTGTGAAGACTTTTCTTTGTAGAGAAGTTGCTTTAATTGGAAGTTGTATCCTTCTGAAAATCTGATTCTGGCCGTGCTTCCCAAAGTGAGGACCCCTATCCGTGTGGGAAAAGCAGCTGAGGGACCACTTTAAGGAGGGTCAGGGGGAAAGTCTGCTTCTCCACCAACCCTGGGATCTTGTGCTGGCCTCAGCTCAAAATTTGACTTCCTTGTCTCTCTTGGATATTTAACTGAATTCTCAGCATTTACATCAGCGAGTGGATACTGACCCTTGGGTGCAGCTGAGCAGGGTAGGGCGATGGCCAGTGAGGCCACAGAATAGAAGTGCCAGACCATGCGCTCCTGTAACCAACGGATAAGGTACGAGGATAGGTAATGACCTGCAGGATCTTTTTTTTTTTTTTATGGCTGTCTGATCGCTAGTTACACAGCTTTTGATGATACAACAAAGGAGTATTTTGTATAAACGGTAGAGCTACTCAACGAAGTAGTGAAATATTCACTTAGCTGCAAACTGTGGACTTACTTGTAAATTATCTGGTCCTTCCTATACACGATTATTGCTTGTCTTGAACGGTGCGGCAGTTAATAGTTTGTAATGACATAACAGGTTAGTGAGCAAGTTGTTCTTTGTGTCATGCAAAGAAGAGCATTTATCGCTGCTTTTACCATTACTTTGAGTGACAGAAGTATTGCTACTTGGACAATTATTTTAAATGCTGTCTCGGGCAGAGTACAGCTTGTCTCAGAAGGCTGATCCCCACCTGTGCCATGATATGGCATGTTTTCACAGGGATTTGCTTTGAGAACGAGAGATGGCCTCGCCTATATTAAACACCTTTTCAAATATATCTGCAGAGGATTGCTGTAATCGGGGTCAGCTTCTGCAGGACAAAGCTTTGAGCCTATGGTTTCTTGAAAATAGTATTGCAACTGCTTTCTTGATATAGTGCTCCTTGTCCCCAAAAGACCATTCCTTCCCCATTATGTAGTGAAACTTTGCAAGTGTCCAAAGGTGTCTCTATCACCCTGCAGTGATGTAAAGGAAACAACCAGAGAAGTTCAGGACACCTTTTAGCAGGAAACTCATTCTTGACAACCTTGTTGTATGTACATGTGAATGGAGTGGGCTTGAGGGGAACCAGGAGCTGCCTGCTCTGACTTGTGGGGCTGGGCATTCGCGTGTCAGCCTTCAGAAAGCGCTTTTGTGCCTTTCAGAGTTTTAAGTGTGGAAAGCATGTTTTCTGCCAGGTTCCCGTTCCGCAATTGCATCTGTGATGTTTGCTTCTCCCTTTTGCACGTTCCTGTCCTTTTCTCCCTTAGCAGCTGCTACTTTGCCTGGAAAGCACTGATGGATTTACTGACACATCCTTAATTTTTTAAAATCACTCTGGGGTATAAATCTGATCTGTGACTTTTTTATTTTGCATTTGGATCTTATCGCGGCCTCTCTACCTGCGTGTTAGGAGGTAAATATGCACTGTAAGAGTAGCAAGGTTTCCTACTGATGGAGGAAAAGGAGTTGGTGTTTTGAGATGTAAATTTACAGGTCAAAGGTTATGAATTCATGTCTTCAGAAAAAAACCCAACCCCCTGTACTAGAAAAACTGTTGTCTGGTCCAGTTCGGTGGCTAGTGTATTGTTAGGTGCAATTACACTGAAACCTAGAGGCCAGGTTTCCATTCCGAGAAGCATTATACAAATATATCTCAAACAAATAATTAATGTGTTTATATATGTAGGGAAAGCTATTAATAATTACAGCTTTTAGTACAGATATTGCATACGTTCCATGTATAACGGCACATTAAGTTTAATTGTTTTACCAAGTGTAGTGAATAAATAAATTAAGAAGCAAATAACAATGTTGTTTGGGTTTTTTTTACATCATTAAAACATTTAAAATGTAAAAATATTTTCTAAACAAATAAATATTTATATGGCTGTGATTAATGTTTGAAATCCCTACGGCAAAAGAAAAAAGTTTATATACCATTAATGAGCTTACTTTGCGGTGAAAGACAATGATGAAGTCATGCCTAACCAGTACTGCTGTTTTTCCATGGAAAACCTCTGAATGATCATAATGCACGTGCTGTCTCATAATTAATGAATTCAGTTGTTTGCTTTTGCATCAGGTAGATGATTTATTCTCAGTTAAATATCATCTTGTAATGTAAAACAACAGTAGCATATCAAGGAGCGGTGAGGTCAGAGGATCCTCATCTGTGAGAGCCCATGTTTCTGAGGGGGTTGGATTTGAAATGCTAACATACGTGACATGGCGTGATGAATTTTTGCATAATATTGTGGGTATTTGGTGTTTCTGAGTTGTCTGACTTGGTTCCTAGGCGGCGTAATGGTCTTTTAGGGACATTCAAGGATATGGAGATGATCAAGAAACAAGAACAGCTTTCCAGAATTAGACTTCCAGTGCTTGGCAGCTTGCTCACAACCTGTATGAACTTGCAGTGGTGAAAAGCTTCAGTTAATTAAGTCCTACCCTGCTCAATTATGACTCAAGGATGTCGGTCAGATCAGTGAATGAAATTACTGCACCTATCCAAAGCTTTCAGTAAGTCAATGGGTATTTGCCTGATTAAACAGTTATGATCAGCCCTGTACTAGAACTATCATGTTTCTTTACAATTAATCAATTGATATTTAAAAAAAAACAAACAAAAAAAACCCCAAACCAACCAACCAAACAAAAAACTACAAAAACCCCTAAACTCTGGAAGGTAGAACTATTTTGGGGTCATGTAGATGAGTTGAAATATGAGAGTGTTAGAAAGTCCACAAACCGAAAAACAAGTGAACAACAAACTTCCATACATTCACTGAAAGGCTTATTTGAACTGTGACAGAGGAATTTCTAATTCTGGGAGTTACAGACCATTCAGTTGCATGGAAGAAATAAACGAAACTCTAACCGAGTGTAGAATACTGTAGAATAACATTTGTTTAAGTATTTCCAGGTGGATCAGGCTTGGATGGCTTCACCTAGGGAAAATTGTGCCTCATAAACCTTTCAGTTAATAGAATTGTAGATAAAGTTGACTCAGAACGAGTAATTTATTTTGATTTTTTTAGAACTTTTTTTTTCAGAAAATAGATATATGATCAGATCAAGGGTTGGTTTATTTGTTTGGGTTTTTTTTAAATGAAGTGAGTGCATGGCTGGTTACTGAGCAGGAAGAGGGGCATGAGAACCTTATGGGAGCCACACTAACTCCAGGATGACATTTTCAAATCTAGAGAGATGATTGTCCCTCTTGGGAAGAAGGTTGATTTTTTTTTGGAGCTGTTGTATGTGAGAGGATGAGCTAACTTGATGACAAACATCAGTATTGTTCTTTGAGCCTTTATTTTAGATTCACTTGCACTGAAATGGAAGCAAGACTTTGAGTCCGTGTGTTTGGTGTTTTTGGAGGAACCATGGCTGGTGCTGCACTTAAACCTCCCTGTGTTCTTTGAGGTTATGAACCTCAGGGAAGGCAGTTAGTCTGCCAGTAGTTTCTTCTGAATGATACCGATGTAACTGAGAGATTAATGTATAACTTGAGAGTGGGTAACCTCGTGCCGTGATGGAATGGGGAGAACCAGTGTCCCGTGCCATGGCATTCGAAGCCTTGTTCATCTCCTTGCAGTGGAGCCGAGGGAAAGTGTGTGCAGTCAACCCCAGTCTTTAGGATGAGGAATTGGTTCTTCACTGCTTCTCTTGTTGTTCAGCTTTGTGTGCTGTCTTTTGTGTGACAAAGTACTGAAACTGCTGAATGTTTTCCAAGTAATATCTCAGGATTTTGGAGCAATTACTTGGATTTTCATGAAACGGGTGTCTCACAAACCAATGAACAGGCATCGATCCTCTTGTTCTTTAGAGAGTCCTTAAACTTTGGCAGGCTGGGGCAACAAGAGTCAGAGTCCTTTCTTGGGAGGTACATTGCTTGGGGTTTCTTGAGCTGTGATAGTTAAGGTACGTGGCTTTTTCTTGGGCAGAAAACTGCAGAGAGAGGAATAAACATAGGAGATGGGACCTTGTTATAGAGATATGATGAAATTGCTTGTTCAGCATCTGGTGTAAGGACTTAATTTCTGGGGAAAAGAAGTATTTCTCTAGAGAACTTTGTCATGTTGCGGGCAGTCAAGCCAGGATATGAGACTGTGTCTGAGCGTCAAAACAGGACAAAGTAAATCTAACCTGTGGAGGTAACAAAATCTCTGGCTTTTTCATTAACTCCACGGCAAGTGCTTTAGCAGAGATAGCTGTCTGAGGAGCCATGTCTGAGTAGAGAATGGGTAGCCAAAATCTGATTTTCCACTGACATTCTCTTGGGCCTGGGTGTGTTAAACTGCTGTCTCTCAAAGGAGTTGTACACTGGAATGGATGTACCTGGCTATCTTGGTTTTGCTGATCTAGAATACTAGGCCAGCCATGGTCTGCAGGTCATTACCAGTTTGGAGTCAGCCAGGGCAGCCGACCCAAGCTGGCTACAGGTGCATCCCAGACCATAAGTGTTACGCTCAGTATAAAGTGGGAAGTTTGCTGAGGATGGGGGTTCCTCCTGATCCTGTCCTTTCTCTTCCTTCTTCTCCTGCTTCTCTCCATCCCTGGAAGTGCTTGCTCACCATCCTGCTCCTGAGGATGCTTTTCTGTTTATCGTGACTGCTGTGCATTTGCTGGAGTGGTTGTAACTTTGTGTCAGCATTGGTATTAATATTGTCATTTCATTACATCTGTTAATTGCTTTGACTGTCCACAATATGACAAAGTTCTCTTGTGAAATACCTTTTTACACCCAGGAATTCATTCAACCCATGAGTCTCCTCTCCCTTTCCTGATCCTTCTCCTCAACTGTGAGAGAACAACTGCTATAGTTTAGGTCTGGATATGGGCTCAGTGTCAACACTGGCTCATTTGGAGCTTAGCTGGATGCACTATGCTGCTTGCCCTTTGTATCACTGAGCTTTGTTTAGTTGCTGTTACGACATTCAGCTGCAGACTGACAATTATCAGCATCACTGGTCAGGTTGCATTAACAGCAAGCCCTGACTCAGTTACTGGGATTCATGAAGTGTGGATTAGTTGGATTCCACCTGTGGCTTTGTGTGCTTGGCACCCAGCCACGATTAGTAGGAGTCAGAAAGGGAGCACCTGTCCCATAAGATTAAAAAAATCCTAGTAAACATTAATTATAACCTTTGTTTTCTGCATTCTGTGGGTTTGGAACTGTTAATCCTAATACAGCTGACTTGCTGCTTTGCCTGTGATATGTTTGGTCATGTTAAATAGCTGAGGCTCCTCTGTGCATGACATTTGCAAGAGGCTGCGGTTTCATCGCTCCATGGAGCCAAGTGTTGCTTGCACAGTACCAGTAGGTTACAGAAAACACCAGAGGATGTCTTAACAATAGCTCTGCTAAGGTTCTTTCTTCAGCCAGCCTGATGAGAGCTGCCTTTGGTGTGCTGACAGCACAGGGTTGTGCACCAGCTCCTCAAGAAATGCTAAATGTCAGTCAAACCACTGAAGCGTGGCTTTGATCGTGCTGGCTATGTGAAAGGCAGAGCGGACCGTCAACACCACCAGTTGAAAAAAAAATCTTAGGCATGCCAGAATGACAGTGGTTGTCAAGACTGGCGTATCCTAAATATCATGTTCCGTGAAAAAGATCATTTGTGCTCTATACCTACAAAGGGCGCGCACAATTAAGCTGCAAAGCTTCATGACATCTCAGCAAAGGAACTAATGTGCAGTTAGCCTAGTCCCGTTATAGTTTTCATCACTGATGATAAAAACAGCTACATGTTTTACGGTTTTCAGGTAGAAACTTTTGTGCTATAAATATACAGAATATACTTTGGCTTTGGTACTAGGCATTTCATTTCCTGGGATGACCCCCTACTGCCACTTTATTCTCTCCTCTTCATAGGGAAAAAAGGTTACTTTGTCTTATTTTTGTACTCCCTTGGTATTTAAAGGAAAAAAACATGGTAACTTCTTACTTGGCTCAGCCATGTTTCGTTGTGCTGGAGCAGCAATATCTGTTTGATCACCCCACTTAAGAAATCACGCATTCCCCTCCTGGGGGGTAAATGAGTTGCACTGTGATTCTGTGCTTCTGAGAAAGTCTGAACCTGTGTTGCCTTTACATCAACAGTCTGCATCTGCCACAGGCCAAGTTTTGGTATTCCTTGCAGGGAAGCGTGAGGGCAGGTTGCACATTCTTTCCCTGTACCTCTTATGTGCCCTCGGAAAAACTGTTTTGATTCAAGGAATATCTGTCGGTCATGTCCCCTGACAGCTATGCCTTCTCAAATGCTGGCAAATGCACTGCGCTGTAACGTTGAGACCAGGGACTTAGGGGGAATTAAATTATTGAAAATCATCACATAGTTCTTACAAAAAGTAAAAAGCAAGATCAAAGTAGTAACTGACTTCATTTCAAACTGTAAGAAACTCCCCTGCAGTGGCAAGGTAACATCTCTCCAGGAAGGCGGCTACTTGATTCTTGGAACATGGGCTTGGTTTTTTTTTTCATGCTACCATTGAAATCCTACTTCAGGTTATACTGGAAATTGATTTCATGGGGCACGCTCCTTGTGATTTCACATAAAACAAAGTTTAAAAAGTTTTGTTTGCTTTATCTTGAGGGAGAAGAAGTGTATTAATGTGCCAGTATTTTATTTTGTGTCATATAAATTGATTGTTTGGCCAAAGAAGAAAAATGCTGTAGTTGAACATAGTGAAAAATGCCAAAGTAGCGAAGAGATGACCTGGAGGCAGGGACTGGGGGTGAGGGAAGTCTCTTTTGCTCTTGCTAAAGGCCTGTTATTGAAGTTATTCCTTTCAGCCTTTCACCCTCCAGGGTGATAAGTGAATAACTTAAAATGCCAATTGATCTGGGTGGGAAGTGGAAAGCCACTATAATCCAATTAATCACAGAGTACTGGATGCCTCTTTGTCAGTGTGGAGCGACTCCAGCACATGCTCAGCTGTTACTCTTTCACAATGAGTAGTACAGTTGTCACTCCCTGTCTCTTGCCAGCAAAAACATCCGCTGGGCTCCTTTTACCACCAAATATTTTTACACTTTTGCAGTAATAAATATAAACTACCCTGGCTGCAACAGACATGTGCAGTCCCACCACCACTTGCATTGCACCAGAGACGGGAGCTGAGCTGTGCTGCCGTCCTGATCAGCGCGTGTGCTCAGCTGTGGAGATTCCTGCTGTAATGGAAGAGTTCCTGCTCTGGGATTGATGTTAGCCCAGGAAAACAGAAATGAGCGGGGGCAAAATTATTAAATGAGCCCTTACAACTGTACACTGCTGACAGTCTCTACTGGCTTCTGACTTCTCCTAAAGGACCCTGGCAGCATTTTCTTCTAGCTGCCTGTCATCAGAGGCACATCCACAGACAAGGAGAGCTTGGGAAGTGGCAGAGGTGCAGAGTCTGCTCATGCACGATGATTTAACTTCTCTTAAAATTCTGCCATGTTCTGTGACTTACAGGGTAACATGAGAGATGTGTCTTTTGTTTACAACTGCGTTTTATTCTCTGACATGTAAAAATATGTAACGGTTAAAGGAATCCACAGAAGAGAAGCAAGTGGTCATGGCTTCTGTGGAGCACATAAGATAAGCCTTTAGGTAGTGCGCAAAATCCTCCAATATGACAACTGCGGTGCCTTTGCTTGTAGTCACTTCTACTCTGTGTTCCACACATCTAACAGCTGCCATAGCACAGCGGGCTAGAGGAGGTTTACATCACTGGCAAGATGCTTCTTGTACAGTGCCTTGGTCTGATGCTCGTGTCTTGATGTAGGCAGGAATACGGTGCAGCTGAAAGGTTGGTACAGCCACGAGCTCCTGTTTCGAAGGACCTGCCTTTAAGGCTTCATCCGAACTCTCTTTAAGAACATGCCAAGTATTTAAATACTGAAGATATACCTGTTTTGAACACTGCAGAAGGCTTACACAGCTGAACGCTCCAATATTTACGTTTGACGTCAATGGGAGTGTTGCCTGAATGTGGGATTAGATCCACTGTGCCGTTTTCTGCTCCGAGTGTCAGTGAGAAGTCTTGTACGCACCTGCTGAACCTCCGTGGTCTCGTGCGGGCCTGATGCCACGGCTGCAGCGTTGCCACCACAGCGGCCTTTGATAAATTCTGCTGCGATACAAAGTGCTTCCCTTACGTTCTCATGCCATTTTTTAGGCAAGGGCCATTTTTGCTAACATGAGACGAGCGCAGGGATGTTAAGACAGCATCGCAGGTTGGGTTTCTGTTTAGGATGGGTAATGCTGGTGTCTTATTTCTTGTTTGCATTACTCTGTGGCACCCCGGCAAGAGACAGGGCTCTGTATATTGTAAAAACACAGCTTTGTATGGCTGAGAGGAAGAAACAGTGCTAAAAATGAAGCAAAACTGTTAACACGCTGATATGGATTAACTACTTGGTAGGCGTACTTTTTAGGATGGGTGGAAGAGAAAGGATCCTGAGGCCAAGGTGAGCATCCATAGTTAACTCTAGTCCAGATAAATACCTGAAGACCAAATGAAAACAGCTTGTATTACCAGCCTTGTCATGCTCTGAGAGTTGCTGACCCGCTCTGCAGTTGATGACTCCATCACTGTAATCTTAGGTACTACTGGAAAAAGAATGTAGCATTTACCAGAGTAACATTTCATTAGAAACTCGCGTGTTCCTTCTGAACGTACAGGTACGGTCATTAGGTCATTTGCACTTAATTTCCCTCTCCAGTGTTTTGTGTCAGATAATGACAGGCTGGGTATAAGGATTAGGAACATTAGTCCGAGCTGTATTCTCTTCTCCCAATATGTAAAATGAGATATTAATAACTTGTCTCTGCCATAGGTGTGTTTTTACCAGGGTGATTTTGACAATAAAGAAGTTAAGAAATAAGAAGCTGTTGCCTTCCCTGGTCACGGGATAAACAAAGGTGTCTGTGATAGCTCATTTCCTGACAAGTGCAGGGAGTTCAATGACATATGAAAATCAGATGCAGGATTTTTTTTTTTCCTTTGTTGTTTGACTGAGTGATTAATAGATAAAAGTGAGGGCATATTCTTATTTTATGCAATTAGAACATATACGGGGCCAAATCAGAAATAAAAATACGGTCTTGATGTCTGCTTCCATCCTCTCGCCACATAGCTGGGTTCATCTGTTCGTTTTTAACGGCGTATCCCAGTTTTCTACTGCTCTCATGGCCAGCTGAGGAAGGTGATTTTTCTCAGGTGGTATGTTCTGAAAGCACTGCACTTGGGCCAGTCGATTTCTATCAGTTCAGAGCTATTTCAGTTTAGTCTTTATTAATGAATAACTGCTTTAATCTGTGAAATGGGATGAGCTGTATTTACCTTTTCTGTCGTGTCTATGAAATTTTAAAATCATTCATGTATAAGAGGTCTTTTCAGTACACAACTGTACTAGAGAGAATAGGGAATAACTGTTCCCCACTCAGATGAGAGAAAATCTCTCCTTTTTTAATGGAGTAATGGCAATGCACATGCAGATTGGTGTAATGATATTAGACTAAGCTACTCTACAGTTACAGTTTACTTAAAAGCAATACCTTTTACCCCTCTAACGTATCTCATAGGACTTTCCCCTTGGTGGGCGGGGCACGAACAAATATCTATATCTATGTCTATATCATTCTCTGTTCTGTTTAAATCTGACTACTCTAGTTGTAGCTTAATCCAGTGTTCTGATTAACATGATTATATTTCTCCAACACAGATGTTCTGGAAATTTGCATTTTGTTGACATCAGTATTTAATTTTATTTTCTTAAGGTTCGCTTTATTTTTGCTAAAGAATTATATAAACAAGAACACGTGTGTAACTGAGCTGTGTTCTTCCCTGCAACCTCTTTCACTTCTGGGTGGTCGCTATACTTACTGGATGTTTTTATACAGTGGGGTATATAGTGGGAGCTGTCTCATACAAATGGGAAGACAATGGAATCTTGTTTACAAGGAGGACGTTTGAACCATCTCACTGCAGTCATGAATCTCTTCCTGTGGTCAGCACAAGAAAATCAGTCTGTTGTTACAGTGACAACTTGGGATACGTTTCAAAACGGCAAAAAAACTTTACTTATAGGAAGGGGGAAACAGTCATCTTGTGAGTGCTAAGGACTCTGAACACGGATGCCAAATACTGTGTATTAAATCCTTTAATACTGAAAGGAAATCCATGAAAAGCTGCATCATGCCTTTTACTTCTTATCTGTCCATACCCGTCTTACTTCCTTTCTGTCAAGATAAGCAGATAAGAAGAGTCAAACTTTGTTACAGGGTAAAACAGCCAGACCTGTTCCTTGTCCTGTCAGCATTTCTGTCCTGAAAGATGCTGCTGCCATATCCCTCTGTGCTTGCTGCACCTCAAGCATCCCCACAACGAAGGGATGCTGCAGTAGAGATTGTAACATGAAGAAAACAGTTGTGTTCAAACAAGGTAGAAGTTGCTGGACAGATAATGGCTGCTTCTTCAGAGGTAGTTTGGAGCAACGTCTTGGCCATTTTAAGAGGGAATCTACTATGACAAACTCAGACATTGGTTTGGGTCAGTGCCATACGAATGGTTCTAATAAAAACCCAACCTGCCTAAATATTGGTGCTTGAGGCTTGCCAAACCACGTTGCATAATGGCATTTACTGTTTGGGTTTGAAATAGCAGAAGTGTTGATGAGTCCTTCCAGATCTCCTCTTACGAGCCTCCCTGATTGCTGTGGTATGAGCCCATCTTGTCCCCGTTTTGGTTTAGGGGTTCTGGATCTCAGAGCTGGACCCAGCAAGATCAAATCCATTTTTGGAGATGCCGTTGGTCCTGGTAATGTACTGGGATA
Source organism: Actenoides hombroni (assembly GCA_024336885.1). NCBI lineage: Eukaryota > Metazoa > Chordata > Aves > Coraciiformes > Alcedinidae > Actenoides > Actenoides hombroni. The sequence continues at coordinate 1,177,220 of WUAM01000116.1, forward strand.
GAAGAATGTCTGTAGGCCCTGTTACTGTTCTGTACTTCTGTGTTTGAGAGCGCGAGATTAATTTGCCTTCGTGCCTAGTTTGTAGCGTGCAATATCCCTAATAAGTTTGGATTATCTCATTTCAGGGCCTGATTTTAGTTCATTTCTTTCATGCCGTCAAAGATGAAGGCTTTAACAAATTGCAGATATTAACCAACTCTATTTTTATGATCCTACTTCTTTATCTCTGCTGCTGACTGAATGATACAATGTCTGTGAGGAAAGAAGACTGGACTGCAGCTGACATGATGCTTCATCCTGAATGAGTTCAGGCTGGGGAAGTGGAGAAAACAATGGATTAGAATTAAACCTCCACCCGTGACAGAGGATGTGCATTACCACTTTTGATGCGTGTTCATGATCTGAGCTCTCGCTCGGCACCGAGTTGCTTATGGAAGGGATCTGCTGAAGCACTTGTCTCCATCTGCTTTTGTTGGGAAGACTGAAAATTCTTTTCTTTTGATGTGATCTTTCAGCAGTTATTCATTCATCTCCTCCAGAGTAGATATCTGTAATGTCCTGTGCGCATGAAACAAGTGCAGACGTTCACAATATTTAACTGTGTACGCCATATAGTTAGGCATTTAGAAACATAAATTATCATGGAGCGTAGCTACTCCTACGTTTAACACCAGCCCTCTCACCAATAATAGAAGGTGTGTCACAGTTCCCCATGGCAGGTGCTCCTGCCGAGCAGCTGTATTGGGAGCTGTACTTACAGCATCTCAGAGGCTGGCACAAATGCCAAATTAAACCCAGAGACTTGTTAATCTCTCTTAGGAGGATTAGTCAAAGGACATGGAATAAATACCATGCCTGCTTGGAAAAGTTTAACAGCAAAGTTTTGCTCTGCTTGTGTGTGGCCTACATTTGATCGGAAACAGACAGAAAAGGCAAACTAATGCAGGGAAGGGGTGGACCGGTGTAAGGCACAGCTCGAGGTCAGTACAATTGTCTCATTATACACTTGGGTAACAGTTCTGTGACTTGCCTGTCATTCAGGGGTTGCAGCATTCAGTTGTGTAGCCTGTGTTCACGCCTTCTACAATGTGCCGCTCTGTAGAATAATTACCTGTTCAGTACTTAAAAACAAGTGGGAAGCTGATTATGTACAGTAAGTGGAAGTGGGAAGGTGTCTTGGAAGAACAGTGTCTGAGCTTCATGAGAAAATGGTGGTATATTAAAAAAAAGAAGTGAGATTGAGTTTGGTAGCTTTTATAACTTTGTATTATAAAGATTTGGTTTGGTAATAGATGGCCTTTTGAATAAACAGTTAAATCCTTGAATAGCAAATCTGCCCTAATGCAGAAAGGGGTCTTATCTCAAAATCTAATTTAGATCCTGCTTATAGAACAGTAAAGGTAGAGGTCTCACTTCTAGCCCAGCTGTGCAGACCTTTTCTGCCCCACGCCCCCCACTCCCCCCTTTTTCTGTTTTCTTTGTTTTCTGTTTTCTTTGTTTTCTGTTTTCTTTGTTTTCTGTTTTCTTTGTTTTCTGTTTTCTTTTTTCTTCCTCCCCAAGTCAAGAATGGACAACTGTGTTCATCTCAGTTGCCTTTTTCCATAACAGAAGGGAATCCCCTCCTTTGGGATTACCTTTTTGAAGCCTGGCAACTGTGCCTTTTCATGTGCTTATGTGAATGTTACCAGCGTAGTGGTGGGAGCCAATCCTGTCTGCAAGCGAGTTTAATGGCTTTCAAAAAAGCATTTTTGTAGTAATAACAGGTATAATTCTTTCCTACTTTTTAAGAACAGAGCCATTTGCTTAGCTTGCATAAGGTGATTTTCCATTGCCTTTGGTAAGCTGATCTACAGTAGCTAAGCTTTCATCTACATGTGTTTTTAAAAAAGATGAATAGAAGACTTTTGTTTGTTCACCCATTTTTTGTGTTTCTGATGAATAAGAATGATTTAAACATGTGAAGTTCATTCTTGGGGGTACTATAATAAAACTGAAAGGTGGTATTATCTGGCATACCAAAAGTGATCTATTCTAGGAGAAAACAAGCAAACTGAGAGCAAAACTCCACCCTGATACATCAAATCCAGCTTCCATTCCTTCTGTGTGGATGGAAAACTGAGTGCCATTCACACACTGATACTTTTATTTTGTTGCTTGTAAGTTTAGTTGGCTTTGTGATTTTTGGAGACAGGCTACTCGCTAACCAGGCATTTTACAACATGTTTGATTTTCCTGAGTGTTAGGAGTCTGGATTTTGTAACAAACCTGCAATAATATTCTATTTGAAAAGTGCATGAGATCCAGTAATTGTTAACAGAGAAGGTTTGAGCTGGATCATTTTTGCCTTGCCGGTAAGAGAGGCAGCCAAGAACATATTACTCAAGCCAGCTTTTTCTCATCCTGCTTCCACGCGGCCAAATACGAGGTGTTCCTTCTGCCTTCTGCCATTTCCAGTTTTGCTGTCTACTGCTTTGCAAGCATATGTGCCAGTCTGCGAGCCCAATGAGCACCTACTTTTTATCCCTGATTTGTCATATTCCTTCACCTTTTGGTATTGGAGGATTTTGAAACCATGTCTAAACCAGGTATTTCTTTAGGCTATTCCCTTGATACCTTGACCCTGGACATGATCATCAGGACAGGAGCATGTTAGTAAGCTCTGAGCTTTCCTCTTTTGCACCTAGGAAATCACTGCTCTTTTTCTTCCTCTTTCAAGACATTTCAAAGTAGGTGGTGCCAGTTTTATCTCCCCTGGTAGGTACTTGTATGCTTTCCCATAACTCACTGAAAGAGGCTATCATAAACTCTTGTAACATGTAGAAACATCTGTCTGGTCTTTGAGAACAGGTGTCCCATGAAAATAGTTCTGTTTATATACAGTCTGGAGACCATAGAAGCTGTTCCCGTAAGGTTACATAGCTACGCTCCAGTCGGGTTAAGAGGACTTCTGAAATGAGTGTGACGTTTGTGAGTGAGTTGTTCTGGATCAGGACTCTGAAGAGCTCTGCTCAGCTGGTCAGTGGAGAAAGACTCTGCCTTGTTTATCTTTTCCTCCATCCACTTAATTCTTTGGCACCTCACCCCGTGAGAGATTTTTGGCTTGCCCATAAGCAGGGATGGAAGCTCTGGGGAATTCTAGTGTCTGCTCCTAATAATGATGCGTCCTTGTGTGAGTAATTTATTTATAAATAACATAGAAGAGTTGAGAGGAGGTTTGAATGTGCAATTTTATTATTGGAACACACCAAAATATTCCAGTCAATGAGTTGATTGGGATTTTACGTACACACTGCCTCGACAGAATAAATGCTACAACTTATGCCATTTGAGCATGTTGGCACTTTATGAAAGAATTTGTGTCTTATAGATGTAGATGATGGTTCTGGCTGGGGATGCTCCTCCCCATATGCAGCACTTTGTACTTGCCCTTATTGAATTTCATTACATTTCTCTCCAGCCTGTCCAGGTCACGCTGACACGTCAGCCACTCCTCCCAGTTTTGTATTGTCGGCAAACTGGCTGAGAGTACATTCTATTCCTTATTCCAGCTCATTGATTCCTTCAGCCAGTTCCCAATCCATCTCGCTGCCCAATGATACAATCCGCGCTTCCTAAGCTTGGCTGTGAGGATGCCATTGGGAGGCAGTGTCAAAAATAATATTCCATTACAATAGATTAGAAATTAAAATTAACAAGTGCTGCAAGTTACCAGCAGCTGAGGCCAGAGCATGAAAAAAATTACACTTGAAGTTAGTTCTTCTGAAGAGGAAGGATGTGTTCAGCTTGGAGACTTAATGTAAACAAACGACTGCCATAACGCATACATTTATAACTCATCAGGTATTGCTTGGCCTTGGGTTCAAATAAGGAAATCTTCTGACGTGTGTCTGTAGGAGCTGGTCAAGGTTATTTCAAAAGCTGGTCCACAGGAAGATAAGGGACCTGCTACTGATGTTTTGGAGAGAGTGCATTTTATTTTTGTTATTGGGACTAATGTAGAAAAGGTGTCGTCCCAGCTTTCAAAGTGTGGTGTTTACACTGTACTCACGTGTCATAATTCCAGCGATGATGCTTTGACAGTCACTGGCGCACTGATGCTAAGGGAAGGTACCTTGCAGAGGAGAGACGGATGGTTTTCCTTTGCTTCTTTTTCTGCTCTGACAAGCTCTTGTTCTCCAATGTGGTCACAGAAGCAGAGCTGCACTACTGCTTCTTGGCTGGACGGAGGCGATGTCGAGGGAGTTACCTTCTGCAAGGTGGCCGGCTGTGTTCTGCATTGTACGAGTGCCCCTTTCCCACGACCTGTCAGCTCCCGCGTGTGCTGCCAGGCCTGTCTCCTCGTTGGGGTGCAGAGTGGAGGCGACTTGGACAAGCAACTGGTTAGGGATGCGAGAGGGAGAGAGAGCTGAGAGATCCTCAGGTCTGTAAAGACACTGAGTTACTTATGTTAAGAACAAATAGTTGAGATTAAAGAAATGCTGCTTTTGAAAGGACAAAAGGGAATAAAATCAAGGAAAACAGTGGAGAGAGATGCTCCAGGAAAAACTAAGAAAGTGTTAAGGAAGCAAAGGGATGATGGTGAGTCAGAGGCAGATGTGAATGTGGAAAAAAGGGATTAAGAAACAAATGAATAGGCAAGGAAAGATTCAACTTGTGGGGTTAGCAGTTTTCGTGTAATATATATTTCAAATGTTTTCCTTGCTTCAGATACTATCAACACTTTTTGCAGAAAGAGAATACCTCCCAACTGCCTATAAACTTATGCCCGCTTTCGAACTAGACCTTGAAAGAGATCTGCATAATTAAAGCCTTCTGGTGTGCTACACAGCACCGCGACTTCTGCGCCAAAGAGCCCTATCTGTACAATCTGTTTTTTCCCATCTTTGCACTTCGCTTACAAGTCAAAGATTTGCATTCGTCTGCATTTAGGGTTATGCCAAGTGAGTTACCGACAGCTAACTCGGTCCCCCCTGCAAAGTTGCCGTGGCAGGGACTAAGCTGGTCACTGCATCTGTCGGAGGAGTGGGTGGGTGCTACCTGGAGGGGAAATGGTGGAGGGTGGAGTGATCTTCTCTCTGGCTGTGCTTGTGGTGCAATAAGTGAGCTGGCAGGGAAGCAGAAATGATGAGGTGTTGCTTCTATAGAGGACATGCAATTTGCCTCCCCTTGGACAAGCAGCAATGGCAGCCAGCGGGGAAGACATGACCCCGGCACCCTCTGCTGCCTCCCTGCTTTGAGCTCCCTGGGCTCCATTTGCTGCTCTTGCTCCAGGCAGACAAGAGCTGGAGAGGTGTTCCGCCACATGCGCGATTAGCAACGCTCCTTGCAGACTTTGCTATGTCTTCCTGGCCTCCCGGACTTGGAAAATGCTCAGATGATAGTCACAGGGCATGATTGCCATCATTTGCATAAAATCCCTTTTTATTTCATGCATCTGTGGAATTCACTGAACCTAAGTCATCTCTGGCGTTAGCTGCAGGGATGAAAACAAGGATGAATTTGGCCCTGCAAATGGCATGTGAAGCTCATCATAATCACTCCTGCCTTTCCAGCATTTGCTTCCTGGAACCTAACTGGAATCCTTGTAATAGTTCAAGTGTGAAAATGCGATTTCATGCTCAGTAATTGCAAATTCTCAAGTCATTTAAATCCTAAGTATCTTTGAAAACAACAGCTGATCCTGGTGTGACAGGGCTCACTTGACTCCAAGGAGTCCCGTGACTGCTCCTCTGGTCACCTGTTCTGTACGGTGCACCCACAGTGGGTGTTGTGCTGAGTCACCCCTCAGTCATGAAGCTGAAGGACTGCCAACCATGCATATGTACAGAGAGGTGGGGGTCATCAGTTTGAGCTTTTCATAGTGTAATTCACATGTTCAGTCATTTGGGTTTTCATCCTTATTCAAGTAAACTTCTTGTTAGGTTCGGTGGAACTTGATTAAAACTTTAGTACTCAATCCTTAATTATTTTGCAAACTAATCTGTAGCAGGAATATTGACACAGATATATGTACAGCAGTTGCAAAGTACTGAAGTTAATGAATATGTGTTACTGGCAGAAAAAAGAAGCCTGGTTTGGTCCAGTGACAAACGTGGACAATGGTGCTGATTCTGTATGCCCTGAAAACAGAACAGGAAACATCTGTCTGGGTCTTGCAATATTCCATTCTCTGTTTCTGTCGTCCGTGTTCTCCTGCCTGGGCTGTGGGGTTTCTCCTGAGACACAGCCTCCATATTGCCAGTTGTAGGGATGGAGAACTGAATGATGCGAATCTTTTTATTTTTCACGCTCTGCTCATCTGCCATGTTCACCTGTGGTGGTGCGAGTCCTGAGGTCTTAGCTTGGAGCAGGTGCTGGTTTCTCAATAGCGTTCACAGCAAGGGTCACAATATATCGAGTGCTTTAGACTTTTCGTGAGGTTCAATTTCCATAGGTGTAAAATACTTGTAGCTTCAGGGCTACGCTAGTAAAAGCCCAAGATAAGGTCTTATCTTCCTTGTTCAGAGAACTCAGGAATTTCCCCATCCAATGATTTCCAAAAGCTCCAGGGCTGATCCTGGGACACGGGTGCTTTCTGCCTTCTCCTCTCCCTCGCCGCAGGGCAGCTGAGCAGTGGGCCTGCGAACGCAACGGTGCGTCCCCTCCGAATACTCCTCTGGTGTCCTTCCCTGGTTTGGGGCTGTCTGGCAAACTCGTCTGGGATTTTGGGTAGGACTAATTGAGGGAGCTCCAGAAAAACACCTTAAATCTTTGAACTGTTCTAGTAAACCAGCAGTTATTTATCAAGTGGCCATTCCTTTTAGTACTGCTGTGCTGCAAGGCCCTTCTGTCTGCTTATCATACCTTTTAGAAGCACATAAGAAGAATAAATCCACCTTCAATTATCATTTGATAGTCCACTCGGTATTGTTTGGAGTTAATACTGAATGGAAAGCCAGTGCCTTTTTTCTCTCCTTCTTGTTATCAGTGATTAAGTATTTCTTGTTGTCTCACCCCGAAAAGAAAGCTTCTAATGGAAAAGAAAAATACATGACCAGTAATAGAAATGTAGCATAACTATCAGGGTACTGACAGAACACACTCCAATGTGCTATGGGGCTCCAGTAAAAAATATCTATTGTAAAAATGGTGTCATTTCTAGTTCTTACGGATAAATGGTTGAGTTAATCCAGTTCATAGGAAAGCTGTGAAGATACCTTTTGCCATTTTGAGTGTTCCTGAGTTATGTGTATATCTGTATTTTAAAAGTAAAGGCAAGAAAGTGAGTAGCCACAATTAGGTGGCTGAACGCATCCCATGTGGAATTAAAGTATCAGAAACGTTCAGCTTATCCACCTGTACGTGATGATAAACAGGTCCTATTTGAGCCGAAAGGTGTGAGCCGTAGGATTAGTTGGGAACTTTGAAGGGCTTTTCAAGGTTGCTAACAAACAACATTGACCATTCTGGTACCCGTCTGCTGCAGGTGAGGGGATCCAGAGAGCGCACACGGTCACTGTCCCCTGCCTGTTTACGCTGATCCGGAAGGCACTGCATCAGTGCACGCTGACCGTGGGGATGGGCTTGTGTGTCTCAGGGTGGTGGGTGAGTGACACGCAGCAATACGGGCAGCTAACAGGTAGATGTGACTAACGG
>WUAM01000116.1:1184954-1241976 GCA_024336885.1 Actenoides hombroni
TGGGCTTGTGTGTCTCAGGGTGGTGGGTGAGTGACACGCAGCAATACGGGCAGCTAACAGGTAGATGTGACTAACGGGAATAGGTGTGCTTTTTATCCAAAGGGTAGCAGTTTGTACCTTACACGTTTTATTTGCGAGTCTGATGGTTCCATGCTGTTGTGCACTAGGCAGATCCTTACTGGACTGAATGCATCCTGTCCACTGATACGGCTTTGGGACTTTCAGAACTATGCCACGTGAACAATAATGTGGAGAAGAGGCGCAGAAGTGCCTCAACTGGTAAAAAGCAGTGCGTTCCTTTAAGGCAGCTTTGTTCCCAGTTTCTGCCATTTCTGGGTAAGCAGCACCAGTGTCAACGTGATCAGTGACAACTCGGAGTTGGTGTTGTGATTGTGAAGCAATCGTGGTGATTTTGAACTGGAAAACCTTCTGGCAGCAGTGAGGAATTAAATGCCCATGGCTGCAGGTGCATGTGGTCTTCCTCATACCTCAGAGCAGCTCATAATGTCACAGCCTCGAGGTTCTGCAAATGATCCAAGTGATGAGACAGCGCATCAGAGAAGTACAAGGCTTCTGAAAGGAAGCTGCTATTGCTAGCATTAATCTGCTGTGAAAAATACGAGTTGAATTGCATCTTACCTGAGATACGCCTGGGCGTGTTTTAGGTGGGTTTGGAATGCAGGGATCCATTTATGATGCTTCTGTGACACTTTGCCACAAGACCACCTCTCAAGATATACGACATAAATACTTATGTTGTCATTTAAATAAACCAACAAAAAAGCACATGGAACAAAACAAAACACAACCCCCCCCCAAAACCGTGAGCTTACCCAGAAGAGTTAAGGCTTCCAAATTCCCTGGAGGGACAGGCTGCCTGCCTTTTGTAATCACCTGAAAATTCCTTAATTTGCTACTAAAATAATTTGTTATATTGATTTTGTATGTTCATGTACTAGAGCAAGACATAAAGGTTAATGAGTCTCCTTACTGCTGAGGAATTCTGAATTACGTTTGAAGCTGCCCAAGTCAAAACTGTATCAGATTTCTAAAAAAAAGAATTGAGGATATGGTGTACTATTGACAGAAAGAAATGACTGGATCTCTTTAGTCTGAAGGAGACTGAAGGGGGACCTCATTAATGTCTACAAATATGTTAAGGGTGAGTGTCAGGAGGATGGAGTGAGACTTTTCTCAGTGTCATCCAACGTTAGGACAAGAGGCAATGGGAGTAAGTTGGAGCACGAGAGTTTTAGGCTAAGCACACGGAAAAACTTTTTCACTGTGAGGGTGACAGAGCACTGGAATGGGCTGTCCAGAGAGGTTGTGGAGTCTCCTTCTCTGGAGACATTCAAAACCCGCCTGGACGTGTTCTTGTGTGACTTGGTCTAGGTGATCCTGCTCTGGCAAGGGGTTTGGACTAGATGATCTTTCTTGGTCCCTTCCAACCCCTAACATTCTATGATTCTATGATTTTTGAGTGGGTAGCGGTGGTATTGGGAATCTTTGCTTAGAAGGGATTCATGCTTACTCTCAAGAAAAAAGCACTGGTGTATAACAAGCTTTTACTTGATGCCTCACTGATTTTCTGTTTTGCCTAGTGAAAGAGTAAGAGTAGTTCAGAGGATCTGAAGTGTGAATATGAAGGATTTTTTAATGCAAAAGAAAAAATAAACCGAAGCAATGGAGGAGAAAATTATCTCATGAAATAACAAGGAAAGATTAATAGAGGACAAGCTGTCAGCATAAAAATACAACCCTAGAACTGGCGAGGTAGGAGAGCTGTACAATATACAGCGCTGATGTCTTGGGTAGGGTCAGCCTGAGGTTCAGAACAGTTGTGGGCTGCTTGAACAAGTAAAACTTCATGGGACACCAGTGGACGTTTGGCCTCTCAACAGGCTGTAAGACCGTGCAGCAGAGGATCAGATTTACTCCAGTCCAGCCCTTGGCTTCAGTGTCCTTGTACAGGAGCACCTTTAGCCAAGGCCTCTCAGAATGAAGCACTGTTGAACAGAGCTGTCAAAAAAATGTGCTTGTGTATGTTTTTGGAGGCAGGCTCCTCAGTAACCTTGGATGGTTCTTCATAGCTGCATCAACGCAGAGCACTCAAAAAGGCAGTTAAGCAGGAGGTGTGCTCTGTTCTTTGTAGTTTCTCGTGGACAGCGAGGTGGAGAGTTGAATTCTCTTATTTCACTGAAGTCAAGAAAGTGTGGGAAGAAGAGAGCTGGAGGGTAAAAGCTTCACATCTTCTACCTGTAAAGAGGTGCTCTGAAAGGGACATGTGGATGCTGAGGTCCCTTCAGGAGGAGGTCCCAAATTCCTGTGTACTTTGACAACTGTAGTTACTCTGAGGATTTGGCTTTCAGAAGATGTGAAAGGGAAAGTAGATTACCATCAACTCTGCTGCTTGCTTGCTTGCTTTTAAACTGAACAAATTCTTCTCAAATTGAAGTATAATTATGGACCTAATGTGCTCTGAACATTTTATTTAGTCAAACTGAAAATTACATTCTCTGCAAGCTGCTTTAAAGCCAAAATAAAAGAAGCCTACCTAATTATAGTAGCACTGTGGAGGAGGTCTGCTGGTATATTGTACGATACATTTTGACAGCTGCTTTTTACTGGAAGATTGTCAAGACCCTCACAAAAATATTTTGAAATGCTTAAAATGTGCAAATGCAAAATCTGTAGCTGTCGAGTAGCCAGCAAAGACAAAAGGACTTGTGCGTTTGGTTGGGCCAGGGTTATAGCAGTGGTTAATAGCATATTCTCATCCTAGCTGGGCTTCTAAGCTATTTTCAGAAGATGATGAAGTTGTAAATGATGAAACTGCACTCATTATTTGGCACATAGAAAAACTCTCAAAAAACATTTGGTGGGTGAGGCGCATTTCAGCTGTTTCTAATTTTAAGTATTTGAAGTGGTAGGTTTGTTGCTATACTTATGGTCAATTATGGGTCAGTAGGCCCATGGCAGATGGGGCAATTAGTGAACAAAATCTGTCCTTAACCCCTTCCTTTCTTTTGTAGCTATTGCCATGTCTATGCAGAGTCCCCAGACTTTACTCCTGGAGAGACTTAAGGAATGAGGTTCTAAGTATGTGGGCTGCACAAGCACCGTAAATACAAAAATATGTCAAGCTGCGAGGGCGTGTGGAAGAACAAAAGGACAGAGGGGACTAGAGGGAAAGATCTCTCTGCGCTGGGTTTTCAGAAAGAAAGTAAAAAATGGGCACAGGCAGTTGCTGCAGCTAGACCTAAGCGCTGACCGTTTCAGCTCTGCAGTAACCGATTCTGTGTGTAAATGCCGTGCATGAGGAGGAAAACCTTGTCTGTCTCTCCCTCAAGCCTGCCATTTTGCACCACTTCTCTTCCCTTTTTCCTTGTCCAATGCTGACACAGCGTCTCACTCTGTCAGCTGCACGGCCGGGAACGGCCGCGCTGTCACCCTTCACCTGGCAGGGCCGCATTGCATCAGGCAAGTTGGAATGAATTACATTATGTATAGTAGCTATAATTGCTTAATAGATGACTTTTCCTGGGAGATTAATAGCCTCTTTCTTACAAGGAAGCGGAAAATATTTTCTTGATGACCCACATAGGCAAATTCATCAACAGGTTATGCCACGTGTGATTTTGGCACCCCAGCTGAACGCACTTAGGCATTCACTCATTCAACTAATGCGCATTTGCATCGACTGACATCGAGTTGGACTTCAGGGGAGTAAAATGTGCTGTGATTTAGCTGCATTGTGAAGCATGTTCAAGATGGCATTTCCGCCCCCCCCCTCCCTAAACTGTGTGCCGGTGTGAATTCCAGAAGGTTTTACTGGAATTTCAACACAGACATGATAGAACTACCCCAGGCGCCCTCTTATTTGTTATTTGTTATTAACATCATTATTCTAAGAGTGTAACTATGTGGAAAATACCACTAATTAGGATTACCACATGGCTTGGTAGGGACTGAGGAACCAGCTTCTTATTTTGAATAAGTACTTTGCTCATGTCTGTCCTTGCAATGAGTCCTTGGCTTCAAGGTGGAGAACTGTGTTTTGCAAATGGGGCTTAGGGCTTGTCTGTCTGAGTAGTCTGTACGTGAGAAATGAGCGTGAAGTCTTTGATGTGAAAATGCATCCTATCGCATGACAGGGTGTCATCAAAGTAAACCACCGTGTTTAATTTGACAGTAGGTACTTCCTGATGGTATTTAATAGATTACGCCTCTCGGTCACATTGCTGTGAATGACTGAGTACAGCAGCTAATGAACTTTCATAGACCTAATGAGGTTTTTATGAGGAAAGCTTCAGTTTATGCTGCACAAAGCTATGACTGTAGGTGACGCTTGTCTTCCTGCACTGACCTTCCACACTCTTCCTGGGAAAGGCAGTTATCGGTATCTGGGGGCTACGCCGCCGCGCAGCGGAACTGGACTGCTTGCCAGGAAAGCCCACCTGAAGCAGAGAGTGCCTGGACATGGGCGATGCATCCTCTGTCTTTCTTCCACATAGCAATCCATGAGGCTTCTTAATTCCCTTGGGTGTCATGGGAAAAACGATTAAGTTGGTGTGGTGCGAGGAGGAGGAGGGTGGAGGGGGAAAGGAGCTGCGCATGCTCACTGAGCAGCGTACCGACACAAAACATGGCCAGAACAGAACCAGAGATCACGCCAGTTCAGAGGATTTGGGTGGGGTTTTTTTACCCCTTTATTGTTTGAGGATGGATCTTTGACAGAATTTTTGGTGACTGCACATTAATGTTTATGGTGTTTACGTCTGTCTGTGCTATATGTACTACACATTGCTGACCGTATATGAAGTGGTCGTGATCCAGATTATATCACTGCTCTGATACATTCAGTTCTTCTCCCAGAAGCAATGTTCTTCTGTCCCCTACAATCACTATTGCGCTTACAGCCTTCCAGCAAACTACCTTCTGTCAGTGCAAGCAGCTCTGCAACATGAAAAGCTATCGGAATAATAGTTGAGGAAGAAAATCGTGTCTTCAAGAGCTATAAGTAAGGGCAACGTTGGGTTAAAATGTGTTGGCTGTAATGTATAGTAGCTATAGTAGGACGGGTGGAAGCGCAGGTATTAGCTTCATTTTCTTGTTTTTGTGGTTGTGTTTCGGCAAGTTAAGTGCTCCTACCCTAGCTGCATTGCAAGACATTTTTCTCATTCATACGCAATTTAATTAAACATCAGTATTTATAAATCAGACGCATTAGATTCTGAGGAGTTTCGTCAGAGTTGGAGGGCTATTTAGTCCTACTCTACGGGACTTACGGTGGCGGTGAACCTCTGGGCACTTTACTCACTGACATCCTTTTAAAGCTATCATAGTACTTTAGAAGAAAAAATTGTGTCAGCTGGAGCATTGCATTGATTTAAGAGTTAGTGATTTAACTGGAATCAGAGAACAATGTGTTTTGAACTCTGAACTTGGAATCCAGATGGTTTAGAACTTGTAGAAGTTGGCCCGATCGGTGATTTATAGATGTTTAGAAGATGTTGAACAACGATTCTTGAGGAGCAGTGTAAACACAGTATGTTTATGTTATACTCTCTTTGATGTGAAAATCTATTCAGAAGGTGCCAGGGCACTATCAGAGAATATCATCAAGAACATCCTGATGTGTAATTCCACAGCAGGCATTTCCTGCTGTTCCTTTTTGAGATTACACCTTGCTGGTTGTACTGCTGGGAGTACCTGTCAAGGTACAGCGGTTAATGGACTTTCCAAAGAGCTAAAGAGGTTCTTAGAAGAAAGGAAGCTAGGATCAGGTGAGTCACTCTGAGCTAGCTCTGTTTGGATCAATGTGGGGCAAATTTTTGGTTGGAAGCAGTGGCTAAGAAAATGTAACTTCTACCTAAATAAGACAGTTTTTGATAAGTGCTCAGGATCCAATAGCATCGGTTTGATATCTTTTGATTTCAGTCCAGCCATTTATTTTGATGTTTCCTACACCCCCTACAGTACTTGTGCTGTGATGGATGCTCAGCTGTCAGCAACTGCCCTTTACGGTGAAACCAGCGTACCAGTACTTGAATGTGTGCTCGTGCCTCGAGGACCAAATGTACAGTTGCAAGTGCATGAAAAACCTACCTGAAAGGAAGCTTACTTGGGTGTTTGCAGTCCAATTACAACTCTGCAGCAGCTAACCAGGCTAATTCCTCTCTCAGGAATCACAGCCCTCAGAATGCCTTCTGCAGCAGCCAGCAGAGTTTAGAGGCTGCTGGGGCACCTGTGGCCCCCAACCCATTCAAACAAAACAGATTTCTGGCCTGCCTGACTATCTCAGCAATTGCCATGAATATTTATACGTAAGTATCGGGCAACGCAAACCACAAAACCTTCTTTTCTTAACAGAATACCTGCCCTTCTGAAAAATGTCAGGCAATATATGCCTGATTTCCTCTTTGTCCTACTTTCTTAATTTTATTACCTCTCGTGTTTCTGAGCTTGTTCTCGGGGGGCTCCTGACATGAAAAGCAGCTCCTGAAATTTTTAGTGTTTTGTATGCTACTGATGATTCTTCAGATGAGACTTCAAACACTCTGTTTGTCACATGAAATAAGAGCCCCCGCCGATCAACAAGGGGATTGTGATTTAGGATGAGAAATAAAAGCAAAGTCAATCTAATCCAGGGGGAAAAATGGTTTAGTGACACGAGGTAAGGGATGTGTGCAAACTGAACTATATGGTTTCAGAAGTGTTTCTATAAGCTATTGAACATTGGGAAATGTTTTGGATTTAATTGGCTAATTTTAAAACTGGAGCCTAGGATGCTTGGGATATCTTTTGTCAGCTTGTCTTCTCAGATGTATAGTTTTTATTTTAAGCTCTATTTCATGCTGAAGTGATTGACTGAGGAGTTTTACTAATGTAAGAAAGCAGGGTGTGCCTTGGCAATCCTGTTCACAGAAAGACTTAAGTGGCATTACCCCTTTTATTTTTGGTAGAAATGCAGATAGATAATTTTGCCACAAATATTTCTGGTCTACTTATGGTTTTGGTTGTTTTTTTTCTTTTTATCTAAAGGATAGACCACACAAGATAACTTAGAAAGATGTCAAATGTATGGTGTTCATGCAGTCCGAATGCATTGTTTCATCTGTGTGAATGGTACGGGGATGAGGCACGTTGGTGGAGCTTGGTTGGGACGGTTTTATAATCATAGTTTAGCTGTTGACTGCAGAGCCCTTAACATGAGCTCAAGTTTCCAAGCTGGAAAGGACTGAGGGTTATTGGCTTCTTTGCGTGAATTCTGAGAGTTTTATTCATTAGTGTGGTAGGTGTGAGGACAAAAAGTATGACAGACCCCACCACAAAACTGTCAAATCTAGCATCGTGGTATCTCCTTCCAGGTGTCCAGTGGACTGTCAGAAGAGCCTGGAGAATTCATTAAATTAAAGTAGCCAGAAAATTGGAATGATGCTATGCAAATAGCACTGTTGGGCCAGGATCCAATTTCCTGTAGTCTAGATAATGTGGATAACTAGGAAATGCAAAAAAAAAAAAAAAAAGCTCACAATGGAGAAAGGGAGCCACAGCGCAACAGAGAAGCAAGGGGAGAACAGGTGTTCAAATAAGGCGGAGGCAAGGGAGAGAAGGCCAGGTCTGTGAATTAGCTTGCAAGAAATCACAGGAGGACGATGCTTTCCTGCTACTGTGCACATACTTAGACAGGCCTGCACTGAGGCAGGGCAGCCATATGTGTGATGAGTATTAACGGAGTCCGAAAAATCAGGACATATTTGACTAAATTGCAAAAGTGGTTTGAAAAGAAGGCTGTGGGGTAATTTGTGAGAGGGGGACGTGCGGTTCTGTTCCGCTGTGTATTTGAAAGCCTGTTTCCCCCTCAGAAGCCTGTCTCTTCACAGCTAATAGAGGATAGATGCTTGGTGGAGAGACTTAATCAGTTTAAGATTTATTTCGGTGTACATAAAGGACTAACATAGGGTGCCATCTATATCTTCTCCTTCCCTTCTTTCTTCTCTCTCCAGTCATGCGTCTTTTCTGTGGAGAAACAGCAGCGTTTCCATAAATAGAGTCTTAGGTAACGATTTCTGTCCTAGCGACACTGATTAATTAACACAAGGCTTTGAGTATTCTGCAGCGCTGTGCTGCTCTGATAAAGGAGCCAAACAGAAGCACAGCAGTATGGTTTTCTTCAGCTTTGATGTTGGAGTACTGCCATCTTTGGAAGAACCTCTGAGGAAATCACCGAGATGTGAAGGGGAAACCCTCAGAACCGAGTCCTCTGAGAGGGCTTCCCACTGCCTTCCTCACTCCCCTTCCAGAGAGGAATTTTCTTTCCACTTCTGCAGTGAAACCAACTGGTGGCACAACACACACTGCAGTTTCTGATGGTAGCTTGACTAGAAGTGCGTGTTCTGGGGAGGTGGAGTGCTGAAATTTGGACTGGAGAAGGAAATATTTCTGGAAGATATCTGAGAGCAAATAACTTGAAAACAGTGTGAGATGCATATGACAGTTTCTGTTTCTGGCATGCTTCAGTTCAGGCTACTCAACCAGGACGAGTGAGGGGACGGTTCAGGGGTGCGAGTCGCGCAGCCTCGGCCAAACCGCAGCGTGAGGCCAGGGGAGACTTGTGGTGCACGTCTTTCCTAGGAAAAACTCATTTTCCCTTCCACGGACAGCAAGGTGCAATTCTGCTGCCAGCAGTTTTGACACTGTGTTGCCCCCCTGGGCTTTCCCGGCCTGGTGGCAGGTAGCGTCACCTAGCAGGACGTGGGAAGGAACTGCTCTGCTACAGGAGAGAAAGTCCAGCTGGGGCCTTTGGATGGAAGAGTTGGTCTTAGATCTCCCGAGCCCTCCGCACAAGTCCCAGATGATCAGTGGTCTCTAGAAGAGCCGGTACTGCGTCACTCGGGCCACAGCAATCCAGCTGCAGGTTGTGCCTGTTGGGCTTACTGTTTTCCATGTGGGAAATAATCCCAGCAGCACTCTTCTCCCATGGGTCTTCAGGGAGCTCTGGTCCTGCACGTGAGGGCTGGAAGGCCTACATTCAAAGGATGACCTCGCACCGCTTGTTCACTTGGCAGATCCGCCGAATAAACGCTTACAATCTTAGGAAGAATGATAAGCAGATCACCTCTTTTAAGTCATCAGGTTTGACAGGCATGAGGGTATTGGCATACGGTAGAAGTAGCAGGCCAAAGCGTTTGCTTGAAATTTGCCTTCAGCGTAACGTTGGCCCTCCTTCGGGGCGTGAAGTCACCACAAGTCTCACCAAAGATGATTAAGCCTTGTCCTTATTTCCAATGCTTCATCTTTAGCCCAAGTCTGCAACTGTGACAAAAGTCAGCTCTGCCACTTAGGCATCCTTCATGATGCCTGTGTTCGGTTTTCTCTGTTTTCAGTTTGTCGAGTAACTAACTGCTGAGGGGAGACAAGTCTCCTCTGTCAGCCCTATGAGCTGCACATGCAGGTATTTAAAGATATATCTGTCAAGCATCTCCTTTGTGTGACAGATCTGGGACTAAATGCGTGTGGGTCCATGGAATAGGCTTGATTCGGTCAACCAAAATTATAGGTTAGCTGTGGTTTTCCCTTTTTTCATAGATGGCAGAGTTCTAATGCGGTCACAGTACATAGTCACGTGATTTATAATCAAATAGATTTACCACTGATTTATGCTTCATGTAAGCCTTATAAGTCCACGTGCGCATACCTTCCAGATGCTAGGCGGAGAGTGGTGAGACATCTTTAAGATGTATTAGTGAGGATATTTTCCAATAGAAATTACACGTGTGGGACTAAACTCCACCGACATGGTATTTTAAGCAAAATTACAGCAAAGATGTGCTTGACAAGGCCCTACAACTATTTATAGGCAGTTATGTCAAATTTAGGGTAAATTTTTCTTTTTCTTTTTTTTTTTTCCCCCCCCCTTTTTTTATTTCTTCCAACCACTTTTGTGGCGGGATTTTTCTGGTTCATTGTGGGCTGCCAAAGGTTTGCACAAAGACATCTGCACTGTGGCACCACCCTGTAATTACATGGGAAGGGATCTCTGTCTTGTGATTGTGCTGGTAAATGTACTTGCCAGGCGTTGTTCTGAGCAGGGTAGGAGGGGTGCGGGGTTTGCACCGGCCCAAAGTTAACTTAGCTCTCAGCAGCATGTTTTCAGTGTGCAGGCACCAATCCAATCTCTGCTGCTATTTGATGCCTTACACTTCCCAAAGATTTAAAAGCTTTATGGAGCCCCTCTGCTTTGCGTGACCGTGACACGTGTCAGCTCGCGCTGTTAACCACGCACGTGCATTTGCCATGCTGGCATCTCGCTGGCTGGAGTAAAACATGTGTTTAAACTGTGAGTCACCGCCCTGCGCCTGTCAGGGAGTGTTTGGTGAGGAAGCCCTTTCACTGTATGAGGAGCTGTTCCTAAATTATGTCCTCTGTCAAAAAAAAAAGAGGCGTAAAACACAAGGGTGGGTAAAAACGGAGTTCCTGAGGTGCCACTTCTGCGCTCAGCAAGTAAAGCTGTGAGTGTCTCAGTTTGGCCTGACTTCTGCTGTGGAGAAGAATCTCTCTGGTGATTTTCACAAGCCTCGCACCAAACCTATAGAAGCCTGGGGTGTGAGGTACTGTTTGGGATGTAATTTCCATGGTACGTAGTACTTGCAGATACCCCAGGTGAGTGGATGAGGGACTGTTCAACCTCAAAATGAAGACTGCGCCTAAGTTCAAAGCATCTTGGGACACTTTTACGAGTCTGGTGCAATTTTAATCCAGCTCCCAAATAGTTGGTACCGTGTGCTGTCCTACCCTATGTGGTAAGGGGCATCTGCAGAGTTCAACTTGGGGAGGTTCAATTAAGATTGCAGATCGTCATCTTCTGAAGTCAGAAATTGAGTAGCGTTCAGGATTTTTTCCTTGGTTTTTGTTTTCAACGTGAGCTTTTTGGGGTGTTTGATCAGTTTAGGCCGCTTTGTTCAATCCCAGCTCTACCTTCTCTTTGTGTTGATTATTCTTACTGTGATTGCACTGTCGGCAAGGGATTTTCTCCCTTTTGACCATTTCCCAGTGCTCGTTTGGACCGATGGGTTGGTTTCTCTCCTCCCATAACAGAAGCAGGTGAATTTCAGTGGTTTTGAGAGTAATTGAAGCATACTTTTTAAAATACAGGCTTTACATAACTCAGAATGTTATTGGCCGGAAGGCTAAGACAGAAATGAACTTCTCTGAAAGACAGCTTTGCTTGGAGCTGCCTTCCTCAGAATGTGTCAGCAATTGCTAGGAGCAGAGGTGAATCCAGGTGCTCTACCCAAGGGAAGCAGCAAGAAAAATGGGCCAGATGCTCAGTGTACCATTTCTCTTGGTGTTAGATTTGGTTTTAATTAATAAAAATCCCTGATTGACTTCTGCAACTCAGCAAATAGGTGTTAGTAAAATCTTCCTGCCTTGAAGAGTTTGCTTCTGAGTCCTTTCAGAGCCTTTCTCTGCCCCACATCTGTGCAGACCCGCGAGCTCATGGACGCCACCCTGTCCCCATCCCTTGAGGTGGGGTAAGGAATCTGTAACCAATCCTGTGCAAAACTGAAATGTTCTCCCTGACCTCCTCCAGCAGTGCCAGTGTTAAGAACGCACAGGGTATACAGCTGAGTTTCAGACCCTGAGGCCGCCAAGCAGATTTTATAAATGTTTCAGTAAAGAGTCTTTTTAAAAAAAAAAAAAAAAAGGACGTTTGGGAACAACTAGTTCAGTTCAATGGTTGGAGGCATGACATTCATTACAGTCAAATCTTTTCAAATATCCTTAACAAATACTAGGAAAGAGTGTTCTTTAGACAGGTGGGTTGTTTTTCAAGGTCACTCCTTACCAAAAGAAAAAAAAAGGGGGGGGGAGGAGAATGCTGTTAGGATTGTAAACCTCTTCTCTTGGAGGGGCAGCATGTTTGGAAGGGAGGCTCTGAAGGCGAGTGTGCAGGACAGGCTTGGAAGCCAGCAGCTCATCGGGCTTGATCTGCCCTCGTGTTGTGGAAAACTCTGTGGTCGGGGTTGCCTGTGAGAGGTCTTACACCCTGAGCCATCATGTAGAGTTAGGCAAACCCTATGTTTAATTAGAATTTCTGAATCGACAACCCAACTAACTTCTGTTCTTGGTGACAGGAAAGAAACAGTAGGCTTTTATCTGATCAAAAGCATCTAAACTTTCATACATTAAAAGCGGGACACTTTCGCTTTCCTTGTATTTGTTTCCTTTCTTGTCTTTCTCCTTTATTATTTTTTTCCTTTTATGGAGACTAGAGGATTTTGTATGTTTGAGCTGCTCTCTATAGCCAGGGATCTTAGTTTTGTTTTGATTGACCTCAGTAAAGGTGTTTTTTAACTGTATCGTATAAACCGTGAGTCATCAGTGAATGCTAATTCTATATTTAAGGAATTTTTGCAGTGGTCCTTCAGGCCTCATATCTTAAGGAGAGTTGAAGCCTGTATGTCATTGCATAGCAAAAGTTTGCAACCCCCCACAGCAGCTACTAGAAGCTGCTATCGTCATACTTGAAGCTCAGCCCTCTTGGGTTTTATATCAGGCTATGTTCCTCCAGTGGTTTTTGATTTCTGCTCGTTCTCTCCTTTGCCTTTCTTGTCTCTCCTAGGTTTCATCAGAACTGGCATCGGGAGAAGTGATGTTTTATCGGTTTTATTACGCTGTGCCCGTTTGTACCTTTGTGTGAATAAATTCAGGCATGAGCTCCTTCTGCCGCTTTTGGAGAGGAAAGTGGCTGTAGCTGTTAGCACTGGTTGGCCCCTCCGCACCTGCCAAACACAGCTAGTTTTCCAGCTGCCCCGAGGGCCAAGGAGGCCTAATGGGAGGCTTTGGAAAGCAAACGCTTGTGTCAGCAGGATCACCGCCTTGAAGTTGTTATTATGGAAGCAAAGGTGACCCCAGAGCACAGGGGGATGATGTATTTATTTCAGTCCTTGCTGTTCCAAGAGGAAGGCTGTTAAATTCTATGCAACCTGTTGGTTTTTGTGGTTTGTTTTGGTTTTGTTTTAAAGGTGCTTGTTGATTCCCATATAGCTAGGTAGCCTGGTGCAAAATAAGGGTGTTCTGGTGTCATAGTTGAATTGTCTATATGCGTCGTCTTAGGGGAGGACTTCTCTGGGTAACAGTCTCTTAATATAACTCACTCTGGGGAGTTGTTGCGGAAGAGCGGAAGAGTCCAGTATAGCCCTGGCCCTGTGGTTTGTCTCAATGACTGGAGCCGTAGGTTATCAAAACAGCGTGTTTGCCAAGGCAGCAGGACATCCAGGGGTGAGTGCAGGTTATGTCTGTTGAGAACAAAATAATGCTGAGTTTTGTAGATTTGCTGGCCAAGATGGACATCACATCTTGTGACACAAAGCCCTGACCCGGGGGAGGGTGCCCTGTAGTGCACGCCTGGCCAGAGCAGCGCAGGCAGGGAGGAGATCTGTTTTCCTCATCTACTTTCCCAGGCTGTTTTTGACAGCCTCTCTACATGACCTTCCTTCACCTGCAGTCCCCAGGCCTGCGACAGCATGCCTGCGCTCCGTTGCGCCGCCAGCGTGCTCCCTCGGCCGTGTCTTAAACAGCGGCTTTGGAGACATCTGGTTTGCTGAGGTTAAGCTACGCGTCTAATCCCAGTGCTACACTCGAGTCCCGTTTTATAATCCCCCCAGGAAAAAATGTAACCGCAAGAGGTTCTGTGACCGTTATCGGCACCAAAGGGGCAGCATGGATTGTATTTTGCTACTAGGTCAGTGGAAAACAGAAAAATATACTGCAAGCTGTTTGCTTAAATTTTCCCAAGTAATTGTAAGAGTTTTTTTTCTCTTTTTTTCCTGTTGAGAGAAAACAAACAAAAAAACCCCAAATCAATAAAACAACCCCCCCAAGTTCAAAGACATGCAAATAAATCCTTTACTATTTTTACAGTAATTTTTCTCCACTGGAAAACAAATTATATAAACAGACTTCTAAAAAGAAAACACCTCAGAACTGGGCAGAGGAAGTGTTTCTCTGGTATGACTTGAAACAAAAAAGCAGCACACCTGCCTCCAGCTGGTTTCCCTGTGACGCATGTCTCGCACCGCCCCAGCTATGTGAAGTCGCTTCCAAGTCAAACAAGTAGCAATTTTTAAGTAGCACCTAAAGAGGAACGAGGCTGGGCCTTGCCAGCAAAACCCCAGCTCCTCAAGGTTCCCTGCCGCATCACAGGCTTTATTTTCCTTTCCCTGACCCATTTGCAGAGAGTTGTTAGCGACGGCCTCGCCGGGCGGGCTCCCTGCACGCAGCGGAGCAGTAATGAGTCGCAGGCAGCTGACGCCCCTGACACCTGCAGCCCACGGAACACTGCGGGATTGTTCCTCCCGCGGGACCTGGCGCCACAGTGAGCCCAGTGTCCACCCGACACACACGGGAAGAGAGAAAGTCAAGCAATACGAGGCTGGGGCCCTGGAAGGTTTCTTGGCCAATTAGTAGAAAATATAGTATGTATGTATTAATTTATTTATTTAAAATTTCCATCAGAGGAAGAACAAAGATAACCAAGATGTGAATACAGGAGCCCTCTGTGCAGCACTGCTGTTGTCTTGGGGGCAGACTCGTCAATTGAAATCCGGTTGGTACAATATTTGGGCAGGCTTTGAGCAATCACTTTCACCGTCTTTAAGGCATATACCCTTATTCTAGTTTCTCATGCCTCACTCCTTATTTATTCATAAATTAGGTGTTTGCCAGGGACAATACTTTGATGCCCTTCTGATGGAGCAGGTACAGGAGAGCAAGCTCAAAAAAAAAAACCCACCCCAAAATCCTTAAGCAATATTTATGGACTTTTGAAAGTTGAGATTCTTGGGAAAAAAAAAGCTGCATTTCTTCTCAAATGCTTTCCAGGCTGAAATATTTTGCTAGTTTATCTGATGGTTTATCTGTCTAGCAATTGCACAGCTCTCACATGTTTTAGCCAGGATAAATAAAAAAGTGTATGTTTTGAGTGAATCGGCTGGGAAAGTGACTTGAATTTTCTACCTCTCTTTCTCTGTGTAAATTTCCTATGGTACTATGGTGGCGCGTCAGACCCTCGATTACTTTTGCAAGCTGGAACCCGACCACACGTTCAGCTACACTTGCTATAGCTTCTGTGGTCTGGCTCATGGGACAACCTTTAGCTCCCAGGGAAGATGTCATCAAAAAACCTCATAGCCTAGATTTAAAAAGCACTGGTTTAGGAAATGCTTGTAGTGAAATATAGCAAATCTACTGTAGTGACATCAAATGGTGTTTTGCCTTTGTGTGTTCTTGTTACAGGTGGACCATAGAAGTGGAGCTTGTAAAGACTTGGCAGTTAACATACAGTTCTGTTGTGTTTTATATAGACTGGGTATAGAACAAGGTCATTTCACTGGTGTAAGTGAATGTGCTGTGTGACCACAGGAGTCTTGACTGGGGAGCGATGCCCTTCCTGCTTCCTTCAGCCAGACTTGGCTACTGTTCATCACTTGAAAGCTGCAGAAATCAGCATCAATGTCAAAAACAAGTAGCCATGGGGCCTTTGCCAGGGCTGTTGCTTGTGTGTAATGGGGTTATCTTGGCCTCTCGATAGCTCTCACCGTGGCTTTCGACAGGCTTCTGGTCAGCCTCGTGTCCTACTACACAACATCTCTTCCTGCCCCTCGCCCCCTGTGGCACAGTGGGGGCTGAAAATGTCCAGACTGGTGAGGTTTACTGGCTGCTGTCACGGTATGCTCAGGAGGATTGCTGCCTGGGCTTCTCTGGGGCACAGCAAGGAGGATACGTTTTCTGACATGTCTCCAAGAAAACTTGGAAGATGGGAGTCGGTCAGCTTTCCTTCCAGTCATTATTGAGCTGACGCTATTTCTTTCTGTTGGGGATGTCTGAGGTTTCATATCAAAGTCACTATTGTGATAAAGCATCATCTGTACTTATGATTTGGAATATATGTGTATAGACGCATTTTTTAACATGCAGGAAACGGTGACTTGATGCTGACAGTAAAATGCATGACTATCAAACACACGCTGAGCTGATGTATTTGAAGTGAAATGAGAAGCTAGTGGTGCTTTTTTCCTTCTGTTTTGTTTCAATGCTAAACTAACGTTGGCACGGAAATGCCAAAAAAACCCAGCCAACCAAAAAAAAAAGACATTTAGCTGAGGAAAACGCAGAACTGGTGAAAGTTTAATACAAGCAGAGTTCAGACAGAGCTCAGCAAGTGGGCAGTATTACTGAGCAAGTGGTGAATCCATCCAGGAATTTCAGTAGATTTCACTAGAGACATACCTGTAAGGCAGTTTGTTTTACAAAGTAAGTTTCAAGAATGCTATTTTAAAAGAATGAAATGTTGGAATGTTTTGACTGATAAAGGATCCCTTTGGTGATCCCTTTCCTTGTTCTTTAAAGTCTCTTTTTCCAGACTTCTGTGCAAGGCCATCCGTGGCTATAGCACTGGAATTAGGTACTCAGCTTGCACTTTTTCCCCTGTCTCCCTCCAACAGGGAGCTGAAATGGCCTCGCATCCCCCAAATCCTTCTTCCCACTTCTCAGATGGACACCACAGATAAATTGTGCACTGGGGCTTGGCGGAGGGGTTGGGAAGAGGCACACAGGAGCTTGGCTTCTGTAGCAGGCATAAAGTGTCATCCTTAGCAGCTAGAATGCCTGTTTTTTCTTTCACCTCCTAAGGCATCCTGTTAGTCAGTCTGAGATGACTCTTCTGGGCATTATTGAGGTTCTTCCCTCAGCTTTCTCTCTTCGTGTACTGAGTTGGATTCTGGTTTTGGCTTTGTGTTTCTGAACTTACTTAAAAGGCTTGTAGTTCTTCTGTAGCTTTAAAAAAAAGCTTGCTTCCCAAAAATGTTTCAGGAAGCATCTGCAGTTCTCTTTTTTGATTTGTCTTTCTTAAAAAGCAACCCCTCTCTCCTCAGTCCTACACTTAAGTTCAGATGGAGTGGAGGGTCCTGCACTGGCTTGCTTTATTTATTTATTTATTTATTATTTCTCTTCTCTTTTCCTTCCTCTTCTCTTTTCCTTTCTCTCCCTCTCCTCCTCCTCATTGTTTTCCTTTTCTTATCTCCCCCACCTTTCCTTACATACAGACAACTGCCTTTATGCTTCTTCTTCTTTCCTCCCTACATGTCTCCGTACAGCTCGGAGCATCACCTGCAGTAACTACCCCTCATCAACCCAGGGAGCAAATGCTTCTCTGCCAGCAAGACGTGCCTTGTTCCACGTTAGCTGAAGCCACAGGCTGTGGCAACCTTCTTGCTTCTAATGCTGACTTCTCTCATCTGTCTGAGTAAATTTTGTGTTCTGTGTGCATTTCTGGTTTTAATAAGCTCCCTTATTTTAATGGGAACAGAATTAATTTAAACTCGCACTCTCAGCAGGCTGTTCTCAGCCAGAATATTGTTTTCAAACTGAGGCAACACCCTGTTTACACAGATAAGCAAATTCACAGTCCGCAGAGCTTCTTCCAGTCAGAGCAGCTGCTGAGCACTTAACAGTAAGGGACTGGGAAGCACATGTTTCACATACATAGCAAACATTTCTTCTTCTGAAGGGTAACCAAATCTTTTTTCTTTTTTCTTTTTCTTTTTTTTTTTTTGTTCTTTTTTTTCGTGAAGAGTTGAAAGTTAGAACATCTGCTTCTTGGCCAGCCATTCTTCCCCACAAATGCTGCTTCCCAGGTTCAACAAAGCTTGGTTAGGTTATTGTGTATGTGTCTTGGTGCCTGTTTTTCTGAACTATGCCCAGAACCACAGCAGGGGAGCACAGGGAACTGTTAAATCAGGCAAACACTGTTGTGGAGCTGTGGCTCGTGCCCCGGCCGCTGCTGCTGCACTGGTACTGCGTGGCCGGCTCCGAGCACCATCACCACAGAAGCAGTTTCTTTTCTTCCATTTGCAAACAGCAAAGGTCTTTTGGGAAAAAAAAAAATACAAAGTGATACAGGCTGTACACAGCAGAGCTAGGGTTAAATCAAGACATGAGTACCTGACAGGTGAGAGGAGCCCTCCTCTCAGGATCTCGAGGTGCCTCTGCCTCAAAAACGTCCACTGAATGCCGCATCTGATGTCCTTTGCCGACATAAGTGCACAGAATGCAGATGGTCTCTAACAAAAGCCTGAAGTCCCCGTGAAAGCTACACCTTGCCTGACGACAGAGGTGCTGGGTATTCAGTAATAATTTTAGCAGCTGTGTGGTCTGCTCTTGGTGTTATTCCGACAACATCAGCATGAACTGGGTCTCTGTGAACCACAGAAGTTTTACTGTTTGGTACAAGGTACAGCACATACTGCTTTATTTTATGGTAGGTTTTGTCTCTGTTTCTGAGAGTACTGCTGTATGCTCTGTTAACCTGGGTCCCAGGTCAGTGCCAGGCATTTCTCTCTCGCGCTGGAATCCAGCATTTCGGTGCTGAACAGGGAAAGCTACATAGAGATGCTGTCTAAGTCCTGTGGTCAGAGCTTGAAGATACTTTATAAAATTTTTTTTTTGTGTGTCTGTGTGTGTCTTTTTTTTCTTCCTTTCCACCCCCCCGCCCTTTTTTTTTTTTCTTTCCTTTTCTTTACCTTTATTACCTTTATTTATTATGCTTATATTAGATAGATGAGGAGAAAGCAGCCTACAGGCTGCTGCGATCCTGGTACTCTCCAAGCTGCTTTTTTTTTTTTTTTTTTTTTTTTGGTACAATCACAGGCAGGTAAAAGATGTGCATTTTTCAAAAGCCTGGTTGGCATTTTTGAGCACAGGAGAAGAAAGCTGAGTAATTTCAGACATATGGCAAGTTTTAGAAACATTTCAAAGGCAGCATAAGTAAGAGAATAGTATTTCCAAATGAAAATATGGGATTGTGTGTAGAGCCCATTTCAGGATTGCTTTAGTGGTGGTTCAAGCTATCTACTGAGAGGACAGCATATATTGCTGCTGGACCCCACCCCTTTCACCCAAAATCAATTTGTGCAAGAGGACGATCCCAACCTGTAAACCTGTGTTTTGCTCTGTTTTCACTCTCAGCTAGCCAAAAGAACAGGTCAGCAATTTATTTGCACTTGTAAAGCAAAAATGGTAAATAGCATCTGGTTTAAAGATACGGAGGTGAGGTCCTTTCTCTGACTACTGTTGTCCCCTGGTATTTCTATTAGATGTAATGTGATCTCCAGGTGGCAAATGAGGCCAAACACCCCGTGACAAAAATAAATTGCTACTCATTAAAAATGTATTTCACCTGGTAATGTTTTTATGCCTGTCCCTTTCAGCCTAATTATTCATGTTCCCCTGGGTCCCCACCTGTGATATTGTCCACATGAAAAGAGCTTCCTCGGTGAATTAGTAATGGGCTCCTAAATATTGTCTGTCTTGACTTCCCCGTCATCTCCCTTCAGTTTGGCATGCTATTAAAGGGGCTCGCATTACGAGGCCGTTCCACCAGGCAGCAGGGCTGGTCTCTTTAGACTCCCATCTATTCGCTCTCCTCCCTCGGCCGCACTGTACTTGCACATGTGCGCATTGCAATAATTTCGAAGAAAACTGAATCATGGCGCGCTCTGCTTCATTTGCCATCTTGTAGTCCAGCGAAGCCCTTGGATGCAGTTAAAGATTAGCTGTAATTAGGGCATAGGACATGCCCACAAACTGCTGAGGAGGTGCTGAAAGAAAAGCCCACATTAAAATGTTTTCTTTCAGAGCAGGAATGCTCTGCTCTGAGGATAGAGGAAAGGCAAGGGTTTCCGGAGAGCTAGAAGTTTTTGTAAGATAATTGACACCCGTACCTAAATTCTGAAAAAGTACCCGTTGTTTTTCCCCTTCCCAGCAATATTAATTGGTCTTGCACACAATGTTAGCCCTTGCTGTAGGCTTTGCTACCATAAAACAAAGGCCTGAGCTCTGGAGAGCTCAACTGCAGCATCTCCGTATGAAAAAGTGGGAATTACCGCAAATTTGAGGTTTTTCTTGGAGGGCTTATCTGTCTCGATAGCTTTTCTTTCATAGACAGC
Source organism: Actenoides hombroni (assembly GCA_024336885.1). Classification (NCBI taxonomy): domain Eukaryota; kingdom Metazoa; phylum Chordata; class Aves; order Coraciiformes; family Alcedinidae; genus Actenoides; species Actenoides hombroni. The sequence continues at coordinate 1,204,967 of WUAM01000116.1, forward strand.
ATTACTCAGCAGCGGACTTAAGACCACAGGTTGGACCTTACAGTATGAGAAAGCAGGGCAGACACTCATACCGATTCCTCCAAGACAAGAGTGGGGTGTAGAGGAGCGATGCGTTTGGCAAATTCCAGGCGCAGTGGCCACACTTTAGAGACACATCTAAACTTCAGAGGAAAAATACATATTGCTCGTTCTTTTGGGCAAGTCACGGTCCTTGAACACAGCTATTGCCTTCTGAACCCATTGGGTTGTGTCCTTGTTGCACACAGCTAAGGAGCGTGTCCTCATACACATTTTCTAGTTGGTAAGATGAAGGGGTTAACCTCTAGCAAGAGAGAGGAGCGCCCTGTGGTTCTCAAAAGCATCAGTACCGCTGTTTTCTTGCTGTGGGCACGTGAGGGCTTTTATGGGCTAAATTTATGGCTGACTCAATGAGGCAACTCGTGGCTTTTAGCAAACTCTCACTTCTGCGTGCCGATGCTGACGGCAGCGTCGCGGCAGGTATGTACTCCATTGAAATTACTAGAACTCACCGGTCCTTTGTGAAACCCGGCTTCTGTGTGCCTCTAGTGTCTGACCGGGTAAGTGGGAAAAGGAACTCTCTGTGCTTGTAGGTCCCTTCCGCCTGAACTGAACAATTTTATTCTACTTTCCTCTAAATTGTACTAGTTAGTCAATTTACTCCAACTGTAAATAGTTTTATTTGTTAATCCCAAAAGCTGTATGTGAGCATACCTTTTAAACACCATCTGAACTTAAAGCTTTTTCACCTGTCGCTATATAAGTTCCTGAAAACTCCCTGGTAAAGCACAAACTCTGTGCTTAATAGAATTTTTAGTGTTATAGACAAATCACAAGAGTAATGAGACTTTTAGGAGAAGATTTTCCTGTTTGTGGGTGTTACGGTATTTTTATTCTTTCTCTCAATTGCTTTTCAGTCAAGATCTTTATCATGTTGGGAGGAAGGAATACAAATTTGTGCAAGTCTTCTCAGGGACAAAAAGGTGTGACACAGTAAGAAAGTTTAGAATAAGTTAAGAAAATGCAAGCTGATTCATAGTTTAATGAATGAATGCTTATAGATGGTTAGAAATGAATCGCAGATGAGGAAAGAGGAACAATGTTGACAGATGAAACGGATCAAAGGCTTTCAGTTGTGAGGAGCAGGCCTCAGAAGTGTACCTTTAAACATAAAGCATGTTTGTTTAGATATTCTGGTTGCTCTCTTAGAGTTCATAAGGCAGTTTTGATGGTGGTCTCTATACCTGTAGTTCTGATTTACAGCTGATAATACATGAACATTTTTTTAGGAGATTAATTCTATAAGCAGAAGAGCCTTGAAAGGAAGCCCTCTGTTCAACATTGCAAATAATACTGAAACATCCGCCAGCTTTTTTTAAATGATCAGATCATACTGTGCGAGTCAAGGCGTTCATTTAAAACTAGCTTTTCTGAAGAACAATGAATCCCTTTTTCAGATTGGTGACATACATCTAGATTTGTATCTGAGCATGGATGTGGCATACAGTTGTCTTGCTGTGTGCTGGGGATGGTCTTTATTTTCCTTATTGCCTCCTATCTACCCACACCTGGTTCTCCAGACACATAAAATGGCGACGTGTTTCAGGATGGTCAGATGTATTGCAGGAGATTTTTTTGGCTCTTCCTATCGACGACATTGATGGTACAAAACTGCAAAATGAGTAGCACATGTTTTGACAGAATTAAATGTGAAAATGGAAAAGGAAGCATGTCTGAAGTATAACAAAGGCTTGCCAGATAAACCATTACACTCTAGAAATCTGGTGCTGTTAAAATATGTTTTCTGAAAGAATTCCATGTGGTATTGTTTTCATTTCTCCCCACATTCAAAAAAAGAAATATTGCTTGATTTCAGTTCAGTAAAAATGAATGTGTACAGCTAACAAATACTGTTATATACCTCACCTACCTAATAATCTCTACGCTTGGCATTTAGTTTTTGTTGTGTGAATCCCAGGATACGAGAACCCTTCCATCTTGCGAGTCCATGCTCATCCTACCTGTTCTTTTTGCTCTGTGTTGTAGTAGCATGTGAAAAAAATTGCCTTCTCCAAATCTATTCTCTGTACAGTTGGAAAGCAAAGCAATTAGAAGGTAAAGAAACAGAGAGGAAGCACAGAGCAAATAATAAATGGGTTTTCCCAGGAGCAAGCGGTGCAGAAAGCCATCCTGGCAGCGCCTTTGTCCACGACGTGCATCTCGGTGGCGGCGGCAGAGATGTTCCCCGAGGTGACCCAGCCCTAAAGCAGACATTAATCCCCAGCAGCCAGGAGTGGCTGCTGAATGTGTGGCTGTCCTCCAGGTGCCTTTCTGTCACCTTCCAGTCATCTCTGACAGCTGGAGGTGCAACAGCTAAATGAGGAATTTGTTCTCCTACTTGAGACCACCCTGCTTTAGTCATCTTTACTTGTAGGTGTAGATTCTGTTCTGCTATTTGTTTGCTTGTAATCAGATTTTTGCTCTGGAACTCATTAGCTGTTAGGAATAAAACGGTACAGGGCTTGTCTTGCGAGAGAGAGCACAGATAAAGTCTGCTCTGTTCTCTGATCACTGCACAGAATGGAGAGGTTTGCGGTAACTGGTTTCCAGCCCGCCATCTTTCTGAAAAGCTAAAAATCTGCTGTGAATATTAAGTCGAGTAAGATTTGCTTTGGCCATAGAGGTACATCCCAAATAAAATAACATTCTCAGCTTTCCTACTTCGGTCTAGGAATTAGCGCGTGGACATTAGCGTTGTAAAATGGCAAAACCGAGCCATGCTCGCTTAAAAGCCGATGTCCAAAAGCAGTAGACTTCTTTAGGGTTGTGTGCACGGGGCTGGCAGATGTGGCCCGAGACCTGTGGGAAAACCCTTTTGGAGTGGCTGCAGGAGAATACACGGGGAATACACGAGGTCATGTTGTGTGACATGCATTTATTCTTACTGCTATACTGCCAAGCTTGCGTTCGGAATATGTCCTAATGTGCCATAATTTAAGTGTCTTAACTCCTGGAAACCTAGTCCGGGTGAAGCTGAAAATGCTTACATACTTCTCTAAATAAATTTTGCTTTTTTTTTTTTCCACAGGAAAGTGTGCACATATGTATGTTTCTGTTCTTCATTTCTCGCCGCCTTTGTGTTTTCCAGACCATAATATTCATTCGTGACCAAAATTCTCATCACCAGGAGGTGTCTGCATACATCGACTATGCGCACAGACTGACAACAGAAGATTTTGAAGTCTACTTCAGCGGGAAGAAAAGACTTCTCCCTCATAACACTGACCTGAGGTATTTAACCTGACTTTGTTTTCACTTATTTGCATTAAGGTAATATATAGAGAAATATTTAAATATTTTTGAGTCGGAAGATAGCTTATGAAAGCATTTTTCACTGAAAGGCAAACACCATGGATCAGAATTAGTTGTATAGAATGGCTTCAACAAGCATCCCTGTCAGATTTATTTGCTCCAGATCATAAAACTTAACCGGGACATCACAGCCATTGCCTGTCTGCCCCTCTCATTGCATTGAGGAGCCTGTAAATAGTGACATGCTTTCATGGGTGAGAGCGTGCGGCTGGAGACGACGCAGGCCACTTAGCAGCTGCCAAAACATCTCTAGCTTTGCTTGCTCTCCGCAGAGTCCACGGGAGGATGCTTTACTTTGAAAGCAGGTCATCCGCAGAGGTCTTCTGCTGGCAAATAAGATGGTGTGGTACCTGTGACTAATGGGAAATACCATCAGTGAGCTTTTTTTGCTGAAGAATGTGTTTTCCGTAAAATTAAAACCTGTGCCCGAAGACAGACATGAGGGAGATTGTTTGCGCACTTGTGTCGGTGATGGCCAATTCAAAGAGGCTTGGTGCAGCAAAGCTTGCATCTGCCTGCGGCCTGGGACCGTGTGTAGCACTGAAGCCATGTGTGACGTGGCAGGCAGGTGCCTTTGGACATGGGAAAGAGATGATGTCATGAAGGAATTGTTGTGGGAGTCTTCCTCTTCCTGTGCATTAGAAGGTAAGAGCTGTCAACAGCTAGCTGCAATGTCACGCACAGTTACTGTCTCCTGGTGACAAGGTGTCCATTTAAAGGAGTTAGCAGATATTCTTCATTTTCTGAGAGTTATTTTCTCTAATGCGAATCACTGCAAATGCTGTTCAGTCAAACTCTGGTATGTGTTATAGAGCGAGAAAGCCGGAATAAGTGTCGAAGGGGACAAGCGGCCTGGTGAAGATTTAGGGTTATTCATTCAGGGGACAGCAGATGTCACTAATGAGGCAGTTACTGAAATCTCTCAGCTACCTGAGATGGGAAGCAAAAATTCTGATTTAATGCTTTTAAATCACAGTGATGAACAGACGGTTGCTCTTTATGAATGAATTAAAAACAGGAGTAAACATAACGTTGTGTCTGCTTTGTATATTTTGCCTTTTCTACATATTCGTAAATAAGCCTTTTAAAATCATCGTTGTTGTATCCGAAAAGAAGTATCGGTGTTGTAGCCAGTAGGTGTGCTTAAGTCCTGGTTGTTCCGAGTTTAAGAAGTCTCATTGAATGTATGCTTCAGCCTTTTTTCCCTACCTTTGTGTCAGAAATAAGAGGACATGCTGCAAACTTAATGGACAGCTCTGTATGTTCATTCCTTCTAGTGGTAGGATATAGCTTAAGCTGTTAATTCATTTAACCTCTTTGTTGGAAAAAAAGAAGGGGGAAGGGCAGGGGGACATAGGGCGTTAGATATATACGGGGTTATATAACTACAGTGTAACCCAAGCAAAACTGCACCTGAACTTTCCAGCTGAACATAAAGGGAAGTTAAGATAAAGCAAACACGGTGCCCAGAAGGCTAGTTTGTTTTATTTATATAGCTAGGAATGTGTGCACTGCAGTTCATGATGTTCATATACAGATATATAAATATATATGCAACTATACCTATATATACTGAAGTCTTAGTACATTGTACGCTGACTAAACGAAAAAAACCCTTCACTTTATGGTTAAGTGATCTGGGTTTTGTAGCATCACGTGTACAAACTGGCTTTTTGTAAAAGCCCCATCACATCGCCGAAATCTCTAACCACAGCTACGTATCCCTCAGTCAGCTGCTTCTGGCTGGGATAGAGTGAGCGGCTGTATGGGTCTTAGTTGCTGGCTGGGGTTAAACGATGACACAAGGGAGTTGTCAGACGCCCCATTTTGCATCAGTTAGGTGTCTTCAGAGCAGCATGCTTCATTCCCACTGTGTCTCTCATGGTTAACATTGAGAATGTTATTGGACCAATGGAGGACAGATATGAAGAAGCCCAGGTAGAATGACTTGGCTGTACTGATTTAAAGATTCTCATTAGCAGAGAACTTGCCATGTCCCCTAAAAACTTTTTTACTGAGTAGTTAAAAACATCCTGTTTCTTGATTGCAGTCTTAAATTTGAACTTCACCTGCTGCATCCTGTATTTGTAGTTGTGTGCCAGGTTAAATACAGCTTTGGGATTAGACGAGTTGTAATTACGTAGGCCGTAATCATCAAAACTGTCTTCAGCCATTCTTCAGTAATTTAAAAAGACTTTCTTACAGGTAATTGTATGTTTAACGGTCATCCCTCATCTTGCCAGTGTTATTTCTCTGCCTCTGGTTTCTACTCATCTTCTTCAAAATGTGTCAGGAACACTATTTGTGAAGGGGGATAACTTGACTGTGTGTATAATTTTGTGCTTTCAGCTTTGAATCCCTTGTCAAGTTTTGAATCTAAGTCTTTTCATCACATTTTTCTTCCCTGGATACTTAAGCATTTAGGCATGTGTAAAAATGTCCAGCTGTAGATGACATATCTACTTCATGGGCTGAAAGACTGGCTGAGTGCATCAGAAGCAGTTGTTACTAAAAGTCATCGTTTCAGTGTAAGTTCTTCCAAAATGCTGCCTTCTTTAAGAACGAGTCAGTTTTGAAACTGTGTCATTCAGAGCTTTGTGAAGCCCTTATTCTCGGTCACATGTAGTCACTTAGGAGATTCTAAATCTTGGCTTTTGCGGGAGGGGTCAGTATCTTATGCAGAGCTATCAGATTATCTTTTAAATATGAAAATCCATACTTTGCTGCAATGTGTTTTTTCCTTAGCTGTCTGAGGCTGTCAGAAGATATTAAACTTGGTCCTCAGTTCCCTCTGAATTGGTTTCTTGCTCACAATACAAAGTAAAAATACCGAACAATTAAGTTTTACACGATATTCATACTTTAAATCCGATGGGTAATATCAAAGGCACTTGTATTTGATCTACGTGGTTCCTGTGAGTATTTTTGCCATTTTATTGCATTGCCCTATCAAGGGAGTATTATTTATAAGATATAGTCCTCATTTGGTTCTAGTTTATTAAATAAAAGGAATGTGTTAGGCAGTCAGTTCTTAAGAGGTCTGGAATCTGGACTGTAATTGAATCCATTCCTTCTCAGCTAATTTATGTAATCTGATGAGAAACAAGTGTAATACAATTTGTTTAAAGAAAATGGGGAATGTTCGCTCTATGGAACCATACCAAAATTTCCCTGAATGCAGAAGCACAGCACAAGATGAAGTTTGGGCTGCTTCTGTCTGATCGGTGTCTCTCCTAGTGAAGGAGGATGAAACAAATGTCTCACAGTAGAATTGTGCTATTTCGCTTCGGTGCGAACTCCTGCCCTGTTTTTTCATTAGTTTTCTGTGGCACTGTGCAAGAATATGGTATTTCTGATGCTCTGCACCGTAGCATTTTCTCCTCACGCTTGCCTTGTTATTGCAGTGTTTTAATTTCTTCTTACCAGCATGCACACTCTTTTCTAACTCAGAGCTGGGGAAGGAGCTGTTTACCGTTGAACACGGGTCCGAGATTTTCCCCTGAACTAACGGCCTGAAATCACTTGTTTATCTCATCAGCAGTGAAACTTGTTAGGTTTTGGCCCTGGCACGCATCGTTTTGAGCCTGGGAGGTCCGGCATTCAGGCTGTTTTGGTGATGCGCCTCGTCCGCGATAGAAGAGCATCGTGCCACGTGGGTGCTTTCAGACACGGCATGTTGTTCTTCGTTATTGGCAAGAACCATCCTATTGGATTCTGCCCTTCTCCTCTTGTAGTTCAGCTGTGGTCTGTTTGAGCTGCAAGTGGGCGCAGCATTTGGCAGTCGTTCATTAACTGGGGTTGCAATTCCCTCCCATTCTATCGTCAGGTATATTCTAAGATACTATCTGTTAATCTGTAAAGACCTGTAGGCCAAATCGTGGCCAGCGATACATTCCCAAAGCGTGGGGCACAAGGCGACTTCTCCCTTCTCTGCTGCACCCCATACCCCACAGATCTGAAAGCAATTTACAGCCATTTGCTACGTTCACCCTGCTTACCTAGGTGAGAGCTGACAGAGAAGTAATCGCTTTTTCGCGCTTTGTGGCGCAGGCTGTTCCACCGTGCCAGGCAAAAGTTGCGCAGAGAAATTCTCTGGACGTGTCTGGTCTGGCTCTGCAAGCGTGGCTTTGGTTTGTGTTGAGGTGACTGATGCGGGCATCGCTCGTTAGTAACGGACATCAAAGGGGCGTTTATCGCGAAGCTGTGGCGTTCCATATTTTTGTGAGTACTTTTCTGGAAACTTAGTGCTTTTGGTCAGTTGTCTGGACTTCTAAACGTCGGCCAGAGCGCCATGTCGTGATCCTGAGGTGGGCTTGTGCTTTCTGCCACACGTGGGTGTCTGAGAAACCGCTTGTTCCTTCTAGTTATACCAGGACATAGCTGTAGCTGAAGTTGATATGTCCAGATTTCTTAACGGACAGTTGGTTTTATGGAATGACTAGTAGTTTCTTCAGTTGCCGGTGACGTCCTAGTGAAAATGATGGCAAAATTCTCCTGCCCTGCATTAATAAGCAATGGCATTGCTTTGGTTTAAAATTTAACCGGAGAATCGCTACATCTTGCCATACTCAGAATTTCTCCCAAATGCTCAGCAAGGTGAGGCCCCACCCCTGTGACAGACAGCCCATACCTGTGCCGGGCCTGAGAGACCAGAGGCCGTTTCTTGACGATTAAGCTCCAGGAACCAGAATTAATACCGAGGAAGGGATCTGTTGAAGGATCCGGTTTGACTCCTTGGAAAAACTTTCCCTAAAACTTCCAAAGTTATTATCTGGAAAAGACCTAGCACTTTCAGGAGGAAAGAGAGGGGGAAACGAGTAGGGAGAGACAGAGAAGAAGCCCCAGTGAGCTCTGGATAACTCAGTGATTACTGGCTTTTGTGGCTGCATTTTTCAAGTTCTCCTGTCAGAGCTATGTCAATAATTAAAGATTCACTGAAGGATGGATATGCAACTGGATTTCCCACATCCTTGGTGAGGTCTGAACAATCAGGGTCTTGAAATAAACATTTGGTTGAAAAATTCCTCAGTACCCCAAACTGAATCTTCTTATCGCCTGTGCAGCAGCAGCGGTCTGCAACTAATTTGATCGTGCACAGAGAAAGTATTTCCAGTTGAAAGTTCTTGTTCAATAGCACTGGTTTTTCCCTGTATTTTTTGGATTATTGTGATGCCATGTATTTGTCTTTTCTCTTGCGTGATGCCAGTGAATCCTTCTTTGTATGGAAATGTCTTATGGCTCTAATCATTTCACCGCTCATCTTTAGATGTCATCGGTGAAAAGAAAGTATTTACATAAGAATCAACAGCGTCTTACAGGTTCTCATTTCCTGGCTGCGATGGACGTGTCAAAGTCACTTCATCAAAATGAAGTTAGTGTAATTGCAGTCATTTTCAGTTTGCTTCTACAAGTATTCTTAAGAAGGAACACGCACTTTATAAGCAGTGTACGCTGACCGTATCGCTTTGTGACGCCCTATCGCGATTCTTAAAAGCTTTAAGCGTGCGCCCCTTTTGAGGGGTATTGGAAAGGTAAAGAAACCAAACTCCGGGCCTTGAGCAGAGATCGGTGCAGATAATATCTTTTCTCTGTGATTCTCATGATTACTTCAAAAAGGAGTAAGGGGGGAGGACAATCTTTTTTTGTTTGTTTGCGCTACAGAGTCCATATTTATGTTTGTGAAAATCCTTATATGATACACAATAGTGATTTTATTCTCAAAATATCCTGAAGGCATCTGCGTGTACAGAGAAAGCAGATGGATGATGTCTGGTTCGTCATTCAGTAATCCTTCAGGAGAAAGCCTAAGGGTTGTGTTTCAGCCTCATCTGCTTTAAGAGAGGGCAGCTCGCTTAATGCCAGTGGGGGGGTATGCCAAGTAGGCGTAATGTCTCTCAGATATAAAGTACTGTGAATGTTAAAAAGCGTGTCATGTTCTTTCTGACTTTTATTTTTCTCATCATCCGGCACGCACCTCCCTTCTCTTCCTTCATGAAATTAGCGTATGACTTTGTTTTCCTCATCTTTAGTTTTCTTTTAAATCTTTCCTCACCTTTCTTGGTCTCTGAATTTCCTCAATTCCCACTGCCTCCTTTTCCCCTCTTACTCACAGATGCTTACAGAAAGCTCACAAAATTGGACATTTCTCTGGAAAGCCTCGTAACAATTCTTGGCATCTGTGTTTTTCGTGGAAGCGAGAATCTCTTGCCGTCGAAGTGCCACCGCGCGCTCTCTGACGCCAGGCCACGGTGTGAGGGTGGCAGTGACGCGGCTCTCGTCCCAGGGTGCCGCGGCGTCATTTCGGCAGCGTGGGAGCCGGCCCTCCCCAGTTTTGGAGCACGTGGCTCAAGTCGCAGCGGCTGCTCGGCCCAACTCCCTGAGATTTTCATTTTCCCTTTTATCCCAGGCTTAATGGTTGGATGGCAGGGAGTTCCCGTGCTTTTCCAAGGGAGTGCAGAGGGGCTTGTTCAGTGCAATCTGAATCTCGCAGCCCCAGTAAATTCTTCTGGTGCTTTTCCAGGGGCTGAAGTATGAGACCAATTTAAGGAAATAATGTAATGCACTGCAATAGTAAAGATACCATACATCTGCTTGCGATGACAACTTAACTGCAGGTACTCTATGGGTCCCACAGGTTTTTTTTTATTGTGTCTCGAAAAATGAGCTCAAGCTAGGAAAGTGACTTAATTCCTTTCACTGATAGGGCATTTTTGGAAGGTACGGTTTTCCTCTGCTCTGAGTTTTAAACAGGCTGTCCCCCCTCCTGCTGGCCCCCTTTCTTGATTAATGCCTGGAGACTATGGATTTAGAATGACATTCCAGGCTGATCTAGTAACACGTTTTGGATGTGAACGCTGTGCATGCCGAGCCAAGCCAGAGTCCTTGCTATGCCAGAAATGCGTTATTTCAGCTCTCTGTCTGGGCAGTGCACCTGCACCTACGTGCTGGAGCTGCCATCGAGGCAACCTGCCTGCAATCCTGCTTCTCATTACACCCCTGGTTCGAAACATTCTTTGTAATGACATGATATCTGTGTAGCTCCCTCTCCTGCCCTGGTTCACCCTGAGGTTTGCGGGATCCTGATACCATGGTCTCCGAGATGTTCAAAAGCTCAGATAAACACTTGGTAATGTGGATTTATGGCCTTCTGTGCGCAGGCAGATCTCACATGTTGTAACCACACAGAAAATATTTCCTGAAGAACCACAGGAGAAAGGGTGGGAGAAGCATGGGCTAGTATTTAAGGTGGGGAAGGAAAGATATTTCTTCTGGATTTAATGGTCTTTGTAGCTAATGGTACCATTTAAAGCACTTACTAGAGTTAGTGAGGTAAGGAGAGGCTCTTCTACTTGTTTTTTTTTTTCCCAATGGAACATTCACATCTATTCTCACATCATATAACCCCACAAAACTGATAAAGAAGTCAGAATTTTCACGACTTTTCACACTGTTATTGAAAAACCCACGTTTGATTAATCAGACTTCACTAAAATAAACAAGGACAAAAATGTTTTGATAATGAAAGCCCTGTTACTTGTTTAAATAATGCTACCCTAAACACAAAGCGGAGATAAAGAATGGGAGCGATGGTTCTGATTTGTAAATTCCCGTGTGGCTTCAGACCTACAAGTCTGAGAGGAAGAGATGCCGTCTCAATGGGAGACCGTGATGCTTGTCTTGCTGGCACTGCATCGGGTGACCCTGCACGCACAAACGGGGAAGGACAGGTAGGGTGTTTTGGTGGAGCCTGTTTGCCACGGAAGCTCCTTTCCTCATCTATGGGTCAGAGGATCAGTGACAGCCCTTGGCTTCCGAGCATGCTGGCGGCAGGGGCTCGGTGAAGCCCGGAGCAGTTACGGGCTGTGATGCGCCAGGGTAGCTGCAGTTTTCCCAGAGTATATTTGCATATATTTCATAGATGGGTGTTGATACGCTTCCTTCTTTTATTCTACAGTAATTTTCCACTATGCTCGCCTTTCCCCTGAAGCGCTGTATTTACCTGTCTGTAAATACCTTTAGATGTACGTGTTCCTTGCAAAATTATAACTTTATATAAAATAATGAAGTATAGCAAAAATTACGTCATGTTCTGTACTTTTTAAATTCCATCTTGAAGGTGGGTCACAGATTTTAAAACATGCGTATGAGGCAAGAGTTGTAGTAGCGTAGAGCTCTAGCTAGACGCATAGGAACTGCTAAGTTTTCTCAACTTTTGGTTGAGACTGTCCCTTTTTTCCTGTCGTTGGGCATAGCGATATTCAGTTGTCTATATGACACACATATTGTATTTGCAGTACTCTGAAAAGCTCGATTACGTTGAGCAGACGTGGACAAACAATTAGTGCATCAGTTTTAAATCATAATATTTGAGAATCCACCTCAAAACATTAGGGGAGGGGGAACAACTTATCTGTATTTTTCAATTTAAGACTGCTAGAAAACTGCTGTTCTGCTTTAAGTCAAATTCCCCCATTGTTAAACCATTGTGCTATTGCAGCGTTTTTGGTAAGCAATTAATCTTACTTTTTCTTGCGTATGCCCACATATACAGTCTTCAAAGGGAGACGTATCTTGGAGACATTTTCTGTGACTTTTTTGCTAAGTTCTGGTCTCTATCTTTTGTCCACTACCGTTTGTAACGTCGCTGTCTGTGCTGCCTGGCGGGCAGATGTTCCCCATTGTTGTCCCATTTTTTGCTTTTCCCCCTATCACTCGATCCTTTTCTATGCTAGATGATCCATGTTGCATTTTTTTGCAACAGTAGGTAACTTGCCTGCAAGACCCAGACAAAGCTTTCGAACAGCTTCCCTATGTCCTCACATACGCAGAACCCCTTGAGCCACGTGAAGTTCTCGTTCAGCTTCTGTCTCTTTTTCCTACTCTCCGTTGTTAACACGTACGAGTTCTTTGTGTTCGTACAGCCTCTTCCCGGAATCATTTTTCTGACCTGAGCATGTGCGGAGCTTTCAGAGCGCTGTGTAGTCCTGTTGTATTTGATGCGTTCCATGTAGTTTGAGGAACTGGGGCCTCTCTCCTTTTTATCCCTCCAGATTTCAAAGAGGTTCTGATTATAGACTGTTTCTCATTTTAACATGCAAGTAGATGACAAAGTTTGACTATGTAACTATACATGTGTGTGTCTCATGTGCATAAAAGCTTCGCAGTCAGGTTACAAGCTATGAATCAATTGTAGAGAAGAGATGAGGAATGTGAATACTCTGTATGCCTTTTTGCTTCATTAATATCACAGCTCTGCTGCCTCATTTGGATTGGAATAGAAAAGTTGCCTGCCTGATGCCCTGTCATCTCTTTGCTCTGTTGCTAAGCGTACATTTAAATGATATATGTCGGACTCCCAGATCTGTAGTATGTTTGTGATTTGAAAGCAATGAAAACCCCCAAGCTGTTCTCAAATAGTTCTGTTTGTCTTAGCCATTCAAACTATATATTGCTGTGCGTCACACCAGTAGTGGAAACGCGTGTAGGGATGGGTTATGTCAGTTTTTTAGCCCTGCCTTTTCTTGTACCAGAAATTCAACTGTACGAAACTAATGCATCATACTGAGGCCAGTTTTGGGGTCTGAATTCAAACTTACTGGTTTTTAAGTTACTAAAGAAGTTAACTTTTAAGATTTTGTTTTTACGCTGCTAGATGTTAGTGATTTCACCGGACTCGGTAGTTTCCTGGGTGCTCTGGTCTCACTAAAGCCTAGCCAAAAGCATCTTTTTCTTAACTAGTATTGTCAGGCTGGAAACTGCAAAGCTCATTTTACAGTGATTTTTACATCCTTAATCCCAGAGGTTGTAATCCAGGCTTTGCCAAAGATGTGTTTTACAACGGCATTTTGGATCTAACGAGCATAGGAATGATTCTGCCAAACACCTTTTTCCTCGAGACAGGGTATTCTTTTCATGAAAAGATGGCAGTTCTGCCACTTGAAGGGAAGTTACGTTGCTCAAGATGGAAACTCCTGATGCATTCTCATCTCTCCGGTTCCTGCGTAATTAAAAGCTTGAGGTCACTGATGAAATCTTGAGAGTATTGCAGGAGAGGCCACAAGGGAGTTGTAGAGCAATATTTTGAAAATGTGCCTAAATATTTAAGGTTTTTCTGCTAAATGTTTGTATAGTTGGCAAAGTTTGGAGGCTATGAGTTTTGTTATGCAATGGCTTGCGGAAAACAGCAAGGCAGGCCGGTGCCCCACCTCCATAGTGCCCGAGGTAGCGAATGGCAATTTCACGGACTTGAAGGCTAAGCTGCAAGGGGGGCCTAGCTGTGTCCTGTTTTCCAATTCCAGTGGGAAAGATGCATCTAAATGTCCCCAGGTTGCTTGGAAACTGCAGCCTGAATCACTCTGCAGACTGGTTGAGCTGAGGATTCCCTCGGTGTCCAAGCCACCAGGATTTCAAAGGATTTGCGCTAGCCAGGTCTAGGAAGGAGGAAAGCATCCTTTCCAAGCCTTGAAGCTTGGCCGTCTCCCCTGGCTTTTACCTCACACAACTGAAGTAAAAAAAGGAAGTGTTCATTTTTTAGTTTTTTGTTGTTTTTTTTTTTTAATCAGTTCAGCAGGTAATTAGAAGTTTTAGCACATGGTTTTATAGATGAATTCTTTCTGGACTCAACTCTTTGCCTAAGGACATGAGAGTTGAGATCCCCTGAAAGAAACCACAGGAAGAAAGATAGAGTAGTACGTGCATACATTAAGCATGCTTTGAATACATGCCTTCAGAAAAAAACATCATTTCATCTCAGACGCTTAATCAAACTTTGATCATCAGGCTAATTTATTCATGGATGTTAACCCCGCTTCCTTCAGAAGGGAAGACATTGGAAAAGCTGGCCCAGTACTGCAAGTACACGCATCCAAATTGATATGCGCCAATAAATACTTCAACACGTCCTTCACTAGCTCACCTACCTGTCTAGTTGAAATTTAGTTCCTCCAGGTCTTCCTGCTTGTCGTGTCTTCTTATGACTCTGATCTTAGAAAGTGCCTAAGCATTGTTTTCATTGCAACTTCAGCACACATCTGAAGGTCACGGTTTTAAAAGTGTCCAAGGTGTAGGCAAGTGCCTGGGGGATTTTGAAAAACCCATGGAAGCTCCCTGCAATGCACCTTCGCCTACTACCAAAAAAAAAAATAAAATAAAAAGGCAGGCTTTGGGAATCTGCCTTGGCTCCTAATTGCATCCTTGGCACCTGAGGCGATTGAATGATAGAGCAGGGCTGCAGTGGTTTATCGTACTCTGGCTTTTCTTGAATGGAAGAGGGAAACTACTCAGTAAACCTGTGCGACAACCAGATGGATGCTCTGCTCTAATGCCTTTCTTCATTTCTAGGTTGGCCTTTCCTAGAAATTCCCCTCAGATAATAAGTCTTTCCCTAAGATTTGATTCTTCACTGAGGAAGATTCAGTGATCATCTTTTGTCTCACTGGTGATCATTATATACTCCTTTGTCTGCTGTGGTGAGGAACTGGCATTGGTAAGTCTGTACCGAGTGATCTCGAGGTCCCCTGTTCTCCAGAGACCGTTGTTTATAACCTCAGCTGGCCACACCGCTCAGTGTGGATCCGGGACAGAGTGACCGCTGTGTGCGTGTTTATGTAAGTGACGCTTGCTTTGTTTTGGTTTCATTTTAATGCCCAAGGCTGGGCTAGGAGTCTTTATGACTGAGATTTTTATTTTTATAGCGGTTTTCTGGCTCCTGTCTGGATATGTTTTGAAAAGGCACGTTGGGGAGGGAAGGGGAGGGGGGGAAGGAAATTTTCTTGACTGGCTGACCGCTACTGTAATCACCGTGTACTGGTATGCAGAAGATAAGAGGCTCCGGTTTTATCTATCAGCTAAATCCAACTTCCAACAGGCCTTTGGTGATTATTAATTGCACAATCTGTAAAAGCTATTCATCCTGTTGTTCCTTCCACAATGAAATGCCTCTCCTCTTTCCTTTATTTTCCTTGTAGCTTCAAGATAAAACTTCTTTTCATTGGCCATAAATCCTAATGGGTTGGGTGGATTTATGCTTCAAAGATGTAGAGAACTAATAAGATAATACATTCTGAGTGATTGCTGTGAAACTTCTAGAGCCAGACAGTGGTTTAATAATTTCTCGATATCAGATCTATAGCCCTGAGGACTTCTATTTATTTTCCTTTTATTGCTTTTATTTCTTCTCTTTTTTTTCTTATTAATCTTAGTCATCGTCCTGAAGTGCTAAAGATGTACCCTGACAAAGTTCAAACAATGCTGGGAGTACTGAATAGATTACACAAAAAGCATCTTGGCTTCGAGATGTTTGTCGACGATGATACGTTGTTAAAATCTGTATCTTCCCGTCCTGGAAGCAAAGGTAGTGTCCTTTCTTTCCCTGCTGATTTTTGAAACATTTCAAAAGGTTTCAAACCTTGTTAGCGTCCCTTAGACACCTGCCCTGCCAATAGGCTGGAAAGAAGGAAGAATGCTAAACACTGGGAACGAGAAGGGAAACTTAATGTAGCAGTTAAGGGATTGGTGATTTTAGTGACATCCTCCTGAGGCTCACACCTGGATTACGTGAACGGAAATATGTGGCCCAATTAAATTCCTTTGGCTTTGATGGAAGGTGAAGTGTAACAGCTTATGGCATAATGGGACAATGAAACAGGAGAGGGCGGTTGGTGAGATAGCTCAGAGATGCACGGGATGATCACCTGGATGCCACTGTGGCATGTAAAATACCCATGGGCAGGGGCCGGTGTATGTAGATGGAATAGATATACCATGTGCTCATTTTATTACGTGTATTTGAAGTCATCTTTGATTCATAGATAATTCATGACCAGATGAAAATTTTCGAGTAAGGTCTGTGCAACAAATTGTTCAACAGCTGTGTGTGTGTAACAGAGGAAGAAAATCTATCTGGTTTAGATGCTGGTTGCCAGACCAACGAGATGAACTATACAGCAGCTGTTAATGGGGACACATGGGAAAGGCTTGCACTGGTGGTAGATGAGAGCATGGATAGACCTGTGCTTTTCTATCTAAAATTGTCTATTTTATATGAAGATTAGAGGTTCTTCTTCTGTCTAGAAAAAGGCTGAAAAACAGAATCATGGGATGAGAGCATCTTTTTGCTGCGGGAGTCCCAACTCTCTTGTGTAACAGAATTGCTTTCCAAGTCCTGTTTGTGTTGCTGCTGTTCCGACTGAGAAATATGCCAAGCCTCGATACGCTGAAAATGCACCATTTAGTTCGTGCTTCGATAAGAGCTGCATCCAGTAGGACAGCTTCAGAGACAGAGCATCCTCGAGACGCTCCTAGCTAACGTCATAAGACTGAGATTTGTGTTATGCTCTTGTCTGGTCTAGACGTACCTTTGCCAGCCATTGTATGTTTCTGATTCAAGCGAAGCTCGTTGCTGCTGTGCTTCTCCTGTTAGCCACCTCACATTTATCTTCACCTCCTTCGATGCATTGTCTTTCATGATACGCCCACAAATGCATGAGAGCTGACTTAGAGACATGAAGAGCGGGCATACGGTTTCACATCAGGTCAGTGGAAGCTATGGCTGCTCACCTTTTTTGCATATCACACTCCTTTTTCTTCCTCGATGGAGGGGAAAAAATGGGCAGTCTTAAGAGACGGATTCTAGGCGGGAGGTGGAGCAGTCACGTGGCACGAGAGTTATCAGGAGGAGGGGGTAAGATCAAATGGTTAGGGCTGCAACCGGTGGCAGCTTTGCCGCTGTTCTCCATTGAGATGAATTTCGGGGTCTCTGCTATTGCTTGGGAGAGATGCAAAGGAAAGGATGCATTCGGGAACTGCAGAGAGAAGGTGCTGGTCACAGAATGCTGCTGCGGGAGCTGTCCAGATTAGAGCGAGAGGGAGAAGCTGCATCCCCGCTAGGTTCAGATGTGTTGGTGCTAGCTGGCACGGAGTATGTCCCTGAAACTGCCCTGCAGTGGAGACACGTCACTGCTGACCCCGTTGCTGATGGGCCCGTCTCGCGAGTTCAGCAACAAGATGGAGCGAACTGCGCACTTGCTAAACGGCAATGGCGAGGCCAAAACACCCTTAAAGATTATTCCTGGCTGCAGCGCTAACCATTGTCTCTCTTGCCATGCCTGTTCTGAGAAGGCAAGCCTGGCCACAGACGAGAGGCAGAGATCCCCATCGCTCCCAGTGCCAATAGTATAAAGAGGACGCATCAGACGCTCGCTGTCTGCAACTCCTACACGTGCAACAGACAGTGCTGTGCTTTTTCCGCTGCCTCTAGGAAACCCACGCGTGGGTTTGTCCTACGAGCCAAGCGCTCATTCCTGCCAACTTTGTACGACAGTTCGTTGGAGTTACTCGCAATTTACAACCAGTCTGCGAGTTAATCGGCCACGTGAGTTTAGCTGAATGCCACGGGGTTTTCATTCCGTAGTGACATTATAGCACAGGTAAGCAGAGAAAAAAATCACCAGAATGGCTACTGTGCACAGTAGCTCCGGATCGATCAAACCACCTCGGTTTTCCAAAGTACTGTAATGTATCTCACCCTACCCTGTCAATCATTTGATAATTTTTCAGTCAAAGCTACTTTGAGATGAAAAAAAAAGTGCAAAACTCGGCATCTTCAAATTTCTTAGGTGGAAAAAGTAGCTTGTTCTTGTGTAACCAGAGGTCCGTGACATGCATATTATTATGAAACAGCGGTTGGCACAGAGGCAGGCATATGTGCTGTATTACGTCGTGTCGTGTCCCACCGAGGCATTGACCTCATTTGCACCAGAAAGCTGTGGAAGGACTGACGGGCCAAATCCTGTCCAAGTATGTTGCTACTTTGTCATACTTGGCAAGCACATGCAGAATGCCAGTTTCCCCCCATTAGAACGATTGCCAGTTCAGTCCTACCGGAGGGCACAAACAAAGAGAATGCCGGGATAAAGGAGCCGCTGCTTCTTTTTATTCCCGCTTCTAGTCGTCTTTGTTGTCCTGCGTGCCCCTATCTCCCTTGTCTGTACCCTTCTGCTGCTGCCTGACTAAAGCAAACTGGCCTGTAAATTACCAGGAGGGGGTCAGAAGCCAGATCGTTTGCATCGCAAATTCATAGAACCACAAACTGAAAAAAGCTGTTGAACCATCATTGTTTATAATTAGTTTTTGACTGAAGTCCCAGTCTGCTATAGGGATTGGTTTTATCTTTGTGTATGTGTGGGCGGGAAGAGAAAAGTGGAGAACTGAATCAAGGAACCAGTCCTTATCCTGAGGGGAAGAAAGAATAGGGTAGTACAATCTAACCCCATGGGATCAAAGGTGGGGCCAACACAGACATAAACACCTTTATGCTGTGTTCTGTCTCCCTGATTTTGCCGATTTGAATAGTTAATAGTAAGTTGGGACAACAAAGCTCTCGCCCTGCAAATGCACACCTTCTTTTCTTCTGGTCAGATGGTGACTGGCAGCCTTCTGTTCAGTGTCTGAAGCACTCTCTGGTCTGTCCAGGCCCGATGCCCTGTGGCATTTCAAACCCTGGAATAAGCTGTGTACAAAGTTCCTCCATCACAGCTCATTTCCCGCTGCGGAGTAAGGGAAAAAGAGGGGCAGTCGTGCACTGAGGCGTGAAAATCTGGTTTGTAACTTTCCCGCGGATTTGCCTTTAGGAAAACTGTTGTCCTGACTGGGCGCAGCCACGGGACTCCGACCGAAGAACCCCATCTCCTGGGTGCGGCTGACACTTGGGACTTTTAAAAAGTATTTAAAAAAACAACCCCAAGAGGCATTCTTCTTGCAGCTGGACTATGGGCACTGCTAATTCTCTCACACTCCACATACTTAAGTGTTCTGCTGAAAAGTGTTGCTTTTGTTCCAAAACACGTGGTAATTGAACAAACTAATCACGGAAAAAATGTTGGGTTTTTTTATATGGCGTTTGATCACGTTCATCTGATAGCATGTTTTCATCTCAGGGTAATATACGTATGTAAAGCCACAGGGAATTCTTCTAACAAAAATAAGTCTGATTAGTTTGGGATTCTAGTAACTCCTAAATAGCACTTACTGCTGAAGTTTAGTTTGGTATTTACTCTAGAGAAAGAAACACAGGGGAAGTGGGATTCCCTAGGTCTCAATTTCCAGCCTCTTCTTCTTGCAGCAGCCTCGTGATAGAATGCATTGACTGCAGTGAGCAAGTCTAACTTGAACAGGCTGACAGGGGAGAGGCTGCTCCGGAGAAGCCTTCTCCAACCCTTTCCTCCTCTGGTCAAAATGTTCTGATCTCCTGCCTGTTTTGTCAGGATTGGGACTGTGTCCTGGTAGCGTACATTACTTTGTCCTCCAGTAGCAGTCCCCTAGCTGCAGCAGCCCTCCTCATCCTACTTGCCGAAGGTGGGCGTGAGGCTTACTTGCATCTCTCGATGTCGCCAGTTTTCAGTGAAGAACGTGAATAAAGGTATGCAGGGAAAACCTCCTTCCATCGTCTCGCTGTCCGACGGTCTTTGTTTTAGAGAACGTGGGAACGCCAAGCAGCTCGTGGGAAGGGCAGCCGGAGCGCTGCATGGGGTGCTGCCCCATTCTCTTAGCCCTCGGTAACGGGGTTCGGAGGGATTTGCTTTGTTTTATCGGCGGACTTGGGGTTTGTGTCTCACGCCTAAGAACGTGTTGGAAACTCATTTGTCGTGGAGTGAAGGAGTCCGTAACGTAACTGTTTGCACTGGACGTGGGTTTTTCAGCAGAAAGGCTGAACTCTCATTGGCTTAAATGAAGACATATGGCAGGAGTGGGATCAGAAACTTGGCCAAACGAGGGAAATTATTATCTGACAGGTAATTGACTATTTCCACCTTCGGATATGTATAATATCTTTTTAGTGAAGGTGGGGAAGTCTTTGCAGGGACAGATATATATTCATTCCCTCCCTAACCCCACCCCGAGATAACGTAGGGCAATTCCTTCCTCATCTGGTAGTGGGTTTCCAGCAGAAACAATCTCTATTTGTGCAGTTGGACTTGTTAACTGACTTGTGTCCCGGGGGATAAAGCTGTATGGGTGAAATAAGGTAATAGAGGGGAGATTTAAAAGAATATGTGCATTTAATTTGTATATAAGTTTATGCATATTCTTATTTTTAGACTTAAACGGTGAATGAAAAAAATCTTCTGTTTACCACTTAACGTGGGTATTCAGAAGCATTCAATAATTCTATAGATGACAAATTGATGTGACCAGTTTGCGTATCAAAGACATTAGTGCTACTAAGCTGAGCGAATTGTGTCCACTCACCTTTCACTCCTGTTTTGCAGGCATCTAAGCATTAGGCTTCGCAGAGTTTGAGAGGGCGGCTTCCACTTGCGCTAACTAGCTCGAGGATATCACTTTGTGCCGAGTGCACCATTTTACATTATCCGTCTGTAATCCGAGGCTATCGAGTTCAGCGGCGAGTCACCCAGTGATGCCAGGAAGAATTCTGTAAGGGTGTTGCAGATCCGTCGCCAAGGCATTATACATTGCTCCATTCCTACTGGCAGTGTTCAGGGTGCAAGAAGATTTAGCATATGTAACAGCGAGTCTTATTGTTCTTAATTCTTTCAAAGCGAGAAAGAAATCAATGTGTTTTAGAAACCGGAACTATGTATGTAGTTGGAATGGAGTACCTTGGCAAAATGTAGGCGAAAGAAATGGTGTTTTGTAAATTTCTCAAATCGTTCTTATGCCGAGATTGATTTCCTTATTTCCTCCCGCCTCCTCCGTCTTTTGCAAAAGAGATGCTCCTCTGAGCAGCAGCAGAAATGGGATCTGCTGCTCTAATAATCAAATGAGTATCCCAGCGAGGTACCCGTGTTGTCCATTTTGCATTTGACACGACGGGCTTTAGACTTTTGTTTTTGGAATCTAGTTAGCCTTATCGAACACCTTGCTCTAGAATTAAGCCCAGGCTGACATCTACAGCTCTCAGGGGAGCTGGATTTCAGCCCCTCCCACTTCCAGAACCTCCTTACTACCAGGAATACATTAAAAACAAGAGAAAGGAAAACAGTAAGGCAGCAAGAGAGTCCCAGTGAGATCCTAAGGGGAAACCGTCAGTTCCCACATCTGGTTTGCAGGCCTGTGGTGGTCTGGGAAGCACTTCCAGGTGGCATCCAAAGCTGTTTTTGTCACAGTAGCAGTTCTTAAGCGCTACCCCTTCCCACTGGTTATAGCGCGGGCTGTGAGTCTTTAGGTAACGCAAGTACTGAATGGATGGGGAGAGAGCGAGGGGCCTCAGTTTTGGTTTGCCAGAGATCAGATATGTAGGACCACGTCGGGAAGGGTTTTCTAATATTTAGTAGCCTTCTGCTCCTCAGTGAATCTGTCTGCCTTTCAGAGGGGCTGTTGTGGAATAAGGAACTGCTCGGCGTGAATACGAAGGTCAGAATCTGCCCTTTAAGATGAAAGGATGATATCCATTAAGACTATAGCATTTCTGTTTCATGTTTTCGCAGCCTCTACAATTGGGATAGAAATGTCAGCGCTTCAAATTCCAGTCCAAATTACCAAGTGATTGCAGAAAATGCCTGTGGACTCCTCCTCGAGAACCGAAGCAATAGGAAAATAGTAAATGTGGATCCCAAGGTAAATGTCCTTTTTTTTATTTTTTCCTGCCAGGATAGGCTGCAGGCTGAGCCTATGTTGTCCTATTAATTGAATTGCTGAGAAATGCTGAAGAAAGGGAAGCACGGGAGAGGGAACAGGCTGAGCGACAAACCTGAGACTGACCGGAAGATGCGAGGACTGAAGCGTAGGAGTGCATAGGCGGGTCCATCTGGTGTGGAAAGATGTTGTGTTTTGCTCAGAGGATGACACATGTGCCTCTAGATAAAAGGAAAAATTTCTAACATGTTGGTGACCCATCCTGAGGATGGTGGTCCTTGTATTCCTCTTCTCCTTCTAAAAATCCCATCTCTGCTATGAAACATGCCTGCAGGTGGACAAAAATAAGTAATTAAATACTGGATAAAAATGACTAAATATAGGGTACTTTGAAACAAAAGCTGCAACTCGCAGGAACTGTCGTATCCTAAACCCTGCTAGGACCCGCTGAACAGCAGCAAATCCAGAAAGCGGAATCAGTTCCAGCGTCTCCAGTGTGGGCCGCCTTCTACCGTGGCGCTTCTGCGGTGGTGAGCTGACGGTGGCAGAATTTCTTTCCCTAGCGCACGCAATCCTTATTCTTCCTCCTTAATACGTAAGATCTGAGAAGTCCTAAGGAAAGTGACCCCGTTAAGGTCATGTAGTTCTTCTAGCAGGTTGGGATTGTCACTCGCATACGAGCGAAACTTGGATTGTAAACCCCGTCCCTCACGAAAGAGATATTCGACACGAGATGCATCTTCTTGCAGAGAGTCGCGTTTCTGTGGCGTGCAGTAGATGGTTCAAAAAGATTTACAAATTGAATAAAAGAAAGGAAAATGTTTGCACCTCATTAGTTCTATCAACTGAGGAAACATTACGGACTCTGCGTGCCTTAGATACAATTGACAGAATGCACATGTGCTTTGCTTTCACGTGAAAAACGGCTCTGATCCTATTACAACTGAAGGTGAGCGGTCTCTAATTTTTATTTACTTTGCGGTTGAATCCAAACAAAGCAAACGCTCGAGTCACGGCCGACCATCCCATTTTCGGCCGTAGTTGAAAGCGGATTAAATTGCTGTGGGCGTTTTATCTTTCAGATTCAGTCGAGAGCTGAACGGGTAATAACGTTATAGACAACTTCCCTCTGTAAGAAACCGACAGTGTTCCTCTGATGCTAACCGCCCTTTTTTAAACTGTACAGCTGAAGTCCTTGGACAACAGATTGGATGTGACAAACACACCCAGGCTTTGGTTACTCTGAAAAGCAACAGGAACTAAGCTGGGCAATAATTTGTTTGGGTTTCTACAGAACTGATCACGGATGATGGTTTCTTTGATGTGTTTCCCATGGAAGATGGTCACATATGAATAGTAACGGTACAAAATATCAAATTATATGCATTTCAAAATAAGTGCATTGGTTTGTTAGAAATTCAAAAATGCGTACCTAAAAATGTGTTTGGTTCCATTGAAAATGGGCCTCCGGTCCAACGTCTTGCAGCTGGTGAACATCTGTAACAAATTACAGTCTCTTTAGCGCCTACGTGAAAGAGCGCCGAGAGACGCACCGAGAAGCATTCGCGCGTGTACATCACGTCTCCCCGCAGGTTGTGGGGCACGGGCCTGCGAGTCCCCGTGAGATTATCTGGCTTTGGCTTGTCTGTCGCACTTAGTGATGGAGAGCGAGCTTTTGAGATGTTCTTGCTGTGGGCCAAACTGAAATTGGCGTTAGTTCTCTCTCATGGGGTTCAGCTCCAACGGACTCGGTGCCCTATGTTCGCAAGCGGATCCTCTCTTCGACT
The DNA here is from genome assembly GCA_024336885.1 of Actenoides hombroni. NCBI lineage: Eukaryota > Metazoa > Chordata > Aves > Coraciiformes > Alcedinidae > Actenoides > Actenoides hombroni. Next base: position 1,228,738 of record WUAM01000116.1, read on the forward strand.
AGTTAATGGTCCGTTTACTTGTTCCTAGTTTTATTTAGCTAAAAGAACTTTGTATCTGCTAGAAGCACTGCGGGAGAAATGAACTGCCCAGTGGCAGGATATTAATCTTCACTGAGAAATCCCCACCAGCAGAGCTAGTTGCATTTATCAAACTATCCAAGGGAAGAAGAAGAAAATTCATGTCATTAAAACCCATGTCTTTTCCCTGTCCTGACTGGATGTCTCTAAATTTCTGTGTTTCAGGCCTACCCAGGAAACGACACAACACGGACGCCTATTGATACAGATCTTTATCTCCACGTCGTTATCTATGACCATGTCATCAGAAAAGGGACCTAAGGTCCATCTGAGTGGTTCTTCTCCCAGTGATTTGTTTAGCTATTTTAAAGTCATCTGGAAGAAAAATAAACGGTTGAAAGATCTTTACCTTGTGTCGAGGGGCAGGAAGTGGGATTTTTATACTGGTTTAGAGTTGGTTTGCATCTTGCTCTTTGAGGGAAGTGGAAGGAAGACCCCATACTGGCTGTAGAGTCTGTGTATCTCGGCCCTTTGTACTTTGTGAAGTCCAAGGAGTTTGTGAATTCCTAAGGCGACTGTGCAGCTGGGATGGAGGTGCTGCAGTCTTTCCTAAAGAAAAGAAACTCCTGTCCCATAGTTCCCTAGGAACAGGATGTTTTAAATTCTTCCTGGGAAACTTTTTCAGGCAGGCCTGGACCTCTGTGAGTAGCTAACACCATGTAACACGGACTGAGCCCTTCAAAGGGTAGCGGGGAGAAATTGTACCAAATAGACTGGCAAATGTGAAGTAATCTGCAGCATTTTGGTGGCATTCCTGCTTTTGCTGCCATTCCAGTACCAACTTGCCGGTAGTTTGGGCGGCGATGCCACGGCCCAGGGGACTCTCTCCCATTCCCGGGGCACTAGGGCAATTTGCCCGTACTTACGTGACCCAGCTGGTATAACCGCTGACGTAGCTAGCTGTCTGCTCGCTGTAGAGCAGGGAAACGGCAGAAAGAACCAGCGGGAAAGAAAAGCAGTCGCTGTAGGCAACAGAAAAAGGCTGTGGAGGTGAAGGCGGAGGAAACGAAGGCAGACTCTAGTGGCTGGATGAATTTCCCTGGCCCTTACTCTTTAAAGGGGCTGGATGACTTTAATGGCATTTCTGGCCTCGGTACTGTGAATTTCTGAAAAGGCAACTTGGACAAGAGGAAAGAGGGCAGCAGCTCTGTGAGGCTTCCCTGGAGAGCGTGAGGTTTATGTGCCGAGTCCTTCGTGAGCGCGTTCCCCTCGGAAAGGGCCTATAGCCTCGGTTAAAAATCCCTTGACTGCGAGGGGAGGGAGCGTTCTGACAATTACAGAGTGAAAGTTGTTATTTCAAAGCTGCGATAATTTGGGAGAGACTTGTAAGCCTGTTTTTTTCTTTCCCATAAAGCTTTTCATAAAATCTTTTACTGTAATATCTTGCTTTTATACAGAGCACTTCATCCTGTAGCACCCTCAACTTCGTGCCGCAGACGGGCAAACCGGAGGTGGGTTACTCACCCGCGAGCGCGGGAAGGGCCCTGGGCACTGGCGGGGCTGCCCGCGGCGCCGGGCCCGTCCTCGCCGCGGGACCCGCCGCCCTGTCCGGGTCGGCAGAGCCCCCTGGTGCCAGCGGCGCGAATGGCGGCGGGAGGAGCTTCCCCACCCGCACCCGCCGCGGCCCTGCTCCAAGGACGGTCCGGCGCGGGTCAACGGTGCCTCTTCCCAGGGCTGCAAACGGGGAGATGCGAGGCCCACGGCTGCGGCAGCTCTTTGACGTTGCAGAGGAAACGTCCTCGCACTTGTCCGGGCAGGCCGCTCCCGACCTGGGTGTCTCCCTCGCTAGCGGGACCATACGTAAGGGTTACCAGCATTCCCGGCGCACAATGCCAGGCTTCTGTCACGGACTTGGCTTTGCTTGGCTGCCCTGGGTCTTTGAAGCAGCTTGAGGGAAGGGCTAGATACCAACTGACAAATATTTTTGTGGCATTAAAAGCAAAATAGCCTTTATAGTACAGCTTAGCATTTGGGTTATGATAGAAAAAAATGAGGGCTCCTGAGCCATTTTGAAAGCATTAGGTTTTGCCCCTCTTGAGCGCTGGAGTGCGAGAAATCCTCATTATAAAGGCTGGTAGAAGGCATGGTGGGTGGAAACGGTGCGAATTATATTTTTCGTTCTTCTCAGCGAATGAATCGTCATTTTTCTTTCTCGGTCTAATCAGATTTTAAAGTAAGGTTAAAAAACCGAAGTTGGAAAATGGCCCTTGAAGTCTGGAGAATGCTATCTCAGAATCACAGTTAATACCTAAATAGAGGGCCTGAAGCAGAACTTAATGCAAGTAGATTTTCAACTTTAGAAGTTACTTCCACAAATTCATTTGCCTTTGTTTTCATCTTATTAATCAAGACTTTTGGTTTGAAAGAACAGCAGGAAGTCTAGGAGAATCCTATGTCTACATTTGCAGGAAAACAGAAGGAAATTTGGATCTAAAGTGGGCTTTAGGTGTGTTCAGGTCAGCGAGTACACTGTATATCTCTAAATAGAGCTAACGGGAAGGTTGTGAAGATGTAGGAAGCCTCATCTTTTGCAGTTGGTGCTGACCTCCTATGGAATTGCAATTTCATCCTATTTCTGACTTGAGCGATAAACCTCATTTCTGACACGATCTCAAGTGTAATATCTGCAATACAAGAATGGTATTCGCCGAGTAATTCACTGAATTACTTAGCTGCTCGCTAAACTTGTTTGATTCCTTCCCACATATCTTTGCCACGAGCTAATCTCCCGGTGTTCCATCTTTTTTTCTGACATTCAAAAACTAGGACCCCAGAGCATTATCGTAAATGAAATTTCTTGAATTATACGTTCTAGTCCTTTGCCGGTCCGATTCGGTAGAAACTCTGCTCTCTGCTGCAAGTGAAAATCTGTCCCCAAACACTTCTGTAATCTGCCTTTCATTTTAAAGAAAATTTTAATCTTCTTAGACAAACTGGGTAGCACCCATAAAGTAACTAAGTGCTGTTACACTCCATTTCTGTAAAATGTCAGCGTTGGGTTTTCCCAGCACCTTGTCACTTTTTGGCCCCGGTAGACACCCGGCGAAGCGGACACGCAGAACGTACGGTAACCGAAAGAGCAGCTTTCCAAGGACGGATAACCACGTGAAAGCTTCCTGTCCGTGTTCTTACGCTCTGTGACTGTTTAGCAGAAATAAATGTGAACTCTCCAGCCAAGCATCAGTGCCCACTATAAACGTAAGGTGAGTGAAAATTGCTCCGCTCTGTTCGAAAGAGACTCTGTTGTCACGGATCAGGACGTTTACTGCAGGTACGGAGTTTGCACGCTGCTTAAGGTGACCGATTTTAGGCGTCGATGGGAGAGCGCATCCTCGCGAAGCATCTCCAGAACTCTAGATGTTGTACCACTGGGCAGGTGCGCGTGTATGCGTGCGTGCTGTTTCCGAGCACATCTAAACGGCGCTAGATGAGTTACGGTCTACAGATTTTATTATTAGCTTGTATTATATGTTTTGGATTCTTTTGTATTTATTTATGTCCCCGCCAAAATCATAGTTTTGTTCTTTTCATGCGGAGTCCGGATCTTTGGTCTTGCAATAATGTTCGGAACTGTTGTTGTTGTTATTTTGGATATTAGAGTGAAGCTGAAAGGTAGCATGAGGTTGGTGGTGAATGGCTCCGTCCCGAGCCACAAGCAGAATCACAGGAAGGGTTATTATTTAGTGCAAAATACAATTTTTGAAAAGTTTTGGAAGTCATTTTACATCAGTTCTTTGTTCTTTAACTGTCACAACGGGATGCTTTGATGTAATTAGAAACTTTTTATATTACGCGAAATGAAACGCTGGTGAGTTCGGTGCAATTTTACGGAGAGGCATCGGTAGCTTTGCGTTCTCTGACCAATCAAAAGCGGTTTTGTGGAAGGCCGGCTGCCTGAGGTGCCCGAGCAGTGGCGGTAATTAAGCCCCGCTTTAGATTTTGGTAGGCGTACGGTAACGTGTTGGCTCAGAAAACACGGTGGCACTTCACAAACTCTTTAAGTTTGAGATCCCAGCGGCTGCCTTGGCAATTTAGCTGCATCTCCAAAGCTGAGGGGAGGAAGCTGGGGATGACTGTGCCACCTTAGTAGCTGACCTCTATCTCTCATAAAGAACGGGAAGATCATCTCCGCGCATCACAGAGCTCGGTCATTAGATGTTCTCCTTTTGGCCGTCGGCGAAAGAGGTCGTAGGGGAAAATCTGCCGTTAATTCTAACTCACCACGTACAGAAAAGAAATCTAATTAAAAATGAATGAAACCTTTGGGCAATTCTCTGCGAGGCAGGCTGGGACAAGCAGAGCGGGTCAAGCCACCGTTCCCACTGCAGCGAAAACAAAAACACAGGTGCTAAATGTACTTGAAGCCATGCAGATTGGCCCTGTGTGCAGTACATGCTCTTTACAAGAAGAAAAAACACCACTTGTTATTTGGGTATTGTTCGCTCGAGGCATGTTTTATTTCAGCTCGGCTCTGAGCAGAGTTATTACAGATCCCACAGCAGAAGTTCTCTGTGATGAGAGAAACATGTGATTTCTGGGCCCTGGAGAAGAAAGCGGCAGGCTTATGCTGGCCACCTGAGCGAACACCCGGTCCGGCAAGCGTAAAAAAGAGAGTGTAAAGGATAGATGTAATGGATGTACACTGGAGCGGTTTGGTACGAGCTGCTCGCGGTGACCCTGCCTAGCAAAAGGCTACTTTTTGTGCACCTCTCTAAGGCCGAGAGCAAGGGCATTCAAAGAGAGTGAGCGCCACTTTGTTCCCCCATAAAGGGGAGAACCGGCTCCGCGCGTCGCAGTTTGAGTAGCGCGATTCCGAGCGCAGCCGGCTGATGCACTGTTTAGCCTCCTCCCGTGCCGGTTATGAACTTCACGGTGTTGTACGTGGGAGCGTGCGTATATAAGGGTTGTGAGGAAGTACTGTGGCTTAGGATAAGTGAGTCATTCTGAGCTGACTGCGGAGGATTCTGCTGGCTGGGCCACAAGAGCGAGAAGAGACGAGTTTTCTCTGGAGCGATGGCTTCTGCAGGAGGCGGTGGGACACCGGAGATGATGGGTGTAGTAAGAGTAGGGGTGACTTTGTGGGGCTGGAGACACGCTGCCGGGAGGAAAGGTGGTGTCACCGACCTGAAGACGTTGCGCCGGGAGCCCTGCTGGAGCAGAATACGCGGAAGCCCACCCTAGACGGGCAAACCTACGTTGTCAAGCGCCGGAGTGAGCCAGCCGAAGCGAAGCTGCGAGGGAGTATTCGCCAGATGACGGCAAGGAGAGATAGATGTAGAAGCCGCAGCAGCTGAGATTGCTTTGGTAAGCAAATTCTGGAAAGCCTGAAAACTAAGCTACCGATAAGCGCAAGCGTGGGATTGGCCTTCATGTTCCGAACAGATTTAGCTAATATCACTTTGTTATGCAATATTATTTTCATTTCCCCCAGAAGGAGTATTTGTGGTTTCCTCTTTCCCGGGACTTCCGAATGCTTGTGTGGAGGGAACAAACAACTGTGAAGTTACCAGGTATGTGCATTACATGGCAAGATCTGGAAAAGCGTAAACCTGGGAGTTTTTGGTGAAGGTTTTAAACAGCTCTTCTGAAAGGGGCTGCTGGAGGGTGGCGAGGCTGGTCCTCTCAATGGCACAGGAGTTGCTCATCACTTAAATGAACTTAATTAAGATTGAAGCCTACTGTGTTCACGGCGGCTAAGAAATAGAAAGGCTGGGTCGCATCTCAAACTGGAGACTCTCTGCTGGATCAGGATGGAGCTGTACTAGCGGGGAGCTGCTTGGGCCCGGCGCAGAAGGAGCACGATCTGCAGACCCGAGGGGAGCTGTGCTGGCTGCTGCTTGTGAATAACTTTTCCTCGCTGAGCAGGTGAGAGAAAATGAGAAGCACCCACTGATCATCTCTTTCTATAGTTCCGTGATAGAATAAGCATAGGTGGGCGATCGGCTTTGAAGGTCCAGTTCTGTGCAATTGCATGGCGAGTAACTTTTGTATCGGTAAAGGGGAGTCGGATAGATGGATTGCCTTATGCGTAGCCGGAACTTCAGGTGGTTTTGTTTTGATTTTGCTCCAAATATCTGTCGGCAGGTGCATCTCTAGACATGTGCACGCATTAGATGGAGTTCGGTGCTTGCTTCTAGAGATGAATTATTTGACCTCTTTGTGTTTTTCCTGTTTTTTAGTAGAAAGGGGAAGCCAGGAGGAAGAAGAAGTGTGTGTGTGTGGGGAAATAAATTAAAAAATTGCAGCTTATCCATAACAATTCAAATTTTTATCTCGGCTCCGCAGATGGAAATCTAGGGCAGCTGTACTGGGTGGGATGGAGTCGTTCCATAATCACACCGGCGTGTACACAGAATTTGTCCCGTGTGGTGCTTCTTTTTGTCCGTCTTCATGTTTCGTAGCTTTTCAGACCCCTGCAGCTGTTTTGTGTAGAGACCCGCCCTCCAGACCGGCTAAAACCCGATTTGTACTTTTTTACCAAAATGATCTGTGTGCTGCATGGAAAGGCAGATGAGTTTATGTGGTGGATATTCCAAAGAAGTGATTTAGGAAGTTGGACGGTGTTTTGAGACATGGAGCCTGTCAGTATATCATACTGAAATGTTTGCCTTGCTTTTATAAACACAGGAAAGGTAGATAAGCTTTTATTCCACGCTTGCTTTGGTGGTTATGCCATTGAGCAGCTACGTTTGGCAAACTGAGACAGAAGAAAGGGGGAAGGAGAAAAACAAGAAATGAACACCGTGTTTAGTCATCTCTGTTAAGAATGTGAAATATGTGGAGAGTTTCTGCACCAAGTTCAGACTAGAACTCATTCTGCACAAATCGTTTTTACCGCTGTTACATCAACATTAGGGCTCAATGGATTGTTTAACTCTTCTTAGCCTTCTAAATGACTTGCTTTGCCTTTATCGGTAGAAGACTCAAATTAATATTAATTTTGTCAGAAAACGAAGTGCGGTAGTAAAATGTGTCGGCAGACACTGCCTTCCTTTTGTTATTAAAGTTATGAAACTTGGCCAATTAGCACAACTGGGCCAGAGCACCCATCTGCTTCGCTTGGAGCGGGACTCGGGCCATAAAATCTATTGGTTAAAACTGCGGAGCTACATTTCCATTCTGGAAGCAGCGCTAGTGTCAAAATACCTACCGAAAACCAAACCCCAGGTTCCTTCCGTAGCCCTCATTGCCGTTTGTAAAATTTGAAAGCAGCTGAGCTGAAAAGATGCCCATGGAGAATTTCATATGGGGACCTACGCAGAGTCCAAACGGACCGACCGCAATTTATTTCAATCAAAATATTTCATTTTGAATGAAACTTTTTTCTCATTTTGGCAAGTCCCCTTGCCTACCTCTCAATGTTTTAATACATCCATTTTGTAGTAATAAATGTCGATAGATAGAAAGATGGCGAACCACGGCCGATGGCGGAAGCGGCTCTGCCATCCCAACGCATCAAAGGCTATCAAGTGTGCAGACCGGTCGTGATGAACGTTCGTCAGCTGATGAAAGAAGCTTTCCTCCGCAAAGTTGGTGAATTCAGATGCCGCTTTCGGATGCGGAGACTGCCGCTCGTGTCGCCAAGATGTATGTTTTCAAAAGCGGGCGCTAATCTGGAGAGCCTCTTTGCCACATATTCACCCGGTTGCCCCGAGCGGGAAGGCTACGGAATCATCTCGGGGGCACGTGGTCTCACTCGGGTGTGGATGCTGAAAAGCTGCTAGCAGAGGGATTTTCTCAGGTTCTCACAATATTCGGTGAGAGTCGTGCCTTTCTCACGCATGTTATGAGAAACAGTAGGACGGTTTTTGTAAGTTGCGCCAACACCTGGTGTTTTGTTAAGTTCTGTTTATGGTATATTGGAAAAATATTTTGAAATGGGTGTTGTAGGACTTTAGCCAGTCAACCTAGGAGATGGGTGATCACTGACCACTTGCCTTATGGGGCTAGGGTATATAATACGGGGTTATAAATGAATAAAGTTGCTTCTTTTGCCTCCTCTTGCTGAATTTGTGTGTTGCTGCATCTCTCTGCTCCCAGTATAAACGGCGACACTTGGGAATATCGTTCCAGCCTTTGAAGTTAAAAGTCCTCCGAGAGCGTCTTAGCAGTCGCACGGATGGCGAACTGGCTGACTAAAAGCCTGCTGTCGAGGGAGCTGAACAGCTCTTCAGATCTTTCTGCTTGCATTGACAAGAGGGGCATCGTGGACGCCCAGGGAGAAAACGGACACCTAAGGCAAGGGAGCTTAATCTCCACAAATACGCTCCGTTCATAATGGCGAGCGCTTGCGGTGGTCTCCTGTTAGAATTCCAGAAGTACCTGAAGTGGATGAGAATAGCAGGTCCACCGACTCAGTTTCTCCATCGCCCTACGCTGCTGCTGTAGTAGTTTGGAGGAGGTTTGGCAAAAAACACTCCGCTTGAATGATGCCTTGACTCGTGCTGAAAACGGGTGCTTCCTCGTATAATTGCCGTGCGTGACCGGCTGCGTGACCGGAGAATCGCGCCGCGAGCTTGTAGCCGGGGAAATTTTCCTCACGGTGCCGAGTGCGCATTTAATACATGTTTCAAAAAACCCAATGAGAAGATGGATAGAAAATCACCCATGTGGATTTTGAGCCGCTTAGCTTCAATTGCGCACATCTTTTTTTCTGCCTGAACTTGGTTCGCTTGCTAGATTGGGACCGGTAGAGCACATATTTCATAGTCTCTGATGCGGAATTGTGAGAGCTGAGGGTGTTGAAGTGGACCGGGAGCTTTCGGTGCGGCATCGCTGCCCGAGCCGGCATCTGCGGCAAGCTTAAGTGTGGGTGTGTGCTGCCCTAACAGAAACTGGAATGCTGTCTCTGGTGGTAATACTGGGACAGTTCTCAGTTCTGAGGTGGTCGCACCAGCAAAGTGACCAAGACAGCTGGGATCGGCCCATTTCTTGTTGGTCACCCACAGCAGAAATCTTAGAGAGGTCATGAAGATTAATCTGTCCCAAAAACATAGATAGTCCTTTCAGTTCAGGGATGACCTCAGGTTTTGCGTAGAACACTGCCGAAGCGCCGCGTGGTAAGCCTGATATTTATTGGCGGTAGAATTACGGAGTAATTTTAGCACGCGTGCGGGAGCGGGATGGAACAACAACTTGGACTCTGCTTATACTAATGTGAGTGTTAAACTGTCCTTTTACGTTTCACGGGGACAGGAATATTGCGGAAGGGAATATCCCATCCACTGCAAAAACGGTCACTGAAGAACGAAGGAAGGCCAGACTCTTTGGTGTCATCTGCCCCTCCATGCCCCACAAGAGCGACATAAAGAGGTGGAGGTTTCCTTGCAGGGAGGAGGGCTCTCTGCTGCAAAGAAGGGGTGAGCAGCTCCTTCCCTGTTCTGCAGGGTACCTACGGGAACTTCCCTACCGTCTGTGCTCTGCCGATGGCCGTGGGAAGCTCTATAGTCCTCTTCCCTCCTACTGGCACCCCAGCAAGCTAACGCTGGCTCAGGGCCTGTCTCGCTGAAAGTTAAGGGTGGTATGTCGTTGAAGGATGCGAAGGCAGTCCACACGTATTAGTGTCTCCACCCAAAATAGCGCAGAGATAGCGAGTCATTGAGCTGTGGCTCATTAATGGAGAATTTAGAGGAAGATTAAGTGGAACTCTTAATGATCCATTTGAACCGGTTCTGGGTCCATTTCCCTCCTCTGAGATTGCGCAGGGCAACAGGGCAGAGCGTCCACGTTTGGCAATGCTGTTTACACGGTCCTTTCACCTGGGCCTTCAATCTGACTGTGCTCAGCGAGCTGGGCGGCCCGGACATCTGTCACAGCACGTCCTTTTCCTTTTGTATCGCCGTCCCGGGCCATTTGTGAATTTATTTCTTTCCACGTCCCGTCCCATAAATGCTATAGACAGTATTACAGAGTTGTAGAAGCATCTGGAATCTGACCAGAATCTGAATAACCCATTGAATTTGATCTTTCGGATTCTTTTAGCAAAGCCCAAAAGCAGCATGTGCCTCCTCATTGGAAATACTACATCTGTCAGAGGAAGGGGCGGTTTCAGTGGCACTCACCGATGGCTGCAGTTAAAAAGGTTCGTCGTTCGGAGAGCGAGCCTGCAGGTGCCTCTACCTCCATGGTATTTATCATGGAAACACCACGCGCCTCTGTCAAGGCTAGGAACGCAGCTTCGCTGTGAACACGTGGTACCGATATACCGATGTGTGTGTACATATATATATATATACACACACACACACACACGGTTTTAGGGAGGCTCTTTCCTCTCTTTGAAACCGGTGCAACTCTTCCGAAAACCGTGGCGTTCAAGTGTAAGCGCTCTGGGACGCCGTCAAAGTTTAGTTCTCTGAACAACGCTACACTTGCTAGGGATTTGCAGCGCTTCTGTGGAAAAAAATGGAAGAAAACTAATAGAGAAGTGCTGCAAAAGCCCTGCTATCTCAGCTAAGTAACTCCTTACGTGTGCCAGTTAGGTTGGGTTTGTGCAGTCATGGTGCTCCGACGTTTAAAAACCTCATGTCCGGTTTGAGCTAGGGATATTTTTTAACTTTGGGAGCCACAGACCTGCACATAACGAGAGACCCACCGTGTCACGGGGACAATCTGTGAAGCGAGGGGTTTTTGAAACCCAACGCGTTCTTCTGCGTCGCTCTCAAAAACCCACAACGGCCGTCTAAAAAAGGGATTTGGAGAGAAGGCACCTAATGCCCTGAAAAGTCACTTTTTCCTTTCTGCCTCACCCCAAGTGCCTTTTTTTTCTCCTTACTGACAGTAATAGGATTGCGTAGGGCTAACTTTCTATTTTAGACACTTAACTTAAATGACTACAGTCAAGTGGTGGGGCGAGGCTCTGGTAGCCAAATTCTGAACTAATTTTGCATAAACTGGTCTTTCTGCTTTCACTTGGAAGATTTTAAAAGCTCGGCAATAGGGTGCTTGAGCTTCCATGATGAATGTAAGTTAGTTCCTGTCCAATCGTCCTTTGCCTGCATGTGGTGTCAGATGCACTCTCTCTTTTTCTTTCTTCTTTTTTTTTTTTTTTTCTTTTTTTTTTTTAACTGAAATCGTTCCTGGTTTACAGCGGTCCAATCTCAAGAGTCAGGCCGCCGTTTGGAAGATGCGTTGAATGTGCCAAACATCACATTCTTATGGCCGGTTATTTGGCGCTGTAGGTTTAACAGAGGATTCGGCTATGCTTGGTTTTTTTTTAAAGAGTTGCGGTGTGTCGTTAGTTGTTTTAGTTTGGTTTTTAGTTTTGTTGGGGTTTTTTTTAATTGCATTGCTCACCGGTAGAAAATAACATAGCTGAAGTTGAAATAGCAATGCCGGTATTGAAATAGCAATCAGTTGCCTAAAGATTCTTGTTTGGAATTGACGGTTCTGCCATGAACGTGAGCCAGAGATTGCTGCTTGTGTTAAATTTTTTAGCTTTCAATTCAAATCATTTTGTTTTCTTCCTGCAGAGATCAGCGCTGGTTTTATTATTTGTGCCTGATCACATCTTAACATTTTAATTATGTGCATTGCCTTGAACAGTTTTCATCTCGCGCTAAAGTAAGTTTCTTACACAGGGAAGTTAAAAGTATAAGTAGTCTTATTAGTGGTAATGATATCGAAATTGTGTCTGTACGTGTATGGATAACGTTTTTAGATGCACGTAGCAAATTTGATGTCTGAGAAGTCTTTGAGAAGCTGCTACGGATTGTATTTGAGTGTTTAAATATGAGCCTAGAAGAATCACTAGTCTTTTGAAACAAATCTTCTCTTTTCCTTCCTACCTGCCAGTAAGCCCTTTCCTTTTGTAGTTACAGATAGGTTTATTCATACAGCATAACAGTATTTGTTACTGATCCGAAATTCAGTGGCATTTGAAAGGCAAGCTCCCCCTCCAGTACATGATGTATTTTAGTGTTATATTTAGTGGTCAATAATGGTACGCTTTCTGTAGCCTGTTGAAAATGTAACATGCACTAAGCTCCTTATACCAATCTGCAAGCCAATTTTTTCATTTCCCTTCTTCAGGTTAGCAATGCAGTAATTTTTGTGAACCAGTGTATTTATAAACCGTGAAAATGCAGCGTGGCTTCTCTTCCACCTCCTGTGCTTTCCCCCACCAGCTGGACGAGGTAAGGCACCCTTTACGTTACAAAGCGTAGTTTGGCAGGGACCAATGGGATGTTGTCCCGTGCCGTGGCTCTGGTGAGTGGGGTGAGACCTATCTGTCCTTTTCATGAGTCGTGTGAAATCCTCTCGGTCGAGCAAGGAACGCCTTGCTGTGCCCTGCTGTGGTGGAGGAGTCCTAACTGCAGGATTTCCCTGCCCGATCCCTTGCAGCTCACAGAAGGGCTTGTCCCCCTTTCACCTGAGCTGGTGCGTGTCCCTTCCCGTGGGCTGCTGGGCACACCTCTGCCAGCCCTGGCCGGATTGGAGGGTGACAGAGGAGGAAGCAGAATGTCACTGAGCACAGCTGGCCCTTAGGAGAGAGGTGGGCCGGATCCCCCGCAGCCCGGGTACCATCCCTTCCACCTGCCTGCTGGGGTTCGCGCTCCTCTTAGTCCAGCCAAGACTTGCGACTTTCCAGGGAAGAAAGCCGAGCGCAGTTTAACTCGCGATTTTTGTTTTATCGCCGTCGTTTTATTTTACTGCCTTTGGAAGAGGCTGGGTGGAGGTGAGAAGGGGAATGTCCCCCCCACCCCACTCCCTGGCTGCCCTGAGGGACGCAGCCCGTGCCAATGATTGGATTTCCAGAGTCTCTGCATGTGTGCCTGTGTGCGCGCTTCCCTTTGGGTGGTGGTTTCCCCTCTGCTTGGAGCTGGAGGAGACGGCGGTGTGATTGGCTGCTGATTACACAGATCGGCCCCGGCGCCGGGGCTCACTCGCTCTCACTCACACACACCCCACAAAAACTCACCCGGGCTGCGCCGGCACCAGTCAGAGCGCGGAGCGAGCATCCAGCTGCACGGAGAGCAACACCTCCACCTCTCGCCAAAAAACAGCCTGCGCAGCAGGGGATAAACACCTTCACTGCCAGCACGGGCAAGGACGGGCGCTTTATACCGGGGCGCTTTCCTCCACTACACTTTTTTTTTTCCTTTTCTTTTTTTTTTTCTTTTTATTACCTATTTTCTGTCGTGTCCCACCCTCCTTCTTCCC